>LR738716.1:138203153-138219661 GCA_902687465.1 Secale cereale
CGTCTTAGAGGGTGTTTGTTTCCAGGGACTTATTGGTCTAGGGACTTAAATAAGTCCCTATAAGTCCCATCTAAACCAAACAGGAGGGACTTATAGGGACTTAAAGTGGGCATTTGGAACTTATCAAATAAGACTCTCAAGGAGGGACTTATAGGGACTTATAGTTGTAATATGGTCTACTAGTACATGTTAAGTCCCATGAACCAAACAGGTAGAGACTTTTTAGGGACTTATGACTTATAAGTTGGGACTAAAATAAGTCCTAGGACTTATGAACCAAACATGGCCTTAAGCGTTTCACATTTTTCCTCTCTCCCACGCTCTGTAAAAACAGAACGACACCGTTTTACCTTTTTTTTTTCTAACACAATATAACAATATAGACACAAGTGCTCATACATACGCGCATCGACTTTACCTACCTACTACAAAATACTTTTCGAGCCATTGTCGCTGATTTAGTATATATTTGTACTATCGATCAGGGAGTACATCATACTATTTATAGATGTTGCTAAGTGCATCTCGAAAGCTGAACTGCAAATGTCTTCGGTATATGTCCGTTTTTATGTCTGAACGAGTTCCGCGGAAATGATTTTTTCAACATACCAGATTTGGGAAAAATCTAGGATATCACAGACATATGTCCCGTTGATCTTTATATCGACTCTTCGTGTACCTTTGGTACATGTTTGGCCGTTATCTGAGTTTAACAACCTTCCGTCCTACACGACCTGAGCATCCATATAAGATACACTTTGGATGAGATAAACACACTTTTCAGAATTTGTATTTGAAAATTAGTTTATAGTATATCCCCTCTGTTTCATAATGTAGTATCTATCGTTTTTTTCTTCTTCAGAAGTTACACTTTACAAACTTGGATTAAATTTATTTCTCTATAAATTTTGTCAAAGTTCATAAAGTTTGACTTGTCAATATAGACACTACATTATGAAAATGGAAGGAGTATGATATTTTTAAAGAACCTTAAAATGTGTATTCGGAAAAGTACTTTCTTCATTTCCCCAAAAAAGTACTTCCCGTGACAAATCTGTGTGCGATTTTCAGACATTCCATAGCAATATTTTAAAAAAATGCTAGCTAGTAATTTATTTTTTGTGCAGGAAACTAGTGGTTCCTTTTCAAGACCGGAGGGAGTGCTAGGCACTAGGATGACCTTAATTACCAGATATTATGTGGGGGGCATTAAACAAATATGGGAAAGAGGATAAAGAACAATATGGTTTTTGAGAATCAATCCAACCTTGCGCGAAGACCATTATTTTCCAGCGATGGGTAGATTAGCATACTCGTTGAACGGCTGCTGCCAAGAGATTCTGTCTGGCCCTATGCCTTGCAGGCTTGCTTCAGGAAAACGTCAAAACTAATAGAGGAAAGTATTTATCTATTGATCTAAGTTTACTTCGAATTTCCTATGCTCTATGCCTTATTGACTGCCAGTGAACACAATAGTATAGAAATGCACATTGGACTTTGCCGGTCTAAAAAACAGGCAATTATTAGTTCATATATTGGTGGTATATACTAATAGCACTTTCATCTTTCAAGAACTGGATAAAATTACTTTGCGAATACTACATACAATATAAATGATAGAGAATATAAGGTTCGAAATAGATGGACTGGCTACGCCACAGCAAGTTCGTGGGTCACCTCACCAAACAACAACACGCCGCTCAACTACAAAAAATTGGCAAATTGCACTTGGCAAAGTCCAAGCTAGCCTGTAGTAGTATAACTTATTTTCGTAAGAGTGTCAGACCAACACACAAACTGCGTAGTATCCCATACTGACCAAGGCGCTGGCTAGGCAGCTACTCCGACGGAACGTGATTCTCGTATAACACACGGGCTAATGAGCCCAGCTAATCATCAGTGCGCATCGCTCGCGCGTATCCAGGTCCATCCAAGGATAACGCCGGGGCTCGCGTCAATCGGCATCAACGGGTTAACCACGCCCGGCCAACCCGAGACAGGGAGAGGACTCGCACCGTGGGAGGTGCATGCACGGCGCCGGTCGGTCGATCGGCGCGGCCTATTGTATACTCGGGCGCGCTTTTCATATACGCAAAGGAGGGTCGGGGTCTTCGCTAGCTCTCGCGGCCACCGTCTATGGATGGCCAAGGGGGCGCCCACGCGTGGTGCTTTGAGCCCTGGAATCTGTTGGTTAGTGTGATTAACCTTTCTTATCGCCGCTAACCTAGGCTGATTAGTGCACTAACGAAAGGAAGGGTGAGTGAGGTCAAGGTGACAGCGCCGGCGAGTGAAAGCAACTCTTGGCGGATGGACCTAGAGCGGAAAAAACACGCCGCAATGCGTACTACTACCGGCGGGTTGGAACACGCATGCCGAATGAGCTCGGTCGCGGGTGGGATTAAACAATTTAAGTGGCCACCACTTTGTCCGTTACTGCACCTTTTGTATTTTGTGTTAAATTTTAATTATATACTAGCAAGATGTTAAGGGATACGTAACCAAGTCTCAGTCAATTGATATAATTTATGGGAAAAAAAGAAACTGAAAAAAACAGTACGAATCTCAATGCAACATCAATGAAAAATACCATCGACTGAGATATAGTGAAGTCTAAGTCGATTAAGACTTAGCAAAACATAAGTCGATTCGTATATGTATGTAGTTTTCGATAACACAATTTATGTTATATATGAGTATAATTTATATTCCATGTATTAGTTAATATCATGATCAAAATACAAGGAAGACTAATAAAGCAGGACAGAGGTAAT
Organism: Secale cereale; assembly: GCA_902687465.1. Lineage (NCBI taxonomy): Eukaryota > Viridiplantae > Streptophyta > Magnoliopsida > Poales > Poaceae > Secale > Secale cereale. The sequence continues at coordinate 138,205,925 of LR738716.1, forward strand.
ACTGCTCGACTTGGATTTGAAATGTTGCTATTTTGTTTGAAAAGAAATGTATCGGCCTATATCACCATTTCACGTGATCTGTCTCTTTTTTTCTTTTTTTGGAGAAACATCGATTTCTCTCTCGGGATAATACTTGGTAGAAGCATGGAGCCCTAATTCTAGGGATCTATGCCGTGGGATAGATACAACGGGGAAGGCAGAAAGACGGAGGGCGCATTATAAAAAATAATATAAGATATGGGCCTACGTCATGTCAGATATTTATGAAAAGTACTCCTAGCACACAAATGCGGCATATTGTTTTTCTTATATGGTTGAAGACTTGAAGTGACGGAAGGATGATAGAAAATGGAATTGTCCATTTCTATATGCATGTATAGTCTATCTACAAGAAGCATGGGCCAAAAAAATTTAGAGGCAGGTACGTCTGAACCCTATAGTCGTATGCGACTGAGAAATACAATGTTTATAAGTTAGTAAAAAAGATGAAAACAACCGTGCACGTAAAGGAGAGCTACAAGTATGCGCATGTAATTTTTTGTTTGGGATGGATGTGCATGTAAAAAATTCATAGCTTAAAAATCGCCGCCGTAAAAGGAATGACAAAAGTGAACGAGGAATGGAACGGTGCAAATCACTGTGAACTTGCACTGTTTACGCGTGGCTCGCTTGAGAATTCTACCGACAGAATGGCTCGCAAAATGAAAATCGAAGGAGGGGAGCGACCCCGACCAGGTACATGCGTACATGCATATGTTCCAGTAGCATATTTCCGGCGCGCGATAGGAACGAACCAAGCTGCCTGCCCACCACTAGCCGCACGCAGTCGCCTCCGCAAAAATGCTAGACATACAAAGATTTACAAGCTTTTACACGCTCTTTCTATCTAACAACCAATCACAAACCTCCTCCCCCCTGATTTTAAAGGGGGTGGGCCGCCCCGCTCCCCTATTGACCAATCAAGGTTAACGCACCATGTAAAAGCATGTAAACGTTTGTACGTGTAGCATTGCTCGTCGCCTCCGCCTCTTGATCCGGGCGGAAGGGCCACCGGAGACGGAGACGGAGACGGAGAGGGAGATGGAGCATGCAGCAAGGTCAACCAATACGAGTCACCATCCATGGAGCGCAGCCTCTCCGTGTGCGCGCGCATTCCACGTCCAAGGGCACTAGCCACCCATCGAATCCATACGGCCCTAGTCGCTCGTGGTGCGGCGGCCACCGTGCCACTGTGGCGACGCGAGCACAGAGAGCACCTCCATTGACCAGGGCCAGCCCGATCGGCATCGGCGGCCGGTCCCCCTCCTCCTCCGCCTCTCTAAATTGCCGCTCACATGCGTGCGCTCGTCGTCCCACATCCGTGCCAAAAAACACACTACATGGCCTGTTTCTGGTCCATGGCCAGTGGAGGGGTGGGTAGATGCAAGCAGCAGCAGCGGCAGCGGCACATGCACGAGGCCGACAGGGAATCCGGATCGATTGGAGCAGGTAGATATTTTGCTGACACCCAGCCAATACAAGCCATACGCTTGTGCGTTGCATACATATACGCTACGCGTCAACGTGTACCGATGGAGACAGGCGCTGCCTGACAGGCACGCGGCGTGCTCGCTGACGATTCCTTGTGCTCGTGCACGGTCTCTCTCGCTCGTTACATTTTTTTCCCTCCTCCGTCAGACGAGATGCATAAAACTACTATGCATAAAACAATCAGTCTAATCGTTGCTGTCAGTAACCCCGTGGCTTGGCTTGTGGCGTCCGTTAAAGGAAAGCTCGCTCGGAAACCCTATGCAGATCAGAAGCGGAAATCGGGCGAAACAGAGTGGGCGATCGTGCCCATTTCCGAAGCGAAAACTGACTCGATCGAGGTCCAAAGCAAGGTGGGGGTGCAAAAAGGCGCCCGCCTAGTGCACGGCGCACCGGCGAGGAAAGGAGGAGGCAAAACCCGACGAGTCCATGTCCAGGTGGTCAGACCACCGCCCTTTGCCGCTGCCGCTGCATGCTAGGTTGGCAACACCACCACCGGCTGCTACTTAACTCGGGTCTCTCGATGCTGCTACGTACGTACGTAGAATGAATCTCGCCAAAACCTTGCACTTTGGTGGAAGATGATAAGCGTCCGTGAACGGGCCACCTTTTGCTTGTACAAATCTCCGGGAGACGGGACTGACTTCATCAGGACAAAGGTGGCCCAACTGGGCGCCAAAGAAACTAGAGGGCTATCTTATATTCCTATTTACCACTTTGCCGACAGTGACCAGTCAAGACTAAGTGGGAGAGAAGAAGCAACAGAGGAACAAACTTATCCTCGACCCCCCGCTGTTCGCTTAAAAGAAGGAATAGGATCCAAATTTTGTAGAGTATTTGCTTAGCTGTGAAGCAACAGTGACGTCTTTTGCATCTCAAAGCTTCCGCGAGTGCTCCCAACTGTGCTGCATTGCACCGCGCTGCGCCGCGGTGCGTCGCAATGGTGGTGGTGGTGGTGGTGGTGAGGTGAATCTCCCCTCCTGAGTGGAGAGTCAAGGTGGACTCTGTGATCGAGCTTGCTCAAAAGGAGGGGCGCAATGGCGATGGCACTGATGGGACTTGCCAAAGCCAAACGCAAAGCAAAGCCAAAGCGTATAAATACTCTTCCCATGGGATATAGACGGATAAAAGCTGAGGCTCATGGACTACCATAGTGCTCTTCCTACTTGCTATTTTTATTAAAACTTTCCTTTGTTATTGTTTTATAGTATTTCATCTGTTGTTTAGAACTGGGTGAGCAAAGTAGTAGAGGGTGAGAAAGCGGTGGAAAAGCTACTTTCCGTTTCATTAAGGTAGGTATAATTGTTTTGGCTCCTAGGATGACTGGGCCTTCACCTAGCTTGTATTATTTGAAAAATGACTAATTTATTCAAGTTAGTATATAATGTATATGCTCATGACAAGAAAGATGAGTTGTTTTTGGCAACAGGGGGTAGCTTTGAATGTGTCACTCACTCGATGCCTGCCCTGTTCGGGCGAAGTGGAAACCCTCTTGTCTCGGGATTCTTGAGAAAAGGGGGAAATGGTAGATGCTAGCCAGGGAGAGGAATAAGGGGACGGTGCCGCCAGAAAAAGATCATGTGGAAAATGCTATTTGCCATGCTTTGCTTTCACGGGAATATTGGTGCATATATGCAAGCAGGATTTGCTGACTACGAAGGGGATGGTGCAGAAAATATACTCTCATGATGGCCTTGAAAATATTCCATTTGAACTGAACCCCACTCTATCGGTACTACCAGGCCGAGTACATGGATACTAGTGCTCTTCTCGCTGTTCATGTATTCATTCGGCCTACTTTTCCTTTCTGTTAATAGGCCAGGCTCATGGGCCTTCTCCCGTCTACGAGTTAACAGCCCAGTTACATAATGCGCATCAGCGTCTATTTATGTGCAAAAGCTATATCTATACCTAATTTAATTTAGTTTAATAATAATAATACCTTTTAATGATAAAGGGATGTGCGTTTCTCCAATTTTTTGTGTCTGTTCATCTTTTTTTAAGAATTTTTTTATCTGAGGTGATACTAACTTTTTGCGAGCTCTTTGCGACAAATTATTGTTGTTTCGCACGCGGGGACTCGAAACTATGAACTCTCGCTTGAAACTGCATGGTGCTAACTACAAGAGCTCATGAACGTTTTTGTGAACACATGCAGCACACCGTCTTAAAAAGAAAGCAACAGCAGTGCCAGATCCTACAAAGAAAACATGAAACATTGTTTGCAAAAGGTGTAAAAAAATTGAACCCAAATCTTTTCCAAACTTGTGACCAAAAAATTTATACTCGAACATTTATTGGAACTGTTTTTATAATTTTGAACATTTTTAAATGCCAACAATTTTTTAGAACATGAACAATTTTAGAAAATCTGGGAGGTATTGTAGCGAACATTTCTTCGGAAATATGAAGAAAATTTGAAATTCTGAATGTTTCTGAACATTTTTAATTATGAAACATGTAAAACCAAAAAAGGAAAAAAAGGAAAATAAGGGCAAAAGAAACAGAAAAATGGGCCGGCCCAGTCGAGGGCGCCCCAGTGCGAAGCCAATACGAATAGGGTTTTCCAGTTCTTTGTGTGTCCGTCAGTCGCAGCTACACGTGTTGGGCCACAACCGACCTTTTATAGTGAGAAGGGCCACATTCAGCTGCTTGCCCCCGCTTCAAGCTTGGCCCAAAAAAGTCTGGTTGCCAAGTCATAAGAACGGGCTTTCGCTTGGGCTTAGTCCGTTCGTCGGCCGCAGCCTTTTTTTTGCTACGGAAAAATCCGCGGCCTTTTCTGGGCCGAAAAAAATATGGCTGCTAATAAGATAATCCCACCTTGCCTCTTTACGCAAATTCTCGTCAATTTAAATGCATCCATGAGTTGCCTGCAAAAACAAGGAGCCTCCTCGAGAATCAATAAACAAAGACGCGGATAACTAAATTGGATGGAAAAAATATCTCATTAATTAAATGAGATTGTGAGCTGGGGAGGAAGGAAACGAGAAAAAGTAAATTTTATATCATGAGCATAGGAAAGAAATGAATACTCTTGTGGGCACATGCAAGCAAAGGAATTGTAATTAAAAGAAGGAATAAATGAGGCTATTATAAGCTAGTAGGAAGAAAAGGAATAAATTATAATGTTAATGAGCACAAAAAGGAAAAGGAATTATATGGCCCATTGGCCGATGGGAGAGAAAGAACCCCAATTAAATAAATGGGCTCTATGGCTGCATGGGCCGACGAGAGAGAGAGAGAGGGGACCCGATTAAATAAATGGGCTAGGAAAGCAACTGAAACTAAAAGAAGGAATAAATGGGTGCGATAATTAACCTACATGTGTAGGTGAAAACCGATCTGACTTTGATCATGGCGGGCGATGGTGGCGTATTTGCGTCGTTTCCTTGTTGGAGGCATCATGGACGCAGTTGTCGTATTCCCGCCCATGCTACTCTTGGGGAAACCCTAGATCTAGGTCCCCGGATCGAACAATGCGGCGCGTGGCAAAGTTTACCCTCCCCGGGGCATTGTATTTAGAGCATGTGCTAGCTGGAGGGGTACTAAGGTGGAGCAACGTGGTCTTATGAGTCGTAGAAAGCGTGTCTCGATGGCATGGTGGAGTCGAGTCTTGATGGCGGACTCTTGATGATGGACGACCGTAGGGCGGTGGCACGGCCGGACATCGTGGTGGCGTCAACAGCAGGCCTGACAAGGTCTTTCATTTATCACAGTACCGAAGATGGGCTCACGGAAAATGGCGGCTGTGACTTCTGGAGCGTTCGCATGCGGTGTGCACTAAGGATCTACTAGACCGGTGCTCCGGTTTTTAATGATTTGTGTATGAGTACGGTTCGGGCAAGCGACCCTGATCATGACCACCAATATCATTAAGTTTGTAGGTGGTGCAACTTTGTCGCCTAGAAGATGGATTGTGACGCCCACGATTTGACCATACACTAATCATGCACGCAAATGTGTACGACCAAGATCAGAGACTCACTGGAAGATATCACAACACAACTCTAGACACAAATTAAAATAATACAAGCTTTATATTACAAGCCAGGGGCCTCGAGGGCTCGAATACAAAAGCTCAAATAAACAAGAGTCAGCGAAGCAATAATATATGAGTACATACATAAGTTAAACAAGTTTGCCTTAAGAAGGCTAGCACAAATATAGCAACGATGGAAAAGGCAAGGCCTCTTGCCTGGGACCTCCTAACTACTCCTCAAAGCCGAACTTTACGTAGAAACATCCTCGGGATCCTTTGGGTCCTGGACTCCACCGATCTGGTTGCATCAACCAGAAAGAAGAAAGAAGGGGGAAAAGGGGGGGGAGCAAAGCAACCGTGAGTACTCATCCAAAGTACTCACAAGCAAGGATCTACACTACATATGCAATGATATATGTGTAAAGGGGTAATATCTGTGGGCTAAATTGCAGAATGCTAGAATAAGAGGGGGATAGCTAATCCAATCGAAGACAACGCTTCTAGCCGTCTCCATCTTGCAGCAGTAGAAGAGGGTAGCTGGAAAGTAACAAGTATCCTCGCTTCTGGCAGCCTCCGTCTTGAAGCAGTAGAAGGGAGTAGATGGTAAGTTCACCAAGTAACATCGTATAGCATAATCCTACCCGGCGATCCTCCCGCACATCACCCTGTGAGAGAGCAACCACCGAGTTATATCTGGAACTTGTCTGGGTGTGTTTTATTAAGTATCCAGTTCTAGTTGTCATGAGGTCAGAGTACAACTCCGGGTCGTCCTTTTACCGAGGGACACGGCTATTCGAATAGATTAACTTCCCTGCAGGGGTGCACCACATAACCCAGCACGCTCGATCCCATTTGGCCGGACACACTTTCCAGGGTCATGCCCGGCCTCGGAAGATCAACACGTCGCAGCCCTACCTAAGCACAACAGAGAGGTCAGCACGCCGGTCTAAACCCTAAGCGCACGGGGGTCTGGGCCCATCGCCCAATGCACACCTGCACGTTGCGAGGGCGGCCGGTGAGCAGACCTAGCAACTTCCATTACTAAGGATGTTACGTTACGCGGTCCAACCCGGCGCGCGCCGCTCAGTCGCTGACGTCAAGAAGGCTTCGGCTGATACCACGACGTCGAGTGCCCATAACTATTCCCACGTAGCTGGTTAGTGTGTATAGGCCAATGGCCAGACTCAGATCAAATACCAAGATCTCGTTAAACGTGTTATTATGAAATAACCGCGGACAACGACCAGGGCCAGGCCCACCTGTCTCCTAGGTGGTCGCAACCCGCCCTGTCGCTCCGCCACAAAGTAACCATCAGGGGGCTGTCGGGAACCCAGGCCCACCACTACCTGGGTGGAACCACCTGCCCCTTCAGCCCCCATCTCCGAATCATCATCATGTGTATGTAAAGTATGTATATAGTATATACCCGTGATCACCACCCGAGTGATCACGGCCCGATGGTATAGCATGGCAGACGGACAAGAATGAAGGGCCACTGATGGAATACTAGCATCCTATACTAAGCATTAGGATGGCAGGTACAGGTATCAACAGTTGTAGCAGCAATGACAGGCTATGCAACAGAATAGGAGTAACCAAACCGTAACATGCTACACTACTCTAATGCAAGCAGTAGAAAGAAGAATAGGCGATATCTGGTGATCAAAGGGGGGGCTTGCCTGGAAACTCTGCAGACGAAAGGAATCTTCGGAAGCGTAGCCGTAGTCGAACATCGAAGCATCAATGGTCTCGAGGTCTATCACGGTATCGGAGTCTACCGAAAATAAGCAACGAAGGGGAAACAAATAAATAACAAAGCAAACAATAGCATCACAAAGAATAACATGGCAAAACGCGGTGCTACGTGTGACCTAACGCGGTAGGAGGTGATACTGGTGCGGATGAAAAACATCCGGGAAAGTTGTAATGCCCCGGATGTAATACTTTCCCTTTTGGGTATATAATATATCTCCGGCTTCATCTATTTCCTTTTCGGGTTCTTTGTCTTTCGGGTTTTCGTCGTTTTGTTGTGTGAGTGTGTGGCATTCATTCATATCATGTAGACATGTGCACTGCATTGCATTTGTGTTGTCGGTTGCTTCCGGCTCGTCGTGTTTCTTCCCGTTGGCCGTTTCGCGTTCCGGAGCTCCCGCACGTGTCCGTGACGTCCCGTAGGCCTACTTTGTTGTTCGGGCGTTTTACGTTACCCGTGTGCCGTGAGGTTGTGTTGTGTGTTGTTGTTTTGTTGTGTGCAACCCGCCTCTCAAATCTCGTCTCGTTTGGACTCCGTTGACTTTTCCATCCGTTGTTCGTGTGGGTCCGAAGTGCCTTTACTTCGTGTCCCGGAAACATCCCTACTGCAGTCTTTTATCTCCGTCTAGGCCCTTTAAATCTGTCCCCGCGATCGGATCCGTCGGATCGCGATCGGAGGGCTCCTAGCGCCCCTAAACTCCCTTCTAACCCTAAAAACTGCTATATATTAAACCCTAGTCTAAATTTGGCATCCCCTTCTTCTTCCTCCTCCTCCCCTCTCTTTTTTTCCCAGATCCATTTTTTTTCCAGTCCAGCCACCACTTGGCAGATCTCCAGCCGATTCCTTCGATCTGGATCCCGAGGAGGATCCCCTCGATCGACGCAGCGCTTCGTCGCCGAGTCAACGCGCTCCGCGCTCGCCCTCCAGGTCGACCGAGCCGACCGCCCGAGTCGCTCCGCTCGCCAGGCTCGGGGGACCGCTTCGCCGTCGCTAGGAGGCCCGAGGAGCCGCTCCGCATCGCCGCTGCGGCCCGAGGCCCACCAAGCGCCTCCGCGTCCCTCCAACCTCCCGCAGCGCTCGGCGCGTTCCTCCTTCCGGCTGGGCCGACAGCGCCACCGCGCCAGGGCCCGCACCCGCTCCCTTCCCGTCGCCTGGGCGCCGCCCCAGCCAGGCCGGCCGGGCCTTCCTCTCCGCGTCGGGCCCGAGCGGCCATCGCCAGGCGCCTCCGCGTCTGGGCCGAGCCGCCTCCCCGCAGCCGGGCCGCCGCTCGCTGCACCGGAGCCGCGGGCCTCCCTCCTCCTCCACCGGGCCGCCTCTGTCCGCCGGCTGGGCCAGATCCGCTCGCCGGGCCCATCTTCTTGTCCTCAGATCTGATCTGTGAGAAGGTTGAACCCTAGATCTAAGTCTCTGTTCTGTTAATCTGAATGCTATGTTTGACCTGCTGTAACTTTGTGCCTGTTGCTCCGTTTTGCGCGTGTGATATGTCCAGACGTTCGTGGAGATGTGCTCTACGTTTTATCTGGTGTAGTCATGCATGTTAGAGATCATCTAGGTGCTTGTTTTGCTGTTGCAAGAGTGCATCATGTTATAAACTGCTGTTATGTGTTATTTTTTATGCCACCTTTGACATGTGATATCTTTTAGCTCGTTTGTCCAAATGATGCAAATGACATGTCCACGTGTTCGTCTTGCCACGAACTACGTGATGCTTGTGATAGGTTGCATGGTAGATTTATTATTGCCTTGTTATCATCGTTGCAAAGTGCCATGTTCATATGATGTGTTTTCACTTGTTATGAAATGCCATCTTGTTGAACTCGTTGCAATCGTTGTGTTCACCTCTATGATGCATGCTTGTGTGTTTCGGGATCACCTTCATGTGCACTTTGATGAGGTGCTTACCCTTTGCCATGTTTAGTTTCGAGGTGAATTAAACATGCTCTTTTAGTTGCTATGATGATATTGCTGTTTTAGGACTTAGTGGTTTTTCACTAAGTCTGAAATCTGTAACGTTCCGATGCCATGTTCGTGTGATGTTCTAGGACAAAGCATGTTAGTTTTGGAGTGGATCTTGATTGTTCCATGTAGTATATATTGTTGTCTTTCCATCCATGTCCTCACATGTCCATTTATGTGGCTGTAGCATGTTTATCTTTTGCTCTAAAGTTTCAATAAAATTCTGCTGCCAGAATTTTATTGTAAAGTTCAATATGTCCAAGATCATTGCTATTGATCCGTGACTCCGTTGGGGGTGCACTTTGGACCTAGTTGCTGTACTATATGTCTAGTTTGTGTTCATGTCCTTTGCCATGCTTTTTCGGTGCTGTAGCTTAATTATTTTGAGCTCCAAAGATGCTATGTTGCTGTAATTTTCAGCTTTCGCTCAAATCTTGCTTCGGGCATAACTTTTAGCCCGTAACTCCGATTTCAGCGAATCTTATATCAAACTTGGTTGATTTTCTGTGTAGATTAATAATATCAGATTGTTATCATGTTTTGAGGTGATTTGCTTGAGTGATATTTTCCGTGCTCCGTGTGCATCCTTAGTGCATCCATCATGCATTCATGTTTTTCGAGTGCGCATTGCATCTTGTTGATTGGTGCTTGGTGTGATTGTTTTGTTTAGAGCCGGAAGCTGAGACCGGGTACGAAGTTGAGCACGAGGTTTCCAACGAGGTTGAGCACGAGGACCCTTCTTACGATCCGAACGACTTCTCTTCAGGCAAGATGACCGAACCCCGATAACATTACTATCTTTGCCTATTGCTAGTAGTCTCGATCTATAGTTTTGCCTCGATGCCCATGTTCTTCTTGTCAGCCTCCTACTTGTAACCAATTGCCATGTTTAACCACCCTACCTATGCAAACCGTTGCTTGGCTAAGTATGCTTCGCTCAGCCCTTCTTATAGCGTTGCTAGTTGCAGGTGAAGTGAAGATGCTTGCTCCATGTTGAAGTTTGGTTGGGTTATATCACACTATATAAATGCTTTAAATGAAATCATCTATATATTGGCAAGGGTGGAAGGCTAAGCCTTTTGCTTGGTGTTTTGTTCCACTCGTGCCGTTAGGATCCGTATAAGCCGGTATTATGTTCCTTGATTATGCGTTCCTAACACGGTTGGGGTGTATGGGACCCCCTCGATAAACCGCTAAGTGCTAAGTCTTTTCCAGCAAGTCCCAACATTGGTACTATTTGCCTAATAACTAAATAACTTGCATAGGGAGTAATTAACCCGAGTTCTTAATCAACCACCCCGGGCCAGTGCTCCACATGAGTGTTGGTCCGAAACGGGGGTCCTGCGGGGTCACCACGAGGAAACTCGAGGATTGATATAAACCCGTAGCATCACCCATCCGGTCGTGTCCTGAGACTTAGATACGCGCGGCTACTATCAGGGTGTCGACACGCCGGGAGGATTTGCTGGATTAGCCTTACCTTAGCTCGGTATATCTTGAGCACGGGATTCCGAGGATACTCGGGTCTTCCCACTTTGGAGTTGCGACTCCGCGGATCGTGGGCTTGTAATGGGTCAAGTTGGAACACCCCTGCAGGGTTTGAACTTTCGAAAGCCGTGCCCGCGGTTATGTGGCAGATGGGAGCTTGTTAATTCCGGTTGTAGATAACTTGACACAATGTTACTAATACACTACCAGCGTGTGTTCCGTGATCGTCAATTTCCGAATAGGGATTCGGGAGTTGAACACGGAGGGGTTATGTTTGTGGAGCTTGTAGCTAGGATCACTTCGTGATCACTTCTCGCCGAGGCCTTCTCTTCTCGCTCTCACTTGCGTAAGCTAGATGCTAGTTGCTGCTGCAGACTTATTCTTTTCTTCAGCCTTTCCCTCACCTAAAGGCTTAAATAGTTCTGTTACCCGGGAACGGGATTGCTGAGTCCTCTGTGGCTCACAGTTACTTCACACACCAGATGCAGGTCCAGCTGTGAGCTATCTAGGTGATGGCACCGAGCTGGATTGGGAGTACGACGAGGAGCGTAGTCGGTACTATGTGCGGTACCCGGACGATCAGTAGTGGAGTCTCTTACTAGGATTCGATCCGCCTGTGGTTTATTTATCTAAGTTTGGTACTTTGACATTTGGCTTTTTCCCTTAGAGGGTTGTAGTGTTCTTAATGTATGATGTTTGAGACTTGTACTGTAATTCTGTGACATGGCGAGTGTAAGCCAACTATTTTTCAGTTTACTATCCCCTCTTTTACATGAGTTGTGCAAAGATTACCAAACTTGAGATCATTCTAGGATGGACTTATGCCTTTAAGTCGTGCCTCAACACGTAGGAGGTATAACTCCATCATGGGCATTACAAGTTGGTATTCAGAGCCTTCTCCGACCTAGGAGCCCCCACTGTTTGATCGAACCGTTGACGGTTGAGTCTAGGCACACACTGAAAACTTTTTGAGTCCTATATTATATCGGAGAGTAGGATTTCTTTGCTTCTCATCCCTTTTCTCTCTGGTGAGGACTCCTGACGTCTACTCTTGTCTCTCCTATCTTCAAAATTTGCACAAATTTTTTTTTTAGGAATCCCGCGAGTATTCTGGGATTGTTTCGATGTTCTTGTGACAAGGATATTGTTCCCGATGCCTCCTGTTACCGAGGAGTTGAGCTTCGGGGTATCATTGTAACAAGCATATCGCGGCAGTACTAAATACTTAAGACGGCCGACATCGAAAATCTCCCCTATACGGCCAGTGGCAAGATAACCCCGACATCACCCAGTACTGGGGAGGTAGTTCAGGAGTATTGCCATAGCTTGTTATAGTGGATGCTTTTCGAAGGTCCGAGGTACACAGTTTCCGAGAAAGACTGGTTATGTGTTGAAGGATGGATACACCTGGATGTAGGTTAGAGTTGATTGCGCGGTGCTTCCCGTGTATCCCCAACACCTGATTGCATAACTGGAATCTTTCGGAAATCTATAGGTGGGTTTTATCCAGTAGATCGTAGGCATTCTTCCAACAAATGCAGGTTAGTGAGTTCGGGGTTCGACATTGAGTGAAGGGGTTATATGACCGATGTTACTATCAGGAGTTGCATCTTAAAGGGTCCTTGGCTATGCTGATCCGGGGATTGCAAAACCTTTTCGTAACGCGTTCATATGCTTTCAGCACAAAGATGTTAGAACGAAACTCCTCTCTTGTGTTTGTTCCTTTCCGTACCTTGTTGTTTACTTATTTTATCCTTTTGATCCCTATGTGGCTTCTCGTGAAGACTGATGTTATCATTTAACTAAGAATATCATTCGTTCCTCTTGTTCGGATGATTTCATTCGTTCTTATTGTTCGAATGATTATTGTGAAGACTTGTTGCAATTCATTCCATTGATTCAGCTTATTCCTTTTGTCAATCAATTGCTGATTCGTGGTCATCTCTTACAGGATGGCTCCAAAAAGGGTTCCGAATGCTAACCCAGAGGGTGAAGAGGTTCCAGAACGTCCTCCTTCCCCTCCTTCTCCGCCTGAGGCTTGGAGAGCAATTATGCAGACTACTGCTCAGAACACTCAGTTGATGATGCAGATGATGCAGCAAATGCAAGCTATGCAAGCTAATCAAGCTAATCAGGGTGTTCCAGTGAACCAAGGCAACTTCTTCCAGCAGCACCATGCTACTCTCAACCAGTTCCTGGCTAACAATCCTAAAGCTTTCAGTTACTGTGTCGACCCTCTTGATGCTGAGGATTGGTTGACCGACATAAAGAAGCATTTTGAGTGCAGTAACGTGAAAGAAGATGACTATGTGAAGTTTGCAGCCTTCCAACTGAAAGATCAAGCAGCTGACTGGTGGCAGCAGTACAAAGACTCAAGGCCGGGTCAAGTGATCTCTTGGGAGAATTTCTGCAAGGATTTCCGCTCGCACCACATTCCTACCAGTGTCATCGAGGGTATGCGTGAGCAATTCCGCAACCTCAAGCAGGGCTCCATGTCAGTCTATCAGTATAATGTCAAGTTCCAAAACCTCGCTCGCTATGCAAAGCAAGACATTCCTGATGCAAAGAGTAAAATCTATCAGTTTCGTGGAGGTCTCAAAGATGAACTTCAGCTTGCTCTCACTTTGTTCGAGCCAGACGAATTCGATAAGTTCTATAACATGGCTTTGAAACAAGAAGCAGCTCAGCTTAAGATGGAGGCTTCTAAGAAGAGAATTCGAGATGCTGTTCACTCTTCCTCATCGTCTCAGTTGGCTGCGAAACAACAGAAATTCTGGCTTCCTCCTCCTCCAGTGATTCGAGCTCCATACAACAACTCCAACAACTTCAACAACTCCAACAACAAGAACTCTAGTGGTCGTGGTTTCTCCCACCCACCCAACCCGAGCAACCAGTCGAAGAAGCAGTTTCAGTCTCAAGGCTCCAAGTCAAGTGGCTCTCATTTCCGTCCTCTCTCTGAAGTGGTGTGCAACAAGTGTGGCCAGAAGGGTCATTATGCCAACAGATGTCCGAATCCGAAGCGTCTTCCTCCTCC
>LR738716.1:138228346-138247189 GCA_902687465.1 Secale cereale
GCGGGCGGCGAGGCCTGTGATGGCGACGGTGGGGCAGCAGCGGGGGGGCCGATCGGACGATGCATGGGCGCGGCCCACGGCAGTGCTCACGTGCGGCGCAGGCGGCAGAATTGCGGGCGGTGGACGCGTGTGCGCGGACGGCGCCGACGACAAGAGGGAAAGGAGGAGAATGGGATCCTCACCGTCCGATGCAGGGGTACGGGCGGCGAGGCTCGATGGCGCGGCTTGGGGAGGAGACGAGGAGGTCCGACGAAATCGGGCCATGGCGTTGGCGTTGCAGAGTCGGGGAACTACTCCATCCGGTCGAAGCAGAGGCACTCGGCTCGCGCTCTTTAGCTTAGATGAAGCAGCGGAGGCGGGAGGAGCTCCCAGCACAGTCCTAGGTGACGGGGAGGGCAGTGACGACGGGATCGACGAGGGCCATGGCGATGAGGGCGTTCGGGCGTGCGCTCGAGGAGGAGGATCTGGGGCGAGAAGGGAGAGTGGGGTTGCTAGGGTTTGGGAGGCCGCGGGGGATGCCCTTATCCGCCGCGAGGACCGCAGGATGACCGCCACGGGGGCATCAGCGGCCAGAGTGGCCTGGATGGCCGCCACACCCTCCTCTGCCTCCTGTAGCAGGAGGTTGAAGGAGATGTGGTGGTGGTGGGCTGGGCTATTGCTGCTAGATGGGCCAAGGGGCATATTGCCACTATAGCCCAGTAACTTAGTAGTAGTTAGGCCTTTTGTCCGTTACTCCTATTTGTTTTTTTTTGCTAGCTACTGTTTCTATTACTTTGACCACCAAAAGACTTTTTTTAAATATACAATTTGTCAAATCAAATACTAGGTATTATTTAGTACTACCACACAAAGTCTTGGAGTTTAAATGAAATGGTTTAGAATTTCTATAATTTTGAAAAGGCATTTTAGTAAAGACTTGGCCCCTGTTTTAATTATTTTAGGGCAATTAAACATTTTATTAATGTTGGTTTCTCCTTGATAATTGGTTAGTGAATATTTGCAAACCAGCGAACATTTTTGTTTTACTGTTTGCAGAAATAACAATTTGACTTTATTTTAATTTGAATTTGAATTTGGTTTGGATCAATGTGAGGTTTAGAAAACAATAATCATGATGACATGTCACCATTAGTGTGTGGTTACTGTAGCTTAACGACCGGGGTGTTACAAATCTCCTCCACTACAAGAAATCTCGTCCCGAGATTTAAGCGGTGGAGTAAGGGGGGGAAGTGCTGGTAGGGAAAACCTAACGAGTCTTCTGGGTCTTGACTGCCCTTGCGAATAGGTTGATCCCTTTCATTGATCTCTTCATTTCTCTACTTCAAGTCATCGTGATCAAGTCGTCATCCTTTCTTCGGGATCTCCAACGTCCTACGAACGCGGCCAGGGGGAAATACTCCAGAAGAACGCATCTCCACAAAGCTGGGCATCTGACGGTGAACTAATTGGGAAATACACGAAGTACCCCACGAGTAGTATTGTAGTGAACTCATTGAGAGCAATACGCGATGGTACCAAAGTTTCAAATGGGTAGGCATTCGCTCGATGCCTAAACAGAAGCTGAAATGGGGGCTTGAGCAATGAGAACAATTAATGTGTTTGATACCAGGATGAAACATTGTATACCATAGAGCTCATGAATTACTTACGAGCCAAGTGTAAAGGATACTTTAGAATCAAGGTTGTACAGAAGAGTTAGATTTCGATCCAGTGGACCTTTGGGTTATGGGCCCACCATGTGGGTTAAGAGTAGGAAGGGCGATGACATGTTGCACAGAAAGCAAGGCATGTTAGAAGATAGTCTATCAGCTATGTCGGTAATAATGTCGGTACGAAGGACGAGGAACGAAGAGAACCGTTTTCTTACTCGTTGAACGAGGCGAACCAATAGGCAAGTTCTCGCCCATCGGTGGTTACCAGAATGTTATGAACAATAATAACAGGTTCTTACTGACAGAGTTGAACACCAAGTTGTTTACATAAGCAGAAAATTATTACTGCTTAGATTACATGTAGATCAAAGAAAGGTTAAACAAACAAATGGAAAGAAAAATTGTGATTACACACAATTATTAGGAGTATATCCTTCCCATGGACAAGTAGAACACGTCATACAGGGTAGGAGAGTAAGTACCCAACCATTCAGGTAAAGAGGCCAGGATTAATCAAGATGTTACCCATACAACGATGTTTAGATAACCGAGCAAGAAACATTTAGCATTGGGCTTCAAATGCTCTTGTTGAAAATCGGAGCACCATAGACATGCTTCGAGATAGCATTAGCATGGTCTTGAAGCAAAGGCCGGACTTGGATACGCAAAGGATTCATCAGGAACAACTTATAGAATAAGTCTTACAATTTCCTCCTGGAAGAATGGTTATCATTGCAAAAGAAATTATAATGATAGGTCCTCCAGTCAGGGGTGCTAGGCATGACATCATATTACCGGGTCATCAAAGTACCAACATTATAACTACTGGAAAGTTCTCCCAACCATCTGATACGTCCAAAATGCATCACTATTTTATATCGTAATTCATCCTTATTCATTGATATATTTCACATTACGATGATGTTCTTATGTTGTTTTGGCCTATTTTACACAGTTTGCAACTTTCCGGTGCCGAAGCAGCAGACGCAGGATTCAGCGGTAAAAAGTGGACGCTGAGTTGCTGAAGAAGAATACCTCCAAATTACCTGAAAATCGACGGAGGGTATTTTCCAGAAGGATCACGAAGATACGCAAAAGAGCAACCAGAGGGGGGCCACAGGGTGCCCAGACGGCCACCTGGCGCGGCCCCCACCCTAGCCGTGCCGGGAGGGCGCCTGGAGCCCCTGGCCCACTCCAGGCTCTCCCCTCTGGCCTATATACTCCTCGTCATCCAAAAACCCTAAAAGGGAGAGTTTTGACGGAGTTCCGCCACCGCTCCGTGGCAGAAACCTACAGAGAAGAAAAGCCATCTCCGGCGGGCAGATTCCGCCGGGGAGATCACCTCCCGGAAGGGGAGATCATCGCCATCGTCATCACCATCGTCACGGGCATCATCGAGATCATCATCAACATCATCCCCAACATCAGCACCATCTCCATCTTCGTCCAATCTCATCTCACAATTGCAACTTGTGTTGTAATCCGTACTATCTATCCTCTCTACCCTAACGGTGTCGATTACTACTTTGTGGTGAATGCTATTGAGTTTTGTTGGAGAAATATCATTGTGTCTAGATTGTTTATCATCCATCTATCTCCACTGATCATGATCTCTTTTATGTCTTATGAATAGTTACTTTAGTTCTTGAGGACATGGGAGAAGTCTTGTTGTTAGTAGTCATATGATGTTGAAGTAATATGTGTTGTTTGATACTTAAGTTGTGTTGTTATTTTCCTAGTGGTGTTGTGTGAGTCGAACACTCAACACTTCGCCTTATTAAGGACCTAGGGGAATACATTGTGTACAAAGAATGCTTACGGTGGGTTGCCGGAGTGACAGAAACCTGAACCCCAGTTCGCACGTTTTTGCACAAGGGAACAATGGATCATCAATCGTATTGCTATGGTTAGGCTTTTGCCTTAAATACTATCTTGTATTTGCGGATGCTTGCAAGGTGTTTAATCATAAGAGTGCACTCATCTTAGTCTAGAGGGTGTACTAGCATAGATCCACCCACTCAACACTTATCAACACATTGCATAGTACCGATATGGAATATGGCGAAAGCACATGACTACCTCTCCCGTGTGTCCTCAAGAACACTTTAGCCTTTATAAGTTCAGTTGCTAGGCCTCTCCTTTGCCCACAAAGGATTGGGCCACTTGTTACTCTCCAGTGCCTTTTACTTTGCTCGCTTTTACTTTCCTGTTGCTTATATCAAGAAAACCCCTAAAAAGTTATCTTTCAGTGCTTGCAGTTATTCCTTGCTCAGAATCACTTATCAATACCTTCTGCTCCTCGTTGGGTTCGACACTCTTACTTATCAAAAACGCTGCAATAGATCCCTTACGGTTGTGGGTCATCAAGTACCGTTTTCTGGCGCCGTTGCCGGGGAGTGTAGCGCTATTGGTAAGTGAAGCTGGTAAGGAAGTTTTTATATTTCTGTTTTTATTTTGCTGTTGCTGCTCTTTGTCCTTATGGACAACCTTGCTATTGGATCGTTGCTTGTGGGAAGACGCCCCACATCTGTGGTGGTTGCTCCCCCCCTACTGAAATTGTGCCCTATAAAATACCAGCTGGTATTATCGATTATGTTTTGGCTAATCGTTATGCAGGAGACAGACATCCCGGTGAACACTTGCTATATCTGTCACAACTATGTTCATTATTTAAGCTTGCAGGTGTATCAATGGAGTTTGTCATGAGGAAATTGTTCTCCGTATCGCTTATAGATAAAGCTTCAGATTGGTATAAGCTTCTCGATAACTCACACTTGCTTGATTGGCAAGAGCTTATGTCTCTCTTTTATACCAAGTTTTATCCTCTTCATGAAATTCATCGAGACAGGAACTATATCTATAACTTTAGGTCTCGTGACGGAGAAAGCATTGCTCAAGCTTGGGGGAGATTGAAGTCCCTAATGCTCAAATGTCCTATTCATGAGCTCCCCAAGAAAATTATACTTACAAATTTTTATGCCAGGCTTTCTCGTCAGGATAAGGAGATGCTGGATGCCTCCTCTAGTGGGGTATTTCAGACAAAGAGCGTTGAAGAAAGGTGGGATCTCATTGAAAGGATCCAGAGGAATACCGAAGATTGGGAGTTGGATAAAGGTATTGAACCCGCTATAAATTATGAGCATGATTATATTGAGAGCTATGTGAAAACTGATTACTTCAATACCTTTTGCTCTAAGATTGGTCTTGATTCCCATCTAATGATTGACTTCTGTAAGGATTTTGCCTCTCACGTTGATTCTTTTAAAAAGAAGAGAGATCAGCATCATGAACCTTTCAAAGAGTTACCTGTTGATATTCATGTTGCTGACCCTATTTTGCCTGCAGTTATATATGAAAAGCCTCCTTTTCTCGAAAGGATAAGGGAGCACTCTCTTGTGACAGGCATAATAAATAAAAGTGAGAGAAGAATTGATGAGCCTGAGGACCAGATCAAGGTCGATCCTCAAGTTGCATTGGTTAAAGACCTTGTTACTAATGATGTTTTGGATTCCAATGTAAATTTTTGTGCTGTTTCCACTAACCTTGTCACAGCCAAGAATAAAGGCCCAATTTTAGGTACTCCAGTAGTATCTGTTAAAATTGGAGATCACAATTATTATGGGCTATGCGATTTGGGATCGAGTGCTAGTGCTATCCCCTATTCACTTTATCAAGAGATCATCGGTGAGATTTCACCTTGTGAACTTGAAGAAGTTGATGTTACCATTCATCTTGCAAACAGAGCAACTATCTCTCCTATCGGAATTGTGAGAGACGTTGAAGTCCTATGTGGAAAGGTAAAATACCCTACCGACTTTCTAGTGCTTGGTTCAGTGAGGGACAATTTTTGTCCTATTATTTTTGGTAGACCTTTTCTCAGAACTTGTGGAGCTATAATAGATTGCAAGAAAGGTAAAGTCTCTGTTGAATTCAATGGTGAGCCATATGAATTTAACTTTTCTAAGTTCTCTAAGCAGCCTCGTGGTACCAATTTACCTAGTGATGATAAAATTATTGAAAGTATTGCTTCTATTGCTATTCCCCCTAATGATCCTTTGCAGCAATATATGGAGGACCACGAGAATGATTTGCATATGCAGGAAAGAAATGAACTAGATGAAATATTCTTGAGACAACCTGCTATCCTGAAGCACAACCTTCCGGTTGAACCTTTGGGAATTTTATCAAAACCAAAAGAAGACCCGGTGTTCGATCTTAAACCTCTTCCCAATACGCTCAAGTATGCTTATTTAGATGAAGAGAAAGTATATCCTGTTATTATCAACTCTAACCTTTCAGGATATGAAGAAGAGCGACTATTGGAAGTACTTCGTAAACACCGAGGTGCAATTGGCTATACCCTTGATGACCTTAAGGGGATTAGTTCATCTATCTGCCAACATACTATCAACCTTGAGCCCGATGCTAAACCAATTGTTGATCATCAACGACGGTTGAACCGAAGATGATGGATGTTGTAAGAACTGAGATTCTCAAGCTTCTAGCCGCAGGTATTATCTACCCTATAGCTGATAGTAAGTGGGTAAGCCCGGTACATTGTGTTCCTAAGAAAGGAGGTACAACTGTGGTTCCTAATGATAAGAATGAACTAATACCTCAGAGAATTATTATTGGATATAGAATGTGTATTGATTACAGGAAGCTGAACAAGGCAACCAGGAAGGATCACTACCCGTTGCCGTTCATCAACCAAATGCTTGAAAGGTTATCCAAAAATACCCACTTTTGTTACCTCGATGGTTATTCTGGCTTCTCTCAAATTCATGTTAACACTGCTGATCAAGAGAAGACCACTTTTACTTGTCCCAATGGTACTTATGCTTACAGGCATATGCCTTTTGGTTTATGTAATGCCCCTGCTACTTTTCAAAGGTGTATGTCTGCTATCTTTCATGGTTTCTGTGAGGAGATTGTGGAAGTCTCCATGGATGATTTCTCCATCTATGGAACTTCCTTTGACCATTGTCTCCACAACCTTAATAAAGTTTTGCAGAGATGTGAGGAGACAAATCTGGTACTCAACTGGGAGAAGTGCCACTTCATGGTTAACGAAGGAATTGTTCTTGGTCACAAGATTTCCGAAAGGGGAATTGAGGTGGACAAGGCCAAGATCGAAGCAATTGAGAGGATGCCCTATCCAAGGGACATCAAAGGTATTCGCAGTTTTCTCGGTCATGCTGGTTTCTGTAGAAGATTTATTAAAGACTTTTCTAAGACTTCGAGACCCCTCACTAATCTTCTCCAGAAGGACGTTCCTTTTGTATTTGATGAAGATTGTAAGGAGGCTTTTGAAGTTCTTAAGAAAGCTTTAATAACCGCTCCTATATTACAACCACCTGACTGGAATTTACCTTTTGAGATTATGTGTGATGCTAGTGATTTTGCTGTTGGAGCTGTTTTAGGGCAAAGGGTTGATAAGAAATTGAATGTTATACATTATGCTAGTAAAACCCTTGATAGTGCTCAAAATAATTATGCTACTACTGAGAAGGAATTCTTAGCTATAGTGTTTTCTTGTGATATGTTTAGGCAGTATATTGTTGATTCCAAAGTTATTATTCATACTGACCATGCTGCCATTAAGTACCTTATGACAAAGAAGGATGCCAAGCCAAGACTTATCAGATGGGTACTCCTTCTTCAAGAATTTGATTTGCAGATTGTTGATAGGAAAGGAGAAGACAATCCGGTGGCGGACAATCTTTCAAGGATGGAAGATATACCGCATGATCCCATCCCAGTCAACGACAGTTTTCCAGACGAGCAACTTGCCGTTGTAAAAGTACAATCTCTTTCCGATCCTTGGTTTGCAGATTATGCTAATTTTATCGTTGCAAAGTAGTTGCCTCCAGGTTTAACATTTCAGCAAAGGAAGAAGTTCTTTCATTATTTGAGGCACTACTTTTGGGATGACCCACATCTTTTCAAAGAAGGTCCAGACCGGATCGTGAGAAGATGCATACCGGAACATGAGCAGAAGGACATTCTCAGACAATGTCATGATAGTCCCTATGGAGGACATCATGCCGATGAGAGGACCGCACATAAGGTTCTTCAATCAGGTTTTTATTGGCCTACTCTCTTTAAGGATGCTAGAAATTATGTTTTAGCCTGTGATAAATGTCAGAGAGTTGGTAACATTAGTAGAAGGAATGAGATGCCTATGAATTACTCACTAGTGATTGAACCTTTTGATTGCTGGGGTTTTGATTTTATGGGCCCTTTTCCTTCTACGCACAAGTACACTCACATTTTAGTAGCTGTTGATTATGTGACCAAGTGGGTTGAAGCAATCCCCACTGAAAGTGTTGATCACAAGACATCTTTGAAAATGCTCAAAGATGTGATTTTCCCTAGGTTTGGTGTACCTAGGTATCTCATGACTGATGGAGGATCACACTTCACGCATGGAGCTTTTAGAAAAGCTTTAGCCAAGTACGATGTCAATCATAGAATTGCTTCACCGTACCATCCGCAAACTAGTGGGCAAGTTGAGCTCACCAATAGAGAGATCGAGTTGATCTTACAGAAGACAGTAAACAGAAATAGAAAGGACTGGTCAAATAAGTTAGGAGATGCTTTGTGGGCGTATAGAACTTCTTACAAAAACCCCATGGGCATGTCCCCCTATAAGATGGTTTATGGCAAGGCTTGCCATTTGCCATTAGAATTAGAGCACAAAGCTTTCTGGGCTGTTAGAGAGCTTAATGCTGACCCAAAGTTAGCTGGTGAGAAGCGTCTCATGAACTTGACTTCTCTAGATAAGTGGAGAAGTGAAGCTTACGAGAGCGCTAAAATGTTCAAGGAAAAGGTAAAGAACTGGCATGATAGGAGGATTCTGAAACGTGAATTTAATGTTGGTGATAAAGTTTTGTTGTTTAGATCCCGTTTCAGGTTTTCTCCGGGCAAACTACTTTCCAGGTGGGAAGGGCCATTTCATATTGAAGAAGTCTATCGGTCTGGTGCAATCAAGATTAACAATTTTGAAGGCACCAAACCTCAAGTTGTGAATGGGCAAAGACTTAAGCATTACATAGCAGGAGACCCTGTCAATGTTGATGTGAATATGATATACACAACAACTCACGAAGAACATGTTGCAGCCCTGTTTCAGACACCAGCAGAAGCAGAATAAGAAACGGTATGTATTACGGTAAGGAAACATCGCGAACCGCCATAAAAGTTCCATATTATGAGTTTTTGCAAAATTAGGAAAATTCTAAGCCTAAGTGGAGCCGGAGACAAGCTCCAGGGGCCCCAGGCGCCCCCCTGGCGCGGCCTACCTCCTGGCCGCGTCGGGAGGCCGCCTGGGCACCCAGGAGCCCGTCTCCGACCCCATTTTAGCATGTTACCTTCCTTTCTGTGCAGAAATTTTTGCTATATATTTGCCCGGATTGTTCCGGCAAAGTATCTCGCGATTTCGTGTGTTTTCTTTTCGATCTGTTTCTGCCAGGAAATCTTTTAGCTAGACCTAGGTGCCATGGTTTCCCCAAGTTCCCCCAAGGACAAGTTCATCGTCAACGTCATAAACCCTTACCTCGCCGAGGTGAAGAAGCACCCTCAGGTTGTTTGGATGGAGGACGGTGTCCTCCATCAAGAAGATCTGAAGGGACCTATCAAGGAGGGGAGCATCCAGGCCAAGCTAGAAGAAGTGGAGCAAGAAGTCTTCAAGTACAAGAAGATGATCGAGCGTGGTGTTGAAGCTAACTTTGACATCATCAACGAGCTGAAGACCTACTTCCTGAAGGAGATGAAGGAGATGTGGAAAAGCATCACCACATCTGAAAAAAGAATTGAAGAGCTCCAAGGGCAAATTTATGATCTACATCACCAGAACTGTGAGTATGAACTAATGTTTATGCGCATGGGTATGGGTGCTGCATGCAGGATTCAGGAGACAAACTTCTCATATGAGACTGGAGAACCCCTTCCATGGAAGCGCTTCACCGAGGACTACGTGATCAACGTCAACAAGAATGAGGAGTGAAATCTCCTTGGGTAATGGCATCCCCTTGGCTTGTTCCAAGCTTGGGGGAGTGCGTGGTATCTTTATCTTTATCTTTTGTCTTTTAGAGTCAAGTAGAGTCGTATCATGTCTAGGGAGGTTATTATATGAAATAGGTGTGTGCATTGAGGTCTATCACTCCTTTTGTGGAGAGATTGTATCCGTGAGTGTGGAGTCGTCTATGATGGAATATTAATGAGAAGTCTATTGGTTCCTTTGCTGCACTCGGTATTCTCTTCACGCAATCGACCTTATATGATGATTCTTATGGGGAGTATTGACCTTATATCAGGTATGGCTTTGAAAACTTTATTTAATCTTGGCAAACATAGCTTGGGTCATAACAACAAGCATGATTTTCTTAAAGTAGCGACATAGCCAAAACCTTTATGTTATTATGCTTGAAGTGTTATGCTGACAAGGAAGACAACTTGATGTGTTATGCTTATTTTAATGTTTATGCTTTACATTGCTTTGCATCTTAGTCATCATCAATTGTCTGTTCTCTCAAAGCCTTTGCTAGCCTAAACTCTGTACTAAGCAGAATTCTGCTTGTGCATCCATACCCTTAAACCAATACCTTCCATATGAGTCCACCATACCTTCCTATTCGTGGTATTCCACTACCACCTCCTAAAGTATAGAATTTATGTGTTATCCTTAAATGTTCAAAATCTTCTATTTTGTGCCCCTGTTTTAGCTCATGAGGAAGTAGTAGTTAATTCATGATCTTTTTAAGTTGGAAAATTTTTACCTCAGGATTGCATGTCTAATCTGCAAACCCCTAATACGAGGAGGAACTGGCATGAGTGCGCCCGGCTCATAAAAGATAATACAACAAACAAACCCTCCTTCACGCTTTGTTCATGAGAAATCAGAAAACTTTTGGCAGTGATAAACAAAGGAGATTAAGGGGATGTGATCGTCCCCGTGCGGGAGCCGTTCCTCGAAACTTGTCCAGTTTGAGAAGTAATTGAGTTATCTATTAGCATTCGTTGACAAATCATGCACCTCTCAAAACTTGTTTTCATTCTATTTGATTTAAGGATAGCACATGAGTTTTCCCTACTTCCCTAGAGCAGGGCCTATCTCTTAGTTTTAGGTTGAGTCAGTTATTCCTACTTCCTTCTATTCTTAAAGAGAGCAGACATTTGATGTTGACAACGATTCATTCATATAAAGTTGCATTAAGATTTGTCATATCATATCCTTGTTGACATTATCATTTGATAAGTAAGTTGTTTGTCAAGCCCAGCTAAAGCAAACATCTTCCTTTGTGTAAACACTTTCACTTCTTGCCTAATAACATGTTCTTTCAAAAGCTTCAATTAATCTCATCAAAACATAAAGAGAAAGAGCAAAAAAAAAAGCTATTAGTTGTTCTTTGACCAAAGGACATGTTTGCCATGATTTGATAAGTTTCCTTAGCCTTACTTTCGATTATAAGTGTTACCTCTCTTTTATAAGGGCCTTATGAGTTGAAGATTGCTGTTGAGGATATTTGAGTTTGGTGAAGAAACTGTGATGCTTCTTGTCTGTATTCTATTTATCGACACTTCACTCTCTAAACTTGTGGACATGTTTACTGAGCTCAATATTCGCTTGGGGGCAAGCGAGGTCTAAGCTTGGGGGTGTTGATACGTCCAAAATGCATCACTATTTTATATCGTAATTCATCCTTATTCATTGATAAATTTCACATTACGATGATGTTCTTATGTTGTTTTGGCCTATTTTACACAGTTTGCAACTTTCCGGTGCCGAAGCAGCAGACGCAGGATTCAGTGGTAAAAAGTGGACGCTGAGTTGCTGAAGAAGAATACCTCCAAATTACCTAAAAATCGACGGAGGGTATTTTCCAGAAGGATCACGAAGATACGCAAAAGAGCAACCAGAGGGGGGCCACATGGTGCCCATGCGGCCACCTGGCGCGGCCCCCACCCTGGCCGCGCCGGGAGGGCGCCTGGAGCCCCTGGCCCACTCCAGGCTCTCCCCTCTGGCCTATATACTCCTCGTCATTCAGAAACCCTAAAGAAGGAGTTTTGACGGAGTTCCGCCGCCGCTCCGTGGCGGAAACCTACAGAGAAGAAAAGCAATCTCCGGCGGGCAGATTCCGCCGGGGAGATCACCTCCCGGAAGGGGAGATCATCGCCATCGTCATCACCATCGTCACGGGCATCATCGAGATCATCATCAACATCATCCCCAACATCAGCACCATCTCCATCTTCATCCAATCTCATCCCACAATTGCAACTTGTGTTGTAATCCGTACTATCTATCCTCTCTACCCTATCGGTGTCGATTACTACTTTGTGGTGAATGCTATTGAGTTTTGTTGGAGAAATATCATTGTGTCCAGATTGTTTATCATCCATCTATCTCCACTGATCATGATCTCTTTTATTTCTTGTGAGTAGTTACTTTAGTTCTCGAGGACATGGGAGAATTCTTGTTGTTAGTAGTCATATGATGTTGAAGTAATATGTGTTGTTTGATACTTAAGTTGTGTTGTTATTTTCCTAGTGGTGTTGTGTGAGTTGAACACTCAACACTTCGCCTTATTAAGGACCTAGGGGAATATATTGTGTACAAAGAATGCTTACGGTGGGTTGCCGGAGTGACAGAAACCTGAACCCCAGTTCGCACGCTTTTGCACAAGGGAACAATGGATCATCGATCGTATTGCTATGGTTAGGTTTTTGCCTTAAATACTATCTTGTATTTGTGGATGCTTGCAAGGTGTTTAATCATAAGAGTGCACTCATCTTAGTCTAGAGGGTGTACTAGCATAGATCCACCCACTCAACACTTATCAACACATCGCATAGTACCGATACGGAATATGGCGAAAGCACATGACTTCCTCTCCCGTGTGTCCTCAAAAACACTTTAGCCTTTATAAGTTCAGTTGCTAGGCCTCTCCTTTGCTCACAAAGGATTGGGCCACTTGTTACTCTCCAGTGCCTTTTACTTTGCTCGCTTTTACTTTCCTGTTGCTTATATCAAGAAAACCCCTAAAAAGTTATCTTTCAGTGCTTGCAGTTATTCCTTGCTCAGAATCACTTATCAATACCTTCTGCTCCTCGTTGGGTTCGACACTCTTACTTATCGAAAACGCTGCAATAGATCCCTTACGGTTGTGGGTCATCACCATCATATCTGACCGAGATTCAGATCCGATTGGTGTCATAATACCTCAGACTCAGGATGTTCAAGAAGAAAATGTGCAACACAAATCGACGAAATGGCATTGCAAGATTCTCGGGAAATGAATTATGGGAGCGGGTACCTGAAACAATAGTTCATCATTAAACCAAGGAGAGGATGAGGAGGTGGCTGATGGGCTCAGCGGCAATTCATCAAAAATTCCAAATGGATAGATTTCCACGATAATGTGAACAAGAAGAAGACACTTGTCAATTCTAATGATATAATGTTGTATGCTCGAGAAAAAAAACATACACCATTAATCATTAGGTGAAAGGTGTGCCCGAAATATGACCTTAGGCGGCAAGATCAATGTTAGGGTGACGATTTAATAACCAACAGTCTAAGAATGAACTGTCGATCGTTAACTTCAAAGCAATAGGGTTGCTAGAAGTACAGAACTCAAGCAGCATCGCTAGCATATTGGTATTGTTGGGGAACGTTGCATGGGAAACAAAAATTTTTCCTACGTTCACCAAGATCAATCTAGGAGATGCATCTACGAGGGGAGAGTAGGATCCACATACCCTTGTAGATCGCTAAGCGGAAGCGTTCAAGAACGCGGTTGATGGAGTCGTACTCGCCGCGATTCAGATCGCCGAAGATCCTAGCACCGAAGCAACGGTGCCTCCGCGTTCTTCACACGTACAGCTCGGGGACGTCTCCTCCTTCTTGATCCAGCAAGGGGGAAGGAGAGGTTGATGGAGACACCGGCAGCACGACGGCGTGGTGGAGATGGTGGTGAAGGATTCCAGCAGGGCTTCGCCAAGCACCGCGGGAAAACGAAGATTGTAGTGGGAGAGGGAGGGCAGCACCGAGGCACGGACGTGTGTGGCTGCCCTCCCTCTGCCTCTCTTTATATAGGGGGGTAGAGAGGGGAGGGGCGCCCTAGGGTTAGCCCCTAGGGGCGGCGGCCAAGGGGAGGTGGGAGGGGGCGGCGCCCCAGGGTTAGGGTCCCCCCCCCCAAGTGCCTTGCCCCCCAAGCTTAGGGGGGTGCGGCAGCCCTAGGGGGGGCCACCACCCCTTGCGCATGAGGAGAGGGCCCAGGGGGGGCGCACAGCCCTATGAGGGCTGTTGTGTCTCCCTTTGTGGCCCATTAGGCCCGAAACCCCTTCCGGGACCCCCGAAACCCCTTTCGGTCATTCGCCGATTTCCCGATACTCCACGGAACACTTCCGGACTCCGAAACCTTCCATCCTATATATCAATCTTCGTCTCCGGACCATTCCGGAGAGCCTCGTCACGTCCGGGATCTCATCGGGGACTCCGAACAACCTTCGGTAACCATGCACTGTTCTCACTAACAACCCTAGCGTCACCGAACCTTAAGTGTGTAGACCCTGCGGGTTCGGAAACCATGTAGACATGACCGAGACACTCCCAGGTCAATAACCAATAGCGGGATCTGGATACCCATATTGGTTCCCACACGTTTCTCGATGATCTCATCGGATGAACCACGATGTCAAGGATTCAGGCAATCCCGTATACAGTTCCCTTTGTCTCGTCGGTATGTTACTTGCCCGAGATTCGATCGTCGGTATCTCTATACCTAGTTCAACCTCGTTACCGGCAAGTCTCTTTACTCGTTGCCGTAATACATGATCCCGTGACTAACCACTTAGTCACTTTGAGCTCATTTAGATGATGTATTACCGAGTGGGCCCGGAGATACCTCTCCGTCACACGGAGTGACAAATCCCAGTCTCGATCCATGTCAACTCAACAGACACCTTCGGAGATACCTGTAGAGTACCTTTATAGTCACCCAGTTACGTTGCGACGTTTGGCACACACAAAGCACTCCTACGGTGTCAGTGAGTTACACGATCTCATGGTCATAGGAACTTATACTTGACATGCAGAAAACTATAGCAATAACTGATACGATCAAAAGCTATGTTTAACGTTTGGGTCTCGTCCATCACATCATTCTCCTAATGATGTGATCCCGTTATCAAATGACAACTCATGTCTATGACCTGGAAACCGCGGTCATCTTTGATCAACGAGCTAGTCCTGAAGAGGCTTACTAGGGACACAAAGTTTGTCTATTTGTCCACACATGTATATGAGTTTCCAATCAATACAATTATAGCATGGATAATAAACAATTATCATGAACAAGGAAATATAATAATAAATCTTTTATTATTGCCTCTAGGGCATATTTCCAACAGTCTCCCACTTGCACTAGAGTCAATAATCTAGCATTACAAGGTAATGAATCTAATACCCATAGAGTCTTGGTGTTGATCATGCTTAGCCCGTGGAAGAGGCTTAGTCAACGGATCTGCAACATTCAAATCCGTGTGTACTTTGCAAATGTTTATGTCCTCCTCCTTGACTGAATCGCGGATGGAATTGAAGCGTCGCTTTATGTGTCTGGTCCTCTTGTGAAACCTTGGTTCCTTGGCTAGAGCAATGGCACCAGTGTTGTCACAGAACAGAGTCATTGGGTTTAGTGCACTAGGCACAACTCCAAGATCTGTCATGAACTCCTTCATCCAGACACCTTCCTTTGCCGCCTCCGAGGCAGCTATGTACTCCGCTTCGCATGTAGAATCGGCTACCACGCTCTGCTTGGAACTGCACCAGCTTACCGCTCCCCCGTTGAGAATATATACGTATCCGGTTTGAGACTTAGAGTCAACCGGATCAGTGTCAAAGCTTGCATCGACGTAACCCTTTACGACGAGCTCTTGATCACCTCCATAAACGAGAAACATTTCCTTAGTCCTTTTCAGGTACTTTAGGATATTCTTGACCGCTGTCCAGTGATCCATACCAGGATTACTTTGAAACCTTCCGGCCATACTTATGGCAAGGCTGACATCTGGTCTTGTGCACATCATTGCATACATGATAGAGCCTATGGCTGAAGCATAGGGGACGACACTCATCTTTTCTCTATCTTCCGCAGTCACTGGGCATTGAGTCTTACTCAACTTTGTACCTTGCAATACCGGCAAGAACCCCTTCTTGGATTGATCCATTTTGAACTTCTTCAAAACTTTATCAAGGTATGTACTTTGTGAAAGTCCTATCAAGCGTCTTGATCTATCTCTATAGATCTTGATGCCCAATATGAAAGCAGCTTCACCGAGATCCTTCATCAAAAAACTCTTGTTCAAATACCCCTTCACGCTATCCAAAAATTCTATATTGTTTCCAATCAGCAATATGTCATCCACATATAATATTAGAAACGCTATAGAGCTCCCACTCACTTTCTTGTAAAAACAAGCTTCATTGTAAACTTGTACAAACCCAAACGCTTTGATCACCTCATCAAAGCGAAGATTCCAACTCCGAGATGCTTGGACCAGCCCATAAATGGAACGCTGGAGCTTGCATACTTTGTCAGCATTCTCTGGATCGACAAAACCTTCCGGTTGCATCATATACAACTCTTCCTTAAGAAAACCATTAAGGAACGCTGTTTTGACATCCATCTGCCAAATTTCATAATCGAAATATGCAGCTATTGCTAACATGATTCGGACGGATTTAAGCATCGCTACGGGTGAGAAAGTCTCATCGTAGTCAATCCCTTGAACTTGTGAAAAACCCTTTGCCACAAGTCGAGCTTTATACACGGTGACATTACCGTCAGCGTCCGTCTTCCTCTTAAAAATCCATTTATTCTGAATGGCCTTCCGCCCTTCAGGTAATACTTCCAAAGTCCATACTTTGTTTTCATACATGGATCCCATCTCGGATTTCATGGCCTCTAACCATTTGTCGGAATCTGGGCCCACCATCGCTTCTCCATAGCTTGTAGGTTCACCGTTGTCTAACAACATGACCTCCAAGACAGGGTTACCATACCACTCAGGTGCAGTGCGTACCCTTGTCGACCTACGAGGTTCGGTAGTAACTTGATCAGAAGCTTCTTGATCATCATCATTGGCTTCCTCTTCAACCTCTGCAGGCTCCTCAAAAACATCTTTCTGTGCTGCGCTACTTTCTGGTTGAAGCAGAGGTTCAATAACCTCATCAAGTTCTACCTTCCTCCCACTCAATTCTTTCGAGAGAAACTCCTTCTCGAGAAAGGACCCGTTCTTAGCGACAAACACTTTGCCCTCGGATCTGAGATAGAAGGTGTACCCAACAGTTTCTTTTGGGTATCCTATGAAGACACATTTGTCCGCTTTGGGTTCGAGCTTTTCTGGCTGAAGCCTTTTGACATAAGCATCGCAACCCCAAACTTTGAGAAAAGACAACTTCGGTTTCTTACTAAACCATAGTTCATACGGTGTTGTCTCAACGGACTTAGATGGAGCCCTATTTAAAGTGAATGCAGCTGTCTCTAACGCATATCCCCAAAACGATAGTGGCAAATCGGCAAGAGACATCATAGAACGTACCATATCTAATAGGGTTCGATTACGACGTTCGGACACACCATTACGCTGTGGTGTTCCAGGTGGCGTCAACTGTGAAACAATTCCACATTTTCTCAAGTGATCACCAAACTCATAACTCAGATATTCTCCCCCTCGATCAGATCGTAGGAACTTGATCTTCTTGTTACGATTATTTTCAACTTCACTCTGAAATTGCTTGAACTTTTCAAAAGTTTCAGACTTATGCTTCATTAAGTAAATATACCCATATCTACTTAAGTCGTCAGTGAAGGTGAGGAAATAACGATATCCACCGCGCGCCGTTACACTCATCGGACCGCACACATCAGTATGTATGATTTCCAATAAGTCACTTGCCCGTTCCATTGTCCCTGAAAACGGGGTCCTTGTCATCTTGCCCATGAGGCACGGCTCGCACGTGTCAAGTGATTCAAAATCAAGAGACTCCAAAAGTCCATTAGCATGGAGCTTCCTCATGCGTTTCACGCCGATATGACCGAGACGGCAGTGCCACAAGAAAGTGGTATTATCATTATCTACTCTACATCTTTTGGCATCAATGTTATGAACATGTGTATCATCACTATCGAGATTCAATAAGAATAAACCCCTAACTTCGGGTGCATGACCATAAAAGATATTACTCATATAAATAGAACAACCATTATTCTCTGACTTAAATGAGTAACCGTCTCGCAATAAACAAGATCTAGATATAATGTTCATGCTTAACGCAGGCACTAAATAACAATTATTCAGGTTCATAACTAATCCCGATGGTAATCGAAGAGCGAGCGTGCCGACGGCGATCACATCAACCTTGGAACCATTTCCCACGCGCATCGTCACTTCGTCCTTCGCCAGCCTCCGTTTATTCCGCAGTTCCTGTTTAGAGTTGCAAATGTGAGCAACCGAACCGGTATCAAATACCCAGGCACTACAACGAGAGTTGGTAAGGTACACATCAATAACATGTATATCACATATACCTTGCTTGTTGTTGTTGTTGGCCCCCTTCTTGTCTGCCAGATACTTGGGGCAGTTCCGCTTCCAGTGGCCGTTCCCCTTGCAATAAAAACACTCAGTCTCTGGCTTGGGCCCAGCCTTGGGTTTCTTCACTGGATGAGCAACTGCCTTGCCACCCTTCTTAGAGTTACCCTTCTTGCCCTTGCCATTCTTCTTGAAACTAGTGGTTTTATCGACCATCAACACTTGATACTCCTTTTTGATGTCTGCCTCAGCAACTTTCAGCATCGAAAACAGCTCGGCGATGGTTTTGTTCATCCCTTGCATGTTATACTGCTGCACGAAGCTCTTGTAGCTAGGCGGGAGTGACTGGAGAATTCTGTCAATGATAGCCTCATCCGGGAACACAAGTCCCAGATCAGCTATGCGGGTATAGTACCCAGACATCTTCAGTAAGTGCTCACTGACAGACGAATTCTCCTCCATCTTGCAAGCAAAGAATTTATCGGTGGTCTCATACCTCTCGATCTTAGCATTCTTTTCAAAGATGAACTTCAACTCCTGGAACATCTCATATGCTCCATGACGTTCAAAACGCCTTTGAAGTCCTCCTTCCAAG
>LR738716.1:138251809-138265615 GCA_902687465.1 Secale cereale
GGGGGGGGGCGCACAGCCCTATGAGGGCTGTTTGTCCCCCTTTGTGGCCCATTAGGCCCGAAACCCCTTCCGGGACCCCCGAAACCCCTTTCGGTCATTCGCCGATTTCCCGATACTCCCCGGAACACTTCCGGACTCCGAAACCTTTCATCCTATATATCAATCTTCGTCTCCGGACCATTCCGGAGACCCTCGTCACGTCCGGGATCTCATCGGGGACTCCGAACAACCTTCGGTAACCATGCACTGTTCTCACTAACAACCCTAGCGTCACCGAACCTTAAGTGTGTAGACCCTGCGGGTTCGGAAACCATGTAGACATGACCGAGACACTCCCAGGTCAATAACCAATAGCGGGATCTGGATACCCATATTGGTTCCCACACGTTTCTCGATGATCTCATCGGATGAACCACGATGTCAAGGATTCAGGCAATCCCGTATACAGTTCCCTTTGTCTCGTCGGTATGTTACTTGCCCGAGATTCGATCGTCGGTATCTCTATACCTAGTTCAACCTCATTACCGGCAAGTCTCTTTACTCGTTGCCGTAATACATGATCCCGTGACTAACCACTTAGTCACTTTGAGCTCATTTAGATGATGTATTACCGAGTGGGCCCGGAGATACCTCTCCGTCACACGGAGTGACAAATCCCAGTCTCGATCCATGTCAACTCAACAGACACCTTCGGAGATACCTGTAGAGTACCTTTATAGTCACCCAGTTACGTTGCGACGTTTGGCACACACAAAGCACTCCTACGGTGTCAGTGAGTTACACGATCTCATGGTCATAGGAACTTATACTTGACATGCAGAAAACTATAGCAATAACTGATACGATCAAAAGCTATGTTTAACGTTTGGGTCTCGTCCATCACATCATTCTCCTAATGATGTGATCCCGTTATCAAATGACAACTCATGTCTATGACCTGGAAACCGCGGTCATCTTTGATCAACGAGCTAGTCCTGAAGAGGCTTACTAGGGACACAAAGTTTGTCTATTTGTCCACACATGTATATGAGTTTCCAATCAATACAATTATAGCATGGATAATAAACAATTATCATGAACAAGGAAATATAATAATAACTCTTTTATTATTGCCTCTAGGGCATATTTCCAACAGGTATCCCGGTTAAAAACAACACGGGGACCAAGGAAGAATGGTGATGGTGAGAAGTATCATCATACCGAGAATTTATAAGAGGTGGAGCAATCCCCACAACATTCTCGACATAAAAGATAGTAATACTTCAAGGCAGAACACAACACTAGCTGGAGAGCAAGTTGTATTCATAATGTGGACAAGTCTGCGATGAAAGGATGTCAAGGGTGTTGTAGATGATAATAAGAAAAACATCGAGGGCAAAGAGGATATTTCTCATCGTGAACACAGTTGACATCTCGGAAGAAGTCAAAGTGTTGAAGGTGATCCGACACATTTGCCGAGAGGTTTCAAGAGGATGCAATCAATCAACAACGACAACAAGCAAGGGAAAGACAAAGTGGTAAGTTATAGGATCAATATATAAGATGCAAGATCGGAACCAAAGTTGCCTTTCAAGACAAGCAACATGATGTTGAGAGCTCGACGTAAGTCGTGTTCACACACTGAAAAATTCATGCACCAGAGAAGGACGGGGTAGTATAGTCAAAGATAGCAACACCAGGAAGTAGCCGATAGTCTGGGAATGACCAGATTGAGTGCAGAATTCCCTAGTAAAAATACTAGGGGTATTTGATTGGTAGTGCGGAATAATTTCACTAGTCGGTGTCCTCGGTTGACAACAACCCACAACCCGTAGAGTGATTACGACAAGGAAAGACATTTCTTCAACAAAGTTAGTACGATGTGGTGCAATGGCAAGACATCTTCGAGATACCAGGGGGTAATACTCGAAGGTAGAAGAAGATAGAAGTAGAACCGGGTCATTGACCTATGATAGTAGATACTTCAACCTTCCAAAATAGACGAGGCACTGGAATGAATTCCCATCAGATATATCAGATCAGGACAGCATGGTCGTAACCATAACTGTAAGGAATCAATTCGAGAATACTGAAAGAATCATACAACTGGATAATCATTTTGCAAGAAGCTTCCGAGACGGTCTACATCATTTTCATGGGCATGAACACAAGTTCAAGGTCGACTCCCACTTCTTTAATGCATATAATTTCATTCTCCTCTCGCTTTGATTTAACTGTAGTGTTGGAATTTTATTTGGTAGAACACCGAAAGAGTATGACTTGTGAAAACTTTCAGGTTCTCACAGATTAGGTGAAGGCATAGGTTCAACCCATCGGGCATCTTAGTAACATATACCACAAGTTTCAAAAGTAAAAACACAAGCTCGAAAGCAGAGCATGGTTGACAAAAGCAAATGATACAATTTACCAAAGGCATTATGTATCAGGGGAAGAACTCATAAGGTGATAGAATATGAAGCACACTGTCGGATAACAATCCAACAATGGATCGGGCGATCCACAACGGAGCTGAGGTGAGTATCGGTACTCACTCAGAGGGAGAAAGAATGCAGAGGCATCAGATTCAAGAATCACCTTATTAGTCTGATGCTTAATTAGAAAGAAATTATGGCTTCCAAAACGAAGGATCAGATGCAGACGCTCTGATCAAGGATGGATAAGTTCAAAACACTTAGTTCGACAATGAATAAAGGTCTGAATTGTCGAGAACCAACTCATGTCCAGAATGACGTCTGAGCCGGAAAGTTAATTTTAAAAGGGATAACCTGATGACTGCGTGCATACGCACACATTGAATCAATAGGCTCAAAATGGCTAAGACAAGGGATGTTAACAAAGACTACTAGCCATATGGAATTAACCATAATGCAAGCAGGCAAGAATTTCA
This sequence comes from Secale cereale, assembly GCA_902687465.1. Classification (NCBI taxonomy): domain Eukaryota; kingdom Viridiplantae; phylum Streptophyta; class Magnoliopsida; order Poales; family Poaceae; genus Secale; species Secale cereale. The sequence continues at coordinate 138,254,697 of LR738716.1, forward strand.
AGAGTAACATGCTGCAGAGGATTTTCGAAAGATCGAAAAGTATTTCGAAGAATATTGTGAGACACGTGAACAATTGAGAAGAACGGATCCTCGAGAAATGTGAGGAAATAACCGTAAGGGTTTTCATGCGAAATAAAACTGCAATACAGTAAACTCAAAGGATTCTCGGGACAACGGAGAATATTTCGAGGCATCTTCTAATAACAAGAGCGACGAGGATCGATCATGAGAATGTCAAATGCACACAGATATCCATAGGGATATATCAGTGGCAGTGATTTGCAAAGGCGTTGAGCACAAGGGTCTTGGAAAAATATCGAGGTATATCCCCAGAATCTTCTGACGAAGCAGGTGATCTTACGTAATGAGGGCTCTCCGGAAGAAATAGTTACGAGAACCTAGAGTCAGAGTTAATAAAATATTTTAACCCGAATAGAAGAGAAATCATATTCCCACAGTAAAGACGAGGAATAAAAGATCCTAACACCACCCATTGGTGCTGTGGGCCCGTAAGCCACACAACAAGTTAGTAGATTTATTTTTCAAAGACTAGACTCAACTTCGGCCAAGGAGTTGGAAAGGGGGATTCCTACAGGCAGTTGGCTCTGATACCAACTTGTGACACACCTGATTTGACCGTACACTAATCATGCACGCAAATGTGTACGACCAAGATGATAGACTCACTGGAAGATATCACAACACAACTCTAGACACAAATTAAAATAATACAAGCTTTATATTACAAGCCAGGGGCCTCGAGGGCTCGAATACAAAAGCTCGAATAAACAAGAGTCAGCGGAAGCAATAATATCTGAGTACATACATAAGTTAAACAAGTTTGCCTTAAGAAGGCTAGGACAAATATAGCAACGATCGAAAAGGCAAGGCCTCCTGCCTGGGACCTCCTAACTACTCCTCAAAGCCGAACTTCACGTACAAACATCCTCGGGATCCTTTGGGTCCTGGACTCCACCGATCTGGTTGCATCAACCAGAAAGAAGAAAGAAGGGGAGCAAAGCAACCGTGAGTACTCATCCAAAGTACTCGCAAGCAAGGATCTACACTACATATGCAATGATATATGTGTAAAGGGGTAATATCTGTGGGCTAAACTGCAGAATGCCAGAATAAGAGGGGGATAGCTAATCCAATCAAACACTAAGCTTCTAGCCACCTCCATCTTGCACCAGTAGAAGAGGGTAGCTGGAAAGTAACAAGTATCCTCGCTTCTGGCAGCCTCTGTCTTGAAGCAGTAGAAGGGAGTAGATGGTAAGTTCACCAAGTAACATCGTATAGCATAATCCTACCCGGCGATCCTCCCGCACATCACCCAGTGAGAGAGCAACCACCGAGTTATATCTGGAACTTGTCTGGGTGTGTTTTATTAAGTATCAAGTTCTAGTTGGCATGAGGTCAGAGTACAACTCCGGGTCGTCCTTTTACCGAGGGACACGGCTATTTGAATAGATTAACTTCCCTAGAGGGGTGCACCACATAACCTAGCACGCTCGATCCCATTTGGCCGGACACACTTTCCAGGGTCATGCCCGGCCTCGGAAGATCAACACGTCGCAGCCCTACCTAAGCACAACAGAGAGGTCAGCACGCCGGTCTAAACCCTAAGCCCATGGGGGTTTGGGCCCATTGCCCAATGCACACCTGCACGTTGCGAGGGCGGCCGGTGAGCAGACCTAGCAACTTCCATTACTAAGGAAGTTACATTACGCGGTCTAACCCGGCGCGCGCCGCTCAGTCGCTGACGTCAAGAAGGCTTCGGCTGATACCACGACGTCGAGTGCCCATAACTATTCCCATGTAGCTGGTTAGTGCGTATAGGCCAATGGCCAGACACAAATCAAATACCAAGATCTCGTTAAACGTGTTATTATGAAATAACCGCGGACAACGACCAGGGCCAGGCCCACCTGTCTCCTAGGTGGTCGCAACCCGCCCTGTCGCTCCGCCACAAAGTAACCATCAGGGGGCTGTCGGGAACCCAGGCCCACCACTACCTGGGTGGAACCACCTGCCCCTTCAGCCCCCATCTCCGAATCATCATCATGTGTATGTAAAGTATGTATATAGTATATACCCGTGATCACCACCCGAGTGATCACGGCCCGATGGTATAGCATGGCAGACAGACAAGAATGAAGGGCCACTGATGGAATACTAGCATCTGATACGTCCCAAACGTATCTATAATTTCTGCTTGCTCCATGCATGTTTTGGGTGATATTGCTATGCTTTTGATACACTTTCATACACTTTTGATCATATTTGGACTAACCTATTAACTCAGTGCACCCCAGTGCCAGTTTCTGTTTTCTGCTGTTTTTGTATTTCAGGTTTTCCCATTACTTAAATTGCCAGAAAAATCCCGGGAAAAATATAAAAAATCAGCGCTCCAGAAGCTTCCATGTGCCAGAAGTGGGGCCAGAGGGGGGCCAGAGGGGCCCCAGGCGCCCTGATGGCGCGGCCCCACCCCTGGCCGCGCCGGGGGCCCGCCTGGGGGGCTCCCACCTCCTCTGGTGCCCTACTTGGCCTCCTATTTATTCTCCCGTCGCGGAAACCCTGATTCCAGAACCCTTTTCTCCAGAAGCAATTCCGATCTCCGCCGCCATCGCCACCAAGTTTCGGGGGACCAAAATTCCTGTGCCGGCTTCCTGCCGGGACGGGGAAGTGCCCCCGGATTCATCTCCATCGACGTTGCTTCCTCCCTCCATGATGCGGGAGTAGTTCCTCCTCGGGGCTGAGGTTTCTACCAGTAGCTATGTGGTCAATTCTCTCTCCCATGATGTGATCTTCGTTGTGATCATAGGCTATGTTAATCTAGGGTGATCCCATGATATTTCCCTTTCCTCTATGTATTGAATTGATGTACTCACTTGTCTTTATCTAGTATAATCCCCGAGACCAAGGTGACAGCGGTCTATTGGACATGGATTAGAAGAATATTTTCATGAGTGATTTGCTCTTTTGTGTGTTGATTGAAGATTGAGAGTCTCTTGGTGCTTGTCTTTGACTATCCTGGAGATATGTTGTGGTGATTGTGGTACTCTCTTTGGATGACCGCGGTGACATTGGGAAATCCATAGATTGAGAACTACGAACTTTGAGGTGTGCTTTTGTAGCCCTACATAATTCTCGTCCTCTCTTGACCACAAAGGAATGACCTCCGAGTGCGTCTCCATTGCATGTTTTATGGGAAATATCATGTGATTAGACTATGTTAATGTTGTTGGGAGTTGCCACTAGTGAAAGTATGAAGCCTAGGCCTTGTTTCCACCATTGCAATACCATTTGTGCTCACGTTTACCACTTGTTTGCTTGCTGCACTTTTTATTACAGATTTATATTACTTTGCTTTGCCACTCCTATCATCCATATTTTACCATCTCTTCGCCGAACTAGTGCACCTATACAACTCCTAGTTGTATTAGGTGTGTTGGGGACACAAGATACTTCTTGTATCTTAGTTGCAGGGTTGCTTGAGAGAGACCATCTTCAACCTCTACTTCCCTGAGTTCGATAAACCTTAGTTCATCCACTTGAGGGAAAATGCTGCTGTCCTACAAACCTCTGCGCTTGGGGGGCCAACATAGTCTACAAGAATAGAAGCGTGTGTAGACATCAAGCTATTTCTGGCGCCGTTGCCGGGGAAGTAAGTGTTTGAAGGTATATCTTTAGATCTTGCAATTAAATCTTTTCGTTTCTTGTTTTTAGTTTCACTAGTTATGTTTATGGAAAACCGCACTCTTAGTTCGCTGCTTGGGGAAGGCCGCTTTACCACACCCGTGGTAGAGAAGTTTCCTCCACCTACTGGATGTATCCCGTTCCAAATACCACTTGGGATAATTGAAATAATTAGGAATGATTGTTATGATGGGACAGTCAATCCTAGTATTCATTTGTTGAAACTTACAGAACTTTGTGAGTTGTTTAAGATTTCAGGTTTGACAAGAGATGGAGTCATGAGGAAATTATTTGCCTTGTCACTGAAAGGAAAAGCATTGGAATGGTATAGGCTACTAGATGACTCTCACCTGCTGGATTGGGAAGAGATCCAGTCTCTCTTTTACTCCAAGTTTTATCCTCTTCATGAAGTCCATGAGAATAGGAATTATGTTTATAATTTCTATCCTCATGACGGAGAGAGCATAGCTCAAGCTTGGGGGAGACTGAAAACGTTAATGCTAAAATGTCCTAACCATGGGCTCCCCAAAGATATGATTATTACTAATTTCTATGCGAGGCTCTCTCGACAGGATAAAGATTTGCTCGATGCTTCCTCTATGGGTTCTTTCACAAACGAAAAGATCGATGCTAAATGGGAACTCCTTGAAAGAATTCAACGCAACACTGAAGATTGGGAGATCGACAAAGGTAAAGAGTCAGGTATAATTTATGAGTATGATTGCATTAAGTCCTTTGTTGAAACTACAAGTTTTAATAAGTTTAGTGCTAAGTTTGGGCTTGATTCTCAACTCCTTGTTGATTTCCTCAAATCTTTTGCTTCACATCTTAATATGCCTAAGGAGGATTGGATCAAGCATCATGAACCTTTCAAATAAATTTGCAAAGAAAATGAAATTGTTCATGATGATTGCAACATGCATGATCCAATTCCTAAAAATGAAGTTTTATATAAGCATGTTAATTTTTGTGGAGTGGATAGACCTTGTGAAAGGCCTATGATTGAAGAAGAGAAGTATTGTAAGCAACATAAGCATGAAAGAACAATCACTTGGGTCAAAGATTTAAATGAAATTGCTAGAGAATTGTGTGACCTTTATCCTTTTACTTGTGAACTTTGCTGTATAGAGGGTCACTTTAATTTTCAATGCACGCACTTTCAAAACATAACTGTTAACCAGTTGTGTGATAACATGATCACCCCTGATCTTTATGATGAGCTTATGTTATTTTTGATGTGTGAAGAGTTATCAGAAAAGACTTCTTGGCTAGATGTTAATGCCATAGGAATAAAAAACACTTTGCAAAATTGCCATCTCTATTGTGTTGTTAATTGCCATAAAAATGATTACATAAGTAAGATTAGAAAGGAGGGAACTTTACCAAAGTATAAAAATGTCTCTTATATTTTTGCTAATAAAAAGGAGAGTTTCTCCCAAGTTTCCCCTATTGTTTCTAATGATAAACCAGGATATGTGGAGAAGCTTCATCTCCAACCACTCCCTCCTAAGGTGAAGAAGAAGAAAAAGAAGAGGAGGAGGAAGAGGAGCAAGAAGGAAGAAGAATGGGTATCAACCTGGCCTGAGCATATTCCTCCCATCAACTTTTATCCTAATGGTTGTAAGTTTAAAGAAGAAGGTGAAGTTTATTGCCTTAATTATCATCTTGATGATACGTCCGTAGGTACTATTGAAGATGATTTTGATTATGATATGCATGTTACTTATTGTGATTGGGAAAATGATGATAATGCTACTTATGATCTTGAAAATCTCTTTGGTACCAACTCTGAAAGTGATGATATGGAAAGCTCTAAGCTTGGGGATGATAGGATTGCAAATCCTTTACCCACTAGTGATGTGATAATTGATAATTCTCTTGCTAGTAAGAATAAAGACAACATGTTTACAAATGTAGTTGCTAGCAATGATAATGCTCTTCTCTACTATGATGATGTTATAACTCCAATCTATAGTGATTATAAAGGTACCTATGACATAAGGAGAAATTATCCTTATGAAACTTGTCATAATCATGGAGGGAATTACTCCCTTGTTGAACACCATCTTCCTAATACATAATTAATCTATAGTGTTCAAGTTGTTTATGATAGTCCTACTCCCACTATTACCAATGCGAAAGATTATCCTTATGTGGAGAGTAAGAGTACCTTTTTGCATGTGGATCATGGTAACAATGCTTTATGTGATGCTTATATTGTTGAGTTTATTCGTGATCCCACTAAAAATTATTATGAGAAGGGAACATATGCTTATAGATATTTCAATAATATCAAGTTCCCTCTCTTTATGTTGAAGGTTTTAAAGCTGCACTTGTTTTGTCTTCCTATGCTTATTGCTTTGTGCTTCAATGAATTATTCTATTGCAATATTCCTATGCATAGGAAGCATGTTAGGCTTAAATGTGTTTGGTATTTGCTTCTTGATGCTCTCTTTTGTTCTTCAACTCTTATTCCTACGAGAGCATCATTAAAGTCTTAAGCCTATCTTTATGGCTATAAAGAAAGAGCTCTAGGGAGACAACCCTTGTTATCTTTGCTTTCAGTTTGTTCTTTCAGTTTTTAGTGGTCTTGATGTTTGTTACTACTGTAGCAACATCATTGTATCTTTATTTTTCAGCTTTGTGCCAATTTTAGCCTCTGATTGCAAGAAAGTTCAAAAGTTGTGACATGCTGTCCAGAAAACAGATTCTGTCCTTGGAAAGAAAAATTCGAATAAAATCACCAGATCATCTTTTTGATCTGAATTTTTTGACAGCATGCTCTATACAATTGGCTTTCGAGCGTCCGTTCTGAGTTTTTTGATTTGAGTTGCAGAAGTACCCCAAAAAAATTATTTACTACCTGCTGGTCTGTTTTTCACAGATTCTGCCCTGTTTTGCCTTTTCTTCGTTTTGCAGACCTTAAGCTTGCTTTTTCTTTGCAAAAACTTTTTGGCGATCTTGAGAAATAGTAGACCTTCAAGAATATCTTTGTTTCCAGTAGAGAAAAATTATTTTATTGTGGGTACTAACCTCTCTAATCAGATTATGATGAGTTATGTATGAAGGGAGTTTTCAAGTGTGCGAGGGAAGATGATAAAAGAAGATTCAGGAGTGTCAAACGCTCAAGCTTGGGGATGCCCCCATGCACCCCCAAGAAATATCCAAGGGGACTCAAGCATCTAAGCTTGGGGATGCCCCCGTGCATCCCCTTCTCCATCAACAATTATCAGTTCGTCCTTCGTTCCACTATATTTTTATCACTTCATGCGTTATGTGCTATGCTTGGAGCATCTTGCTCTTTTCTTTTTAGTTTATTTAGTTTTACTTGCTGTTCTTAACAAGTTGGATCCTAGCCTTCATTTTTTTGGGAGAGAAACACGCTCCACTCCACTGTAGAACACAACATAGGCTTGCATGCGTATCTTCTTGTGTGTGTTCTTTATCTTTTCATAGCTGCCGTCATGCTTAGCTCTTAGTTTTCATGCTTATCTTTTTAAGAGCTTTTGTTTAGGTTGTTGCTTCTGGAACTCTCTTGAGTTATCATGCTTATCTTATTAAGAGAGTTGGCTTCTGTGGCACTGGCTGATATGTCTATGATAAAAATGCTATGTGCATAATGGTGCTTAGTAGTTCATGTTTTCTTATGGTTAGTCTCAAATAGCTGGGGGTTCTTAATGTGTTATTGAAGTACCAGCATGATTTGTTTGCCTATGATGTGGTATGGTTTAGTGATATCTTCCTCCAAGAATTTATTTTGATTGACTTGGCATATGCTCACGCATATTTAAGACTGTAAAGAAAGTCTATCAAGCCTTGATGATCTTTAATTTCTGAGTAGTGATATAACTTCCATGCCCGATTCAATGTTGCTTTGTCGCTCTGCATGATTATGGCCGTCATTGCTCTCTTAGTTGGTCGCTCCCAGTCTTTTGCTAGCCTTCACCTGTACTAAGCGGTCTGAGTGCTTGTGCATCCAAAATCCTTGAAACCAGTTATGCCATATGAGTCCACCATACCTTCCTATATATGGTATTTACTTGCCATTCCTAACGAAGACTTTCTTGTACCATCTCAAAATTATTCAAAAGCATTTCTCTTTTGTGCCTCTGTTTTAGCTCATGAGGAAGTAGTAGGTAATTCATGATCTTCTTATGTTGGACAAATTTTACCCCGGGATTGCATGTCTAATCTGCAAACCTCTAATACGAGGAGGGACTGGCATGAGTGCGCCCAACTCACAAAAGATAATAGCAACAAACAAACCCTCCTTCATGCTTTGTTCATGAGAAATCAGGAAACTCTGGCAGTGATAAACAAAGGAGATTAAGGGGATGTGATCGTCCCCGCGTGGGAGCCGTTCCTCGAAACTTGTCCAGCATAAGAAGTAATTGGGTTATCTACTAGCATTCGTTGACGAATTATGCACCTCCCAAAAGCTTTTTATCTCTGTTTTTAAAACCACGAGCTCTGGTACTTGTTTAGTCTTTGCTTCCAGCCACGGGTTTTCAACCTTGCCATCAAAATCCACGGTTTGAGAGTCTCCACCTTCTTTCTTCAAAGCACTAACTATTGAGAGCATGATTGTTATTCTGAGTGTAATGTGCATTGTCCCAAAGTACCATTGTCTTCTGCATGATTGTGATATCGCTTATTCTGAAATCATTGTATCTAGTCGTCACTTAAACTTCGGAGGTGCTCCTGCATTTATGTTTTGCTTCACTAAAGGGGGAAAGCGAGGTATAACTTTGTCATGTTTGCACACCATGCTCACTACAAATCTATTGGGTGTTTCAGTATCATATTGTAAACTTTCAGTTCTTTGTGATATTCTCATGAGGCAACTTAATTACTAAAGATTCATTATCTCCATAAGCATTTGTCATGTGATTGTGAAAGACTCTTTGGTAGCATGTCACCACAGAAATTGTGCTTGTTATCATTTACCTACTCGAGGACGAGCAGGAATTAAGCTTGGGGATGTTGATACGTCCCAAACGTATCTATAATTTCTGCTTGCTCCATGCATGTTTTGGGTGATATTGCTATGCTTTTGATACACTTTCATACACTTTTGATCATATTTGGACTAACCTATTAACTCAGTGCACCCCAGTGCCAGTTTCTGTTTTCTGCTGTTTTTGTATTTCAGGTTTTCCCATTACTTAAATTGCCAGAAAAATTCCGGGAAAAATATATAAAAAATCAGCGCTCCAGAAGCTTCCATGTGCCAGAAGTGGGGCCAGAGGGGGGCCAGAGGGGCCCCAGGCGCCCTGATGGCGCGGCCCCACCCCTGGCCGCGCCGGGGGGCCGCCTGGGGGGCTCCCACCTCCTCTGGTGCCCTACTTGGACTCCTATTTATTCTCCCGTCGCGGAAACTCTGATTCCAGAACCCTTTTCTCCAGAAGCAATTCCGATCTCCGCCGCCATCGCCACCAAGTTTCGGGGGACCAGAATTCCTGTGCCGGCATCCTGCCGGGACGGGGAAGTGCCCCCGGATTCATCTCCATCGATGTTGCTTTCTCCCTCCATGATGCGGGAGTAGTTCCTCCTCGGGGCTGAGGTTTCTACCAGTAGCTCTGTGGTCAATTCTCTCTCCCATGATGTGATCTTCGTTGTGATCATAGGCTATGTTAATCTAGGGTGATCCCATGATATTTCCCCTTCCTCTATGTATTGAATTGATGTACTCGCTTGTCTTTATCTATTATAATCCCCGAGACCAAGGTGACAGCGGTCTATTGGACATGGATTAGAAGAATATTTTCATAAGTGATTTCCTCTTTTGTGTGTTGATTGAAGATTGAGAGTCTCTTGGTGCTTGTCTTTGACTATCCTGGAGATATGTTGTGGTGATTGTGGTACTCTCTTTGGATGGCCGCGGTGACATTGGGAAATCCATAGATTGAGAACTACGAACTTTGAGGTGTGCTTTTGTAGCCCTACATAATTCTCGTCCTCTCTTGACCACAAAGGAATGACCTCCGAGTGCGTCTCCATTGCATGTTTTATGGTAAATATCATGTGATTAGACTATGTTAATGTTGTTGGGAGTTGCCACTAGTGAAAGTATGAAGCCTAGGCCTTGTTTCCACCATTGCAATACCATTTGTGCTCACGTTTACCACTTGTTTGCTTGCTGCACTTTTTATTACAGATTTATATTACTTTGGTTTGCCACTCCTATCATCCATATTTTACCATCTCTTCGCCGAACTAGTGCACCTATACAACTCCTAGTTGTATTAGGTGTGTTGGGGACTTGCCTGGAAGAATAGGCGATATCTGGTGATCAAAGGGGGGGCTTGCCTGGAAGCTCTGCAGACGAAAGGAATCTTCGGAAGCATAGCCGTAGTCGAACACCGAAGCATCAATGGTCTCGAGGTCTATCACGGTATCGGAGTCTACCGAAAATAAGCAACGAAGGGGAACAAATAAATAACAGAGCAAACAATAGCATCACACAGCATAACATGGCAAAACGCGGTGCTACGTGTGACCTAACGTGGTAGGAGGTGATACTGGTGAGGATGTAAAACATCCGGGAAAGTATTCCCGGTGTTTCGCGTTTTCGGGCAGATGAAATGGAGGGGGAAAGTTATGTGTTCGGTATGATAGAGATGTGTGGCAGACGAACGGATCGCGTATTCGGATTCGTCTCGTCGTTCTGAGCAACTTTCATGTATAAAGTATTTTCATGGAATTTAATATTAATTAAATTAATTCGAAAAAGGATTTATGACATCAACGGAAAAAGGATTTATGACAGCAGCATGACATCATGCTGACGTCAGCATGGTTGACTGGTCAAACTGACCAGTGGGTCCCACCTGTCATTGACTGATTACCTAATCAGAATTAATTAGGTTAACTATTGTTTAGGTTAAGCTAATTAAGATTAATTAAATTAATTAATCCTTTAGTTAATCAAATTAATTAATATTTAATTATTTTTATTTATTTTTGTATATGTATTTTTTTATTCTTTTTTTTCTTGGGGCTGGGCCCCACTGTCATTGGCCCGGAGGCCAATTGGGGGCGGGCTACCGGGTGCTGGGGGGCATCTACCGGGCGACGGGCGCCACCCGCCCGATAAGGCGGGCCGGAGAGGCCACGGTTAGGGGGGCGCCGCCGGCGCGTGGCGGTGGCCAGCGAGCACGGGGGTCGGGCGGAGCAGGGCGGTCCCTGCGGCGAGGCTGGAGGTACGCGGACACGCGAGG
>LR738716.1:138265885-138286516 GCA_902687465.1 Secale cereale
GGGCGGCGGGGCGCAGAGCGGTAGTGGCGGTGACTAGCAGAGGTGGGGAAGGGCCGCGGGCGGTGAGGCCTGTGATGGCGACGGTGGGGCAGCAGCGGGGGGGCCAATCGGACGATGCATGGGCGCGGCCCACGGCAGTGCTCACGTGCGGCGCAGGCGGCATAATTGCGGGCGGTGGGGCGCGTGTGCGCGGACGGTGCCGGCGACAAGAGGGAAAGGAGGAGAACGGGATCCTCACCCTCCGATGCAGGGGTACGGGCGGCGAGGCTCGATGGCGCGGCTTGGGGAGGAGACGAGGAGGTCCGACGAAATCGGGCCATGGCGTTGGCGTTGCAGAGTCAGGGAACTACTCCATCTGGTCGAAGCAGAGGCACTCGGCTCGCGCTCTTTAGCTTAGATGAAGCAGCGGAGGCGGGAGGAGCTCCCAGCACAATCCTAGGTGACGGGGAGGGCAGTGACGATGGGATCGACGAGGGCCATGGCGATGAGGGCGTTCGGGCGTGCGCTCGAGGCGGAGGATCTGGGGCGAGAAGGGAGAGTGGGGTTGCTAGGGTTTGGGAGGCCGCGGGGGATGCCCTTATCCGCCGCGAGGACCGCAGGATGACCGCCACGGGGGCATCGGCGGCCAGAGTGGCCTGGATGGCCGCCACACCCTCCTCTGCCTCCTGTAGCAGGAGGTTGAAGGAGATGTGGTGGTGGTGGGCTGGGCTATTGCTGCTAGATGGGCCAAGGGGCATATTGCCACTATAGCCCAGTAACTTAGTAGTAGTTAGGCCTTTTGTCCGTTACTCCTATTTGTTTTTTTTGCTAGCTACTGTTTCTATTAGTTTGACCACCAAAAGGCTTTTTTTAAATATACAATTTGTCAAATCAAATACTAGGTATTATTTAGTACTACCACAAAAAGTCTTGGAGTTTAAATGAAATGGTTTAGAATTTCTATAATTTTGAAAAGGCATTTTAGTAAAGACTTGGCCCCTGTTTTAATTATTTTAGGGCAATTAAACATTATATTAATGTTGGTTTCTCCCTGATAATTGGTTAGTGAATATTTGCAAACCAGCGAACATTTTTGTTTTACTGTTTGCAGAAATAACAATTTGACTTTATTTTAATTTGAATTTGAATTTGGTTTGGATCAATGTGAGGTTTAGAAAACAATAATCATGATGACCTGGCACCATTAGTGTGTGGTTACTGTAGCTTAACGGCCGGGGTGTTACATGGATTCAGAAGGATTAATGGTTCATCTTATAAGCCATTGTCTCTACTTTTATAAAAAAAACAGAGTTGCTGATGATGGTGTGTCTTTCATCCTGCAATATAGGTCGTTCGATCTATATCTGACGGATAGGAAGGAAACTTTGATAATTTTGCAAAAAGATACCTACACTTCTCTCCACATTTGCAGATAAGGCCTTCCATCGTTCATCCTTATCTTCCATAGGATAGACTACTCATATAAATGCATCTTGATGTTCCATGCAACGCACGGGCATCTTGCTAGTTGAATAATATAATAAAATGGTCCGCAGAGGCCGGGGTCCAACTCCTTTCCAAAAAAATGTGCACGCGTCTGAATTGTTATTTGTGCACGATGGAGGAACTTGGCAACTAGCCAAATGCACCGCCTCCAAGTGATATCTTTTTCTTTTGAATCTCCTGTTATAAATTTTGGTTAGCCATGTTTATATTATACTTCCTCCGTCCGAAAATAACTGTCGCACGACGGATGTATTTGAGCGCTAGTTATTTCCGGACGAAAGAAGTAAAAATTAGCTCATGCAAGAATGTGATGGCCAAACTCACCACACCAAGACTTGTCGCATTTGTCATAAATATGTGATCAAGTGACCACCATCGACGATGGTACAAAGAGGAAAAGTGGCAAGCTCACTAGGAATGTGCGAAAGTTTGTTTCTCCCATTGCAACTGACAGTCATATTGCTTGTATCACGTACCTGGCACTAAAAAAATACACTTCCGTGATGATACATGTTTGTCACAGTAGGTCACGTTTTCTGTTATGCATGTACATCCATGACAAATTTATGACAGAATCAAGATAGTCATACCTGTGCTGTCGTAGAAGTGTTCCATGACATTACCAAAATTATCATCACGGAAGTGTCCATTTCCATGACGATAAATCGCGCGTCACAGAAGTGCTTTCATCAAAGGTGACCGACACGTGGCATCCACCGTAACGGAACACCGTTAAGCTATTGGGTCCAGTTTTGGATCTGATAACCCGTTAACAGCCCCGACCAATGGGGATTTTCCACGTGTAAAATCATCATTAGCTGGAGGAAACACGTGTCGGCTCACCGTTGGGATAGATGTCATCCACTCATTGGACCCAAAGCGCCTATGATACGTCGACACGTGGCACGGCCCAACAGAGGCCCATTCCTGTGAAAAGGCCGGCCCGTTTGACTTGGTCAAAAGGTGGCGGGCCGGCCCACGGCAAGCCTGCTAACGGCCTGTTCGCATATAGCCCATTTACAGCCCGCTAACCCAGGGCCCGTTTACGGCCTATCCGAATTAGGCCCAGTAGCGTCATCTACTCATTGGACCCAAAGAGCCTATGATACGTCGACACGTGGCACGGCCCAACAGAGGCCCATTCCTATGAAAAGGCTGGCCCGTTTGACTTGGTCAAAAGGTGGCGGGCCGGCCCACGACAAGCCTGTTAACGACATGTTCGCATATAGCCCATTTACAGCCCCCTAACCCAGGGCCCATTTAAGGCCTATCCGAATTAGGCCCAGTAGCGTCATCTAGGCCGCCCAATATAATTATAGCCCATTTTAACTTCCGGCCCATGTATGGCCCATGACATCTTTTGGCCCATATGAGGCCCTTTGTAACACTCGGCCCATTAACGACCCTTGGTAAAACTGGCCCGTAATGAACAGTGTATCACTTTATACCCATTAACGGCCCATTATTCCGTTGGGCCGTTTCCAACCCATGTTATCTTTCAGTCTTCTTAGGGCCCATTTATTCTTGGGCTCATTTCTAGCATTCGTTTACTTTCGGCCCGTTACTGTCATTTTCTGCTTATGGGCCAAATACAACCCGTGGTTACAATCGGCCCGTTTGTGGCCCATTAATACGTTGGGCCATTTTCATAGCATCATCAAATACGGCCTATTAACGGCCCGTTATGGTCAGCCCATAAAACATACGATTTCTACTCTAGCCCGTTTACGGCCCCTTATACGGCCTGTACAAGGCCCATAGATGAGACGGCCCGTAGAAGGCCCATGGATCCTACGGGACGTAGAAGGCCCATTGACCCGACGACCCATAGAAGGCCCATTATTCTGACGGCCCATAGTAGGCCCATGGATTCGCTGGCCCATAGAAGGCCCATGGATCCGACAACCGATAGAAGGCCCACGGATCCGACAGCCCATAGAAGGCCCACAAACCCGACGGCCATGGATCGTCCGTCCCGTAAATGGCCCGTGGATCGTACGGCCTGTGGAGGGCCATGGTCACTACAACGTTTGAGCGAGTTGGCCCCCGTTTGAACGGTATAGCATATTCAAAGAATTATCCTACTCTATACTATCACCTTAAAAACATACACTATACAATAAAGAGACTAAGCATAGAAACGTAGAATAATCCTACACTATACAATAAAGAAATTACAGCCGATTATACCCACTGGGCATTATGGTTCGGCACAAGTGATAATAAAGCATACACAAACAGCAAATTACATACACTAGGCAAATATAGCTCATACATCATGGACACGCATCAACATAACTTACCATTTGAACTATAATTTCTTCAGAAAATAGGATTGGCCGGATTTAGATAGCACAAATTTCAGTCTGCAAAATATCCAATTCTTTCATTGTTACCTTAGTGTCTTGTTTCATTTTTTGACTCCTGCATCTAATACCTGCATGTCCAGTCTCAACTTGTTGATTATACATTCATAATTATGTACACGTTGTCTTGCCACCTCTAGTAGATGCTCGAGACCATCAGCACATTCCAATTCCAATCCATAATCATTCGGTAATGACCATGCCGCACTGCTCGCAGATCTTTGTGGTGATGTCACTTCATCCTGAAATGTTTCTGTAAGTACACATGACTAGGGCAAAAATATAGTTACAACAGTGAAGCGAGCAAGACAGACTATTTTGTACATGACAAAACATGACTAACTGTAGGATCGAAAGTAGGTCTAGAGGGGGGGTGATTAGACTACTTGACAATATAAAAAATCTGCCTTTAGATCATGCAAAGTTTTTGACAGTTTCACAAACAAGATCAATTCAAGTAACACCCTACACATGCAATTCTAGAGTATATGCAGCGGAAAGTAAATTGCACATGTAAAAAGGAGGTGGAGAAGATCAAACGCAGTTTGGTGACACGGAGATTTTTGTCGTGGTTCCGATAGGTGGTGCTATCGTACATCCACGTTGATGGAGACTTCAACCCACGGAGGGTAACGGCTGCGCGAGTCCACGGAGGGCTCCACCCACGAAGGGTCCACGAAGAAGCAACCTTGTCTATTCCATCACGGCCTACGCCCACGGAGGACTAGCCTTACTCGGGGTAGATCTTCACGAAGTAGGCGATCTCCTTGCCCTTACAAACTTCTTGGTTCAACTCCACATCATCAAGACGGAGGCTCCCAAGCGACACCTAACCAATCTAGGAGGCACCACCCCCCAAAAGGTAATAGACGGTGTTGATGATGATGAACTCCTTGCTCTTGTGCTTCAGATGATAAACTCCCCAACACTCAACTCTCCTCACTGATATGGCTGTGGTGGAAGAAAGGTTTGAGTGGAAAGCAACTTGGGAAGGCTAGAGATCAAGTTTCATATGGTAGGAATGGAATGGCTTGATCTCAACACAAGGGTAGGTGGTTCACTTCTCAGAAAGTGTATGATAGGAATGGTGGTACTTTCTGATGGCTCTCCTCACGAATGAGGAGGGGGTGGAGGGGTATATATAGCCTCCACACAAAATCCAACCGTTACACACACATTTGACCAATCTCGGTCAGACCGAAGTTAAAACTCGGTCAGACCGAAAGTTCAAATATAGTGAACGTTGGGATTTTCGGTGGGACCGAAAATACCATCTCGGTGAGACCGAAGTGAGTCAAAGGTTAGGGTTTGCCATTTCGGTGAGACCGAAAATATAAACTCGGATATTCCGAATTGATGTCAACTGATCACAGAAGGTTGGCAGCCCTTTTTCGGTGAGACCGAAACTCGGAATCGGTTTGACCGAGAAGCTAGGGTTTGGAGAAACAACTGAAGAGGTTCATCTCGGTGGGACTGAGTTGGATAAATCGGTGTGACCGAGATGTTAGGGTTTGTAGAAATAACTTCATCTCGGTGAGACAGAGTTGGTTTGACCGAGATTACTTATGGGTGTGTGTTAAGTAGTGAATAGTGCTGATAGTTGAGGGAGTTAGATCACCAAGCACTTGAGCAACAAGAACATTAACACAACCTCATCCCCTTTTAATAGTATTGGCTTTTCCTATGGACTCAATGTGATCTTTGATCACTAAACCAAAAATGGAGTCTTGAGCTTTTGCCAATGCTTGTCTTAGCATTTTGAGGGGTCCACTTCTTCAGACATTTCCATACCCATATCATCGAATTTCTCTGAAATGATTCTCAAGATAATATTAGTTCAATGATATATATGTTGTTATTAATTACCAAAACCACCCGGGGATTAGTTGCACTTTCAATCTCCCCCCTTTTTGGTAATTGATGACAACATATAGATCAAAGCTTCGACAAAAGATATAATCAATGAATAATATCGTCGCTTTGAGAAGTATGTGATAAACAAGAGCTCCCCCTAAATTTGTGCATTATTTAAAATTTGCGTTTGAATGCAAATGCACAATCGATTAGGATTATGGGTCACTCTTCCATGTCACATACATCTTGGTGGAGCGCACAAAATGATAAGAATGAATAACATGCACTTAATCACCAAGACAAGAGTAAATAGCCATACAATAAGGAATAGCATAGGATAAGCAATTAGCACACATTAAAGCATAGTATGGCTAAGCACTCATTAAGGTAGCATCAAACGTAGTAGCAAGCACACTTGAAGTTTCAGGAACCAAAAGAAACCAATGTATCACAGAGAAACCGGCAAAAGACGAAAAAACGAAAGAGCACTCTCTCTCTCGAAGCCCTATGATCTATAACAATTTCTCCCCCTTTGGCAACAAGTTACCAAAAAGTTCGAAAAGGTATAGAGCTAAACGTCACTGCGGGCTCGGCTGGCTGCTCCCGTCTGGGTCGATGTCGGTGTAGAGATAGCTGCATCGGCGAAGACCTCTGCTGATGTCTGCGGTGGAGGAGTGGATGCTGGAGCTGTAGGAACTGCTGGAGCTGTAGCTGGTGTTGAAGTGGTAGCCCTGGAGTCTGTCACTGGGATAGCTGCAGATCTGGATCCTCTGGGAACCTGAGCAGCCTGGCGATGAGAGTCCTGGACTAGATCATCCTGCATAAGCTCTGCTCTCTCCTGCCTAGTCTCCTCCATGTCTGCCTCAAGCTTGTTGACAGACACCTGAATCTCAGTCAGCTTCACGTCTAGAGCGTGGATCTTGTCCTCGACAATCCTCTCAAGGCTCTCCTGAGATTGCTCAATGCTGGCCAGGCGTTGTTCAATTCTCTGGGTTGCTTCAAGAATCTGTTCTCCAAAGCTCTTTGGCTTAGCTGCTGCTGCTGCTGCCTCTTTGTCAGCTTTGGCTTTCTTTGCAGCTTCGATCTTGGCTTGCCCTTCAACTGAGGTGGGATCCTCTTCATCCATCACAACTACGTTGTCCTCATGCTCTGGCTGCAGTGGCAAGTGCTTCCTATCCAACATGAATTTGCCCGTGCCAAACTTGGCGTTGATGAGCATCTGTATCTGCGGTGCAAACCCACACGACCTCTTTTGGTCAGCTGCAGTCCTCTTAATGGTTTCTACCATCAAGTCCATCACCTTAAAAGGTGCCTTCTCATCGAGAATGTGCAGCATGTTGATAGAATAGCCTCGTATCATCCGGTGGTCACCTGACTTAGGCATCAAAGTATGCCTCAGAATAGTGTTAGTAGTGGTCAGACCTGCCTGGAGATAATACACTGAGCCGAGCTTCCATCCCTCCAAATCAGCAGCTGGGATCTCCTTGTACATATTCTTCATAGAATCATGACTCTTCTTAGGAATCCCATAGACATCAATGTCGTCCTCTCTCTGCACAGGAGCGTTCAGAAGTTCTGCCCATTCTGCAACAGTCGAAGAAAACCGTTGACCTTCAGTCATCCAGGTGATCTTGCCATCGGGGTAGAAGTGGGCTGTGGCATAGAACTGCATGATCATCTCGTCATTCCATGCTGTCAGTTCTTGACCCACAAAATCAGCAACTCCACATGCAGTAAAGCTCTCATGCACATGGGGAAAGAAGTCCCGGTGCTCTTCACTGTCAATGTACTCCTAGTCAACATACCTGGTGTCAGCAACAATGGGCTTCTTATCCATTAGCACGGTCTCATAGAAATCCTGCTGCTCTCTGGTGTGGAATCTGGGGTCCACAGCAGTCCTTCTTCTTACGGCATATGGATCAGACTGTCTCCATAGCCTGAGACCTTTGTCCTTCCTTGCCTTCATGTCCTCAGCTTGAGGATGAGCATCATTGTGGAGTGGCAACTTGGGACGGAGCTTGAGCAACACATGCTCTTCATCTGACTCAGAAGGTGGCATCTCACCTTTGTTCTTCTCAGAAGCTGGAATGCTTCTGGTTGTCCTCTTGGGCTTCGCTGGAGCTGCCTTAGCTTGAGCAGGCTTCTTGGGCTTGGAGGAGGCTTGAGCCCGAATAGCATCACCCATGAACTTAGCTTTCTGAGGAGGAGGCTGGGGTGCATCTTCTTCTTCTTCTTCTTCAGCAACATCTTGAGGTTCAGCATAAACAACCCTCTTCCTCTTGGAAGTCTTCTTCACCTTGCTTGGAGCTGGCTCTTCCAAGATGAGCTTCTTGGCAACTGCTGATTGCTTCACTTTACTTGTGCCTTTCCTTGTTTGCTGCCCTTGGTGCTCTTTGGCAACCACATTCTTCTTGGGCTTGGAGGTAACTTCCTCAGCAACAAAGTCGGAATCCTCATCATCAGAGGTTCTCTTCTTCCTGGTTCTCGTAGCTGCGGGAGGCAGACCACTAGGGGTGCTCCTCTCACCATCATCACTAGAGCTGCTAGCAGGACTTGTATCTGCCTCTGGAATTTCAGCAAATGGTGATTCAGACCTGTTCTGGCTGTCACTGACATCTGACATGGCTGAAAGACCTGTGAAAAGATAAGGTATAGGCAGAATGGAAGAGTTATCACAACTGCAGAGGTTTTTTGAAAAAAAATGAGTTAAAAACTTAGTTTTGAGTTTTCACAGAATGTATTTCGGTCAAACCGATTTCAAGTTTCGGTGTAACCGAAGTGTTCAACAGAACCTACACACCACTTTCGGTCAGACCGAAATGGGTTTCGGTCCTACCGAAAACTTAGGGTTTCACAGAAACTTCAATTCGGACATTCCGATTTCCACAACTCGGTCAGACCGAACTATGTAGTGCAATGGTCAGAGACCAAATCGGTCAGTCCGAGTTTCAGGAATCGGCTTCACCGAGATGCATTCCGTGGAAACCTAAACCTAAGAATTTTCCTCGAAACTAGAAGATCTGAACAATGTATTGGGATCATATCAAACGTGGATTGAATCAGGGCAGTCCTATCATGCAAGAATCAGAAGTGGAGCATGAAAGGGATCGGGACACACCCTAACTTGGTGGTGTCCCTCTACGGCGGCAACGGCGGAGAAGATTACCGTTGACGGCGGCGGAGACCTGCGGCGAGGGCGCACAGGTGATGAAGGCGACGATCCGTAGACCAGGGCGGCGGCAGCAGGGGTCTTGGAGGGCGAACGTTTGAAAGGAATAGATCGCGCGCAGCCCTCAGTATATATAACCCCGTGCTGTCGGTGGGACCGAGTTGAAAAACTCGGTGCCACCGAGATGCATAATTGCAGTGCAGTTACGCATATCGGTCAGACCGAGATTTTGAACTCGGTTTCACCGAGATGAAACCTAGATCAATCTAAGTGTTTCGGTTGGACCGAGATTGGGAAGCCGGTCAGACCGAAATGGACTTAGAAGGTTTTGGAAGTCAGCCTTAGACGAATCGGTGGTTCCGAGTGCTCCTCACTCGGACTGTCCGAAAAAGACTTGTTCAAAGTTGTGATATAAGCATGAATAGAATTTGAGACAAGATAGCATAGATAGCTAGGGAAGGTGCTTAGGCATTCTTGTCCATCCATTTGGCCAGAAAAAGAAACCAAAACAATCAAAACCACAAATGGATGTCCTTGAATGAATAGAATCATGCATTCAACATGCTCACACAATAAGATAGCAACTGAAATATGTGTCAAACATGCACAACCAAAACTCTAGCTACTAGCACACAAATTGTCGATGACTAGGTCATCTATATATGAGTATATTGACTTAGGAGCCAAATGAGAACATTTGATCATAGGTCCTACTCATCGTTTAAGCACAAGTGGGGTTACCACTTTTACATAAAGCATTTATGTGTTCACATCATTTGGAGATGCTTTAGCTCAATTTTTAGAGCAAAGCTCCCCCTAGATGTGAGAACCCCTTTTAAAGGGTCAAACTAACCTTGGGTTGTCGTAGAAGACTTCATGTAGATGTTGAAGATGTGGATGCTCAATGTTGATGTAGATCATCAAGAGTTGAGAGCTATCCTTGGATTAGGGCACTTTCAATACCTACATGGGTTAGTCCCACAAGGAACAAACAAGAATATCCATGGACATAGAGTGAAGTACACAAGAGATGATGTCCATGAAAGCAATGATTACCTTGTCCCTTGACTTACCAACAAGAGGGTTTGTGACTCCTTGAACAAGTGCATGATGTGGAAGTTGATTGCACAAGTTCTTGCCAAAATGAATATGAGTGAAATTTGTTGGCGGAGTCACCCTCAAGAACCTACTAGTTCTTCTTCTTTGGGATCCACATCATCTTGATGGGAATCTTGGTGTTGTAGTTGAGCTTGACGAAGTAGAACTTGATGTGTCCTTGGGAACCCACTTGACCATGGCTTGAGGTGCTTCAATGAATGCATCAATCTCCTCTTGAAGCTTGTCCTTGGCCTTTAGCTTGTGGTCTTGTGGTGGAAGGTCATCTTGAGCTTGTTCCACATTGGAAGAAGTAGGATCATACTTCTCCTTTTGTGAGACAAACTGTGGAGTAGGGTATTGACCTTCTTCCCACACAACACCTTCGGCGTTGAACTTTCGCTCAAAACCAATCCCTTGATTCTTCCGGTGTCTTCCTTGTTTGCGAACAATCTCCTCAAAGTTCTTGCTTCCGGCAAGACTCTTGTAGACACCTTTCTCTATGATTTCCTTCAATAAGCTATTTTCTTGCTCAAGTGTAACTTGGCTTGAAACATTGTTAGTGGAATCAAGAGAACTACTAGAAGCAACAATATTGGTTTTAACATTGTTATTGTTACTACTAGAGGAAGAATTTTTCTTATGCTTGTCATGCTTAGTCTTAATAGGTGGCAAGAAATTAGACAAGAGAAGTCGTTTGGCAAGATATGAAGAACTCTTCTTTCGAAGATCGTCATTGATCGCTTTTAGAAACTCATGTTCTTGCTCTAGAGTGAGCTTCTCGAAGCGTAGCTTCTCATGAGATCTTAGGAGCTCTCTATGATCTTCTTGAGTTGTTTCATGAGCTAACTTAAGAGTGTTTAGTTCTTTAGTTAGACGCTCGATCTCCTTCATAGCATTGTCATTCGACTCTTCTCGACTATAAAGACTACTAGCATTTTCATCATTACTAAGCTCACTAGATTTATCATGCAAGAGCTCATCTTCACCAAGTAAGTCATCCTCATCACTATCAAAGTCAATGAATTCAGGGTGTGTTACCTTGGGGCCTTTAGCCATGAAGCATCTTCCAATTCCCTCATTTGGTGAATCAAATAAGTCGTAGGAGTTGGAGTTGGAGGATACTAGTGCAAGTCCGGCAACACCTTCATCTTGACTATAGTCGGAGTCGGAGTGATAGCTTCCATCGGATTGACTGTCAGAGTCGGAGCCGGAGACCCATTCACCAACATGAGCTTGATGTCTTCTTCTTGTGTAGCTCCTTGATGACTTGTCTTTCCTCTCCGAATCCTTGCTTCTCCGAGAGGGTCTTCGTTCATAACGATCATCTCTACTCCTTCTCTCTCTCCGAGGTGACTCATCTCTTGCTCTTCTTCTTGGAGATTCTTCTCTTCTCTTGTGGGAAGCCGTACACTCATTTGAGAAGTGTCCGGGTCTTCCACAATTGTAGCAGTTTCGATCACGACTAGAAGATCTCTTTCCATCATATGATCTAGACTTTGAGCTTCTTTCTTTGCCTCTATTCTTGTAGAACTTGTTGAAGTTCTTGACCATTAGGCTTATCTCTTCATTGGAAATTAGCTTGTCACTTGAGGTAGTAGGAGCATCACTTGTAGCTTTGTAAGCACCACTTGACTTGTTGTGAAGCTCTTCCTTATCCTTAAGTGTCATCTCATGAGCAACAATTCTTCCAATGACTTCAGTTGGCTTGAGAGTCTTGTAGTTTGGCATCATTTGGATCAAAGTGCACACGGTGTCATACTTTCCATCCAAAGCTCTGAGAATCTTCTTAATGATGAATCAGTCGGTCATTTCTTCGCTTCCTAAGCCAGAAATCTCATTTGTGATGAGAGCAAGCCTAGAGTACATTTCAGCGACTCCTTCACCATCCTTCATCTTGAACTTGTCAAGTTGACCTTGAAGAATATCTAGCTTTGATTCCTTCACAGATTCAGTACCTTCGTGCATTTCAACCAAAGTATCCCAAATCTCTTTAGCATTCTCAAGACGGCTGATTTTGTTGAACTCTTCGGGACACAAAGCATTGAAGAGAATGTCACAAGCTTGAGCATTGTTTTGCAACATCCGCAACTCTTCGGGTGTAGCTTCGCGATCCGGAACTTTTCCTTCTTCAAAGAAATCACCTTGCATGCCAACACAAATAATGCCCCATGCGGTAGGGTTATGACCAAGAATATGCATTTTCATTTTATGCTTCCAACTAGCAAAATTTGTACCATCAAAGTAAGGACCTCTACGATAATTACCCTCACTAGACGCCATACTCTCCTAGGTTGTGAAACCAAGCTTATGGAGTCCAATGCAATGGAAACCAAGGCAATGGAGACCAAAGCTCTGATACCACTTGTAGGATCGAAAGTAGGTCTAGAGGGGGGGTGATTAGACTACTTGACAATATAAAAAATCTGCCTTTAGATCATGCAAAGTTTTTGGCAGTTTCACAAACAAGATAAATTCAAGTAACACCCTACACATGCAATTCTAGAGTATATGCAGCGGAAAGTAAATTGCACATGTAAAAAGGAGGTGGAGAAGATCAAACGCAGTTTGGTGACACGGAGATTTTTGTCGTGGTTCCGATAGGTGGTGCTATCGTACATCCACGTTGATGGAGACTTCAACCCACGGAGGGTAACGGCTGCGCGAGTCCACGGAGGGCTCCACCCACGAAGGGTCCACGAAGAAGCAACCTTGTCTATTCCATCACGGCCTACGCCCACGGAGGACTAGCCTTACTCGGGGTAGATCTTCACGAAGTAGGCGATCTCCTTGCCCTTACAAACTTCTTGGTTCAACTCCACATCATCAAGACGGAGGCTCCCAAGCGACACCTAACCAATCTAGGAGGCACCACCCCCCAAAAGGTAATAGACGGTGTTGATGATGATGAACTCCTTGCTCTTGTGCTTCAGATGATAAACTCCCCAACACTCAACTCTCCTCACTGATATGGCTGTGGTGGAAGAAAGGTTTGAGTGGAAAGCAACTTGGGAAGGCTAGAGATCAAGTTTCATATGGTAGGAATGGAATGGCTTGATCGCAACACAAGGGTAGGTGGTTCACTTCTCAGAAAGTGTATGATAGGAATGGTGGTACTTTCTGATGGCTCTCCTCACGAATGAGGAGGGGGTGGAGGGGTATATATAGCCTCCACACAAAATCCAACCGTTACACACACATTTGACCAATCTCGGTCAGACCGAAGTTAAAACTCGGTCAGACCGAAAGTTCAAATATAGTGAACGTTGGGATTTTCGGTGGGACCGAAAATACCATCTCGGTGAGACCGAAGTGAGTCAAAGGTTAGGGTTTGCCATTTCGGTGAGACCGAAAATATAAACTCGGATATTCCGAATTGATGTCAACTGATCACAGAAGGTTGGCAGCCCTTTTTCGGTGAGACCGAAACTCGGAATTGGTTTGACCGAGAAGCTAGGGTTTGGAGAAACAACTGAAGAGGTTCATCTCGGTGGGACTGAGTTGGATAAATCGGTGTGACCGAGATGTTAGGGTTTGTAGAAATAACTTCATCTCGGTGAGACAGAGTTGGTTTGACCGAGATTACTTATGGGTGTGTGTTAAGTAGTGAATAGTGCTGATAGTTGAGGGAGTTAGATCACCAAGCACTTGAGCAACAAGAACATTAACACAACCTCATCCCCTTTTAATAGTATTGGCTTTTCCTATGGACTCAATGTGATCTTTGATCACTAAACCAAAAATGGAGTCTTGAGCTTTTGCCAATGCTTGTCTTAGCATTTTGAGGGGTCCACTTCTTCAGACATTTCCATACCCATATCATCGAATTTCTCTGAAATGATTCTCAAGATAATATTAGTTCAATGATATATATGTTGTTATTAATTACCAAAACCACCCGGGGATTAGTTGCACTTTCACTAACAATAATGTTACACGTCATGAAGCATAAGCATGTGATATTTTAAAAATTATAAAAAAGGTAGTATGTGCAGCCTGCATACAGAAATCTCTCTTAGCTCACCAGAGGATCATGATGTTGGGGCCCAATCCAAAACACAAACAAGTTACAAATTTAGACAGCACGTTGCGTAGAAGTAAGCAAGAAGTTGGCCATTCTGTAGCTCAATTAAAGTCTTAGGGAGCATAATGAACAGCAGAGGATTTCATACAAACATACTACAACAAGCAAAACTATGCAATCATTAGCCTAGTATAAATTAGATTGTGAGCCTCAATCAATAATAGTTGGTTAATAGACTCCAAGGCTTCACGCACACTTCAGCAGAGTAATTAAATGGTGAGGCCTTTGATTATGTCAACTAATAGTTATACAAGTACCCAACATCAGGCATCATTCTTTGGCCATCTCATTAACTGAGGACAAATAAAGCAATTGAAAAGAGCAAATTAACTATGCCTGAAACAAACAAGGAATTGAACTGTTGAGTTGGATACAGTGACTTACCTTAACAGGTTGAAGAGGCTCAGCGCAGCTCCTACTTCTCTTGCAAGGCTCCTTCCTAACATCTTGTACTTGAAAATCCTCAATCTTATCTTCATTGCACCCCCTCTGCAAGGTGACACAAACTAGTTACTCGTCTCCTTGGAAGATAAATATGCATACTTTCCAGTCTGTGAACACAAAAGGATGAGATTATAACAAAACAACACCACATAATGAAACATGCCGCATCTCTTGCACTTGCACACATTGAAATGAACATTTACTATGTCTGCACTATGTAAAAACTAGGCATACCTTCGAACTGGATCTCCAGGTACTCTTGGAGAGCCTACTTTAGTGTACAACCAAACCTTTATGTCACCTATGAGTTATAAAAGGCCCCACTACAACAGCCCTTAGTGTTTAAATAGTTGACAAGCTCTGTTAGAGTGTTAGGTCAAGAACAACAAGTAATCAAAGCAAACAGTGATGGTTGATGGGCCTCGAACCCCTCGTTGGTTACCCCAAGTGGAAGGTGTAAGATGCAGTGTTGTGGAAGTTTTTCCCTTAGCAAAGATGCCAAGGATCGAGTCCCCAGAGACTCCTAGGTTCAACAAGTAGGTGTCAACTGCTAACGGCGCCAAATATTAGCAATCAACGTGGACCTGCACACAGATACAAATAACTTTGCTCCCAACGAGTACAGAAAGGTTGTCAATCCCTCCGGCCTTGTAGTTCACAAAGGATTAAAAGCAATGATAGTAGTGATAGATAATGTTTTGCAATAGTAAATAATAGCGAAAAGTAAATAGCGGATGTGATCAATGATGGTAATATGGACCGGAGTCTCATGATGTTCACTAGTGATGTCTCTCTCCCAAAAGACGATAAAACAGCTATGTGAGGTAAACAAATTACAGCTGGGCAATTGACATGTAATGCCCAGGATGGGACTATATCTCCTACGTGTCGAGGCACGACTTAAAGATATAAGCCCATGCTGGAATGATCGCAAGTTTGGTATCTTTGCACGACTCATGTAAAAGAGGGATTAAAAATACAAAAGGAGATAGTTGGCTTACACTCGCCACTTCACACAATACATTACATAAGCAAGACATCATTCAAAACATCACAACCCATCTAAGGGTAAGATCCAAAAGACAAGATACCAAACAACATAAAGCCACAGGTCAGGATCGAATCCTAGTAGAAGCTCTACTGATCGTCGAAACGGCACAAGCATACGGCCACTCTCTTCATCGAGCTCCCAGTGAAGCACTTGAACCAGCTCTTGCATCACACTCGGCTGAACCTGCATCTGGTGTTGTAGTATCTGTGAGCCACGAGGACTCAGCAATCCCATAACCATGGGTATCAAGACTAGCAAAGCTTTATGGGTAGGAAGAAGGATAGTGGTGAGGTTGCAGCAGCGGCTAAGCATAATATGGTGGCTAAATTACGAGTACAAGAATAAGATGAGCATCTACGCAAACGGTCGCAAAAGTAGTGATCGCTAAAGATCCTAAACTACATACGAGTCAAACATAACCCCACCGTGTTCTCTTCTCAAAGTGAAAAGAGATAGTCACGGTTACTCACACAGTTGTGTGTTTTACTTTGGATCCTCTGTCAAGTTTTCTACAACCGGACATTAACAAATTCCAATCTGCCACATAACCGCGGACACGGCTTTCGAAAGATCATAACCCTGCAGGGGTGTCCCAACTTAGCCCATCACAAGCTCTCACGATTAGCTGAAGTGATAAATATAATATCATCACCCCTTATCTTAGGGAAAACCGATCAGGCTCGGCATCCCGGTAGCACAAGACATTTCGACAATGGTAAAACAAGTCCAGCAAGACCTCCCGGTGTGTCGACACCCTGATAGTAGCCGCGCGTATCTAGTCTCAGGACACGACCGGATGGGCGATGCTACAGGTATACCAGATACCTCGGGTTTCCCCAAGGCGGCCCTGCAGGACCCCCGTTTGGGACCAACAACATCAGCACTGGCCCCCCTGCTATGTAGAAAAGAATCCTCGAGGGCGCGACCCCCTATGCAAATTTTATTAATTAATTAAGTTGTTATTATGAGGCAAATTAAAACCAATGTTGGGCCTTGCTGGAGGAGTTTTATTCAAAGTCGAACTGTCAAGGGGTCCCCATCCACCCATCGTGTAAGGAACGCAAAATCAAGGAACATAATGCCAGTTTATCGGCGCCTAAGGTGGCATGAGTGGAACAAAACACCGAGCAAAAGGCCAAGCCTTCCACCCATGCCCAATATATAGGTGTGTTAATAATAATAATAATAGATATTGTGATATTCCAACAACAAGTTCCCTCCTGGAACGAACTTCATCTTCACCTGCAACTAACAACGCTATAAGAGGGGCTGAGCAAGCGGGTAACATAGCCAAACAGTGGTTTTGCTAGGAAGGTTTCAAATGTTAGAGGTTTCATGGCAACAAGGAGAGGGCTGACAATAAAAGATGGGTAGCGCGACATGTAACGATAGCATCGAGACAACTAAGCATGGCAATGGTAGTAAAGGTATCCAAGGGTATGATCATCTTGCCCGGGATTCCGCAAGGGAAGAAGAACAAGTCCATGAAGTAGACGGAGCAACAGAGACGAGCGAAACCTCACAACTCCGGAACGAAACCGAAGCTAACAAGAGAAGCAACCGGAAAGAAGCAAACAACACGGTAAACACACATATCATAAACATGGCATACGATGCATATCCAAGTATGATGCATGTCCGGTTTAATTATGCATGTCATGGCAAAGTGCACAAACAACACTACAAGTTAAGTGGAGCTCAATATGCAACGAGTTGCATATTGACGAAACACCACATTATTTATTTAGTTGACTCTCGTTTATTTACAAGACAAGATTAAATGTTTGTTAACATGGAAAGAGGTGAAGCATAATAAAACTACACTATTAAGACATTTTAAATGAGGTCAGAAAACAACAACAACAATTCCGGAAAATCCCCATGAGCATGTTTAGCAATTATTAAAGCAACAACAACTCACACATATAATGTTGTTAACATGATGCGGATGACATGATCAAGTTTTATGCAATTTTATTAAAAGTCGACAATTAACAAGATATGAAGCATTTGGTCGCCACGACGGAAGGAAAGGAGTGTCCTGGCGACGAGAATGGAAACGGTGCCACGGCAACGTTCCGATGATCCGACAAATCGTCGAGAAGCCGGTGCAAAAGCAAGGTGGCGAAGCGTGTCATGCAAGAAGATGGGGTGATCCCGTTGCTGGGTTCCCACGAGTCGGCGACGAGGCAACCGAGGAGCACGACAAAAGAAGGGCACAACGGGCACGGAGCACACAAGCGGAGCATCTCATACAACACATGCAAGCATCCACGGGTCATCGTCTCGGGGTTATACCTTCGGAACAAACATTCTCGGAGGGGTTCGAGGTCGTCGAGGGACGTAGAGGAAGTAGTCGTTCACGTTCCGTTTTGGAGAGGGACGTAGTTGTACATGGCGACGGTAGAGGAAGTAGTTGTTCTCGTTCAACGGTAGGGGTACTTGTCGTATCGGTCGTCATGGTACTTGGGGGTTCTCGTTCTCGCGACGGTAGAGGAAGTAGACGTTCCGTAGAGGTACTTGAGGTCTCGTTCTTGCGTCGTCTTGTGTAGTCGTTCCCGTTCGTAGACGTTCATGTCGTCGATGTCGTGGTACTTGTCGCGTCCCGGATGTGTAGTCGTACACGGGTCTTCGGCAACGGTGGTCGTACACTTGTGGTCGAGGTACTTGGCGATCTCCATCACACCGGAAGAGACGCTTGGCGAACCCATGGCAGCAACTTGGTGGTACCGTCCAAGGCTGAAACGGCGAGGCGCAGGCACCCGAGGCTTCGGTGGTGGTGCTAAGTAGGCAGCAGAGCGGAGAAGCTGCTCGAGGGGACAAGGAAGATCGAGGCAGCAGCGGGCGAGCCGGCGACGTCGGGGTGCTCGGGGCCGCGGAGCCAGAGGCGAGGAGGCAGCCAACGACTGAAGGACGAAGGCCGGCCTGGCGCGGAGATGAGGCAGGGGCGCGGCGTCACGGGTGTGTGGCGGCGGGGCGCCGGGCCTGGCCAGCGTCGAGGAGGAAGGAGGGGTGCTCGCTGCGGCGCGGCAGCGCATCCCCGGCCGGCCCTGGTGCCGCGGCCTCGGTGGCGCGCAGAGGAGGCGACGGAGGGAGGGCGCTGGACGGGCGGCTCGAGGACGAAGGGAGGCTGCACGGCGCTCTGGAGGCGCGAGGAAGGACCCGCACGACGCGAGGCAGTGGCCGCGGCCTGTCGACGCGAGGAGGAGAAGGAGGCAGGGCGACGCAGGAGCCTGGGGAGGCCATGGCGACGGCCGGAGCATGGAGGACGGGCGCAGCCTTGAAGAGGAGGGGGAAGAGGGAGACGGAGGACTGGCGGCGCGAGGGGAGATCGAGGCGCAGGAGGGAATCGGGGAAACGGGCACGGGGCCTCTGGCGGCGCTCGGTGGGAGCGAAGGGAGCGAGGAGGAGATGGGCTCGCTAGGGTTACAGACTGGGGGCGCGGCTGCTGTCGGGCCAATTGGCCAGAAGGTGCGGCTGGACCGGCTGGGGGGAGAAGGCCTTGGCTGTTGGGCCAAAAGAAGGCCTGGGCTGGTTCTCTCTTAAAAAAAGAGAGAAGAGAAGAAGGAAAAGAAAAAGAAAATAGAGAAAAGAATAAATGAAAAGAAAGAGGGGGTTAAGGAAAAAGTTGCACAAGGGGTTATTATTTTTCTCGGGCTCATAAAAATGAGCACGGTCCGAGAAAAATATAAAAGACAAGATCGAGAAATAATTCAAACATATTTGAATTTAATTCAAATGGGTTTGAACTAAGACTTGATTATTGAAGTGCCCAAAAATGATGATGATCTTCGAGGAACCTCGATAAACGGGAAAAAGAATATAGGGAAGGTTTAGATGGAGAAACTCGAAGTAGGAAAAACATGGGGAAAAGATATGCAAGTGTGTTGGGTTAATTCCAACGAATGGAATATTTAATATAGCTCCCTAATAATATTGAGAGGCTTTTATATGTTATAAAGAGAAGACATTCTTCCCTCGATTTAAATGGACCGACGGTCCACATGATTTATTTAAGTTGAGATGCAAAATAAATATGACATGATGGCATGATGACATGATGCAATGCAAAAATTAAATAACACAAGCACAAAGAACACACGGGAGAACCCGGAACATCTGGAATCTTCTCGGATCTTCTGGGACGTCGGTCTTCGGGCGTCACATGACAGGACCACGAACGCAAACCAATGCTGACTACATTGCAAGAAAGGTTGAGGTTCAAAGCATGGGCGGTACGCCAAAGTAAGTAGACCGAAATCCATCAATATCTACTACTAATCATCCACCTTGAGATATCTATCGAGAACATCTCGCTGGTATTAAGTTGCGAGTCCCACCCATAGTGTAAACTCAAAGCAACAGACAACTGCATTAAAAGAACTTTGCGTAAAGTAAACAATCCTTGCACCCGCGGGCACAAGCACCGTTGTTTTCCCCCTTGTGGCAACAGCACATCCCCTAGACTCATGTTTCTGTCACTCAAGCTAGTCATCGAGGGGCATGAACCCACAATCGAGCATAACGTTCCCTCTTGGAGTCACTACGTATTACTTGGCCAAAGCAATAAATAACAACGGAGAACATGCAAGAATTACTTATGAACAAAAATATAAAAGAGGTAGATTAAATATATTACTCAAGATCAATCTGAACATAATCTCATAATCCATCAGATCCCAGCAAACTCAACATAGCAACAGCATAAGGATTACATATGTGCCTCGATCATGTAGGGCAGCTCACGAGGAATAATTAGTGAAGCACAAGAACGGGAGGAGAACATCACATAGCTACTGGTCATGGACTCATGGTCCAAGGGAGACTACTCACGAGTCATCCGGGGGGCGTCCATGGTGGTGGAGAAGCTCCCGGTGGTGATCCTCCCCTCCGGCAGGGTGCCGGGAAGAGTTCTCCTGGTGCTCCCGATCTTGGAAGCGGCGGCGGCGGCGGAACAGAGATGGGATCGCGAAAAGAGTTCCTGTTCTAAGGGTTTCGGAGGACGCTTTAAATATATGCCAAAGGGGGGCATCGGGGAAGCTTCGGGGGGCCCAGGCGCCCCCCCGGCGCGGCCCAGGGGGGG
>LR738716.1:138295291-138314546 GCA_902687465.1 Secale cereale
CGGGAGGGGGAGAGGAAATGGGGGTGTCGTGTAGTGGGGGAACCGGAAGTTACCAAAGCAGCCCCGACCTATTATGTAGATGAGGGCGGTATTGTAACTGTTGGTCTCTGTGCACCAAGGACAAAAGGGGAATTTCGGATGCTAAAGACTAAGGTGGCAGAAATTTTAGAAGGAGGCGGGAGATTTTGTCGCCCGTGGGATCGTTCGTATCCAGTTTCAACGAATTTTGGACCATGCTAGCAGGAAGGTCATGCAAGACTGTGTACACGGGGCACACATCAGCACTTAATAACTGGTGTGAAGTCCACCCCAGAAAAAAGACAATAACTCAGGATGATGCGACGATAACTTGGACGTTCACACGGGTGCGGCCAATCGTATGGGTGTAGTGGCACATTCACAAAAAAGTGATCAAACGCTCAGCGTATGTATTTCTCGTGTAAATAGATAATTTAGTGCAATTGGTTATTCACTTTAAACATAATGCATTGACGTGTTAGTGTAGAGGCGCACAAAAAGAAATGGGTATTATAGTCCGCTACTTAAAAGTGTTACCTCATATGATTACATAGCCTCCATTTCATAAAATTCGTACCCATTGAATTCATATATGAATATGACATATATTACTTCATAATAGAACCTTAAATCATCCAAGACTAATGATTTTGAATGCAAGAGTAACAATGGTGCATGTACATGATAGCTACATTGGTTGTTTGAAGAAACATCACTGTAACTTTGGCATGCAAAACTGAAAATAATTATTTAAATAGAAAAAATGTGATATGTGAGTGTCCAATCCTTATACCGTTGAATTGATATTGTACCTTTGGCCGCGATACGAAGTAGATATTGATTTATGTTCAAGCGATGCATGTCCACGATCGCTAGATAGTGATACGTGAATGAATTGTGCAATCTCTCTCACACGCATACATATCACATTTCCTTGTGGGCATCGGAATCACACACGCACACTTCGTGTATTTATCTCCCTCCGTCAAGGTTAGAATTCGTCTTTCTACCCCGTCCTACAAGTCTCTCACACAGAAACACACACGCTCTCTCTGTCGAACACGCCCACCCCTTTAATTCCGCCCACCCACATCCACTAATGTCTCAAAGTATAATAATGTCTCTCACACATATGCCTAAGGTTAACTCGAGTTCCGGAACCATATGAATACATACAATGGGATTCCAACAGAGCACCTTTTGTTTTGAGATTTCGCTCTCTCTCTCTCTCTCTCTTTTTTTTTTCTCCCTCTCTCTCTCCCTCTCTCTCTCTCTCACACACACACGCGTGCGCACACACACATTGTTTCTCGCTTCATTTTTTCCGGCACTTGCATGCACACAATTTTGTTTATCATCGTGATGCTTTAAGTATGCCTCGCACAAATGCTATCTACCTATCCCTTAATATAGCTAGATATGTGTCACACAAACTCCTTCTCCCTACTAGCAAGATGCCCATGCGTTGCACCGAACATCAAGATGCATTTGTATGAGTAGTTTATCTAGTGGGACAAAAGGATGAACGAGGGAATGCCTTATTTGCAAGGGCTTATTCCATCTGTGCCCCCAATTCCTTAGTTGTTCTCAGTTTTCCCCACGCTCCAAACTTTTGCTCACTTTTCCCCACTCCCTTAGTTGAAACTCTCACAAATGTTCATAACAGACGTTTGTCGTCTTGGCCGTTAACTGACTTGTGGGGCCATGTTGGACTCTGTTGACTGTGGCTGTGGCTTCGCTGGTTGGGCCGTGTTTGTGTTCATAGGACGGGCCCGTTAGTTTGTTGGTAATAAATTAAAAAAGCCTGCTATCGATGGATGCAGCCTGCTATGCATGCCTGGCTTTGGCATCGATGTAGCCTGCTATGAATGCAAATGCCGCCACACACGCATCTAGTGACCTAGACCTTATCGCATGCATGCATGCCGACACGCACGCATCGATCCGTGCAGCATGGTTGCCGGTGGATTCAGTCGTTCCGCAGCTTCGTTTCACGCGTCGCAGGCATACGTGCCGGTGGCAGAAGGGGAAGGATGCACGCTCGCGTCCGTATGACGAGGCATCGGTTCACGCTGCACAGCTGCCGCTCGAATCAGTTGTGGGAGGCAAGTAGCCGCCAACGCAGAGCACGCAGAAGGGGGAGGCAGGCAGCCGCCAACGCAGAGCACGCAGAAGGGGGAGGTAGGCAGCCGCCAACGCAGAGCACGCTCGCATCGATTCATGTTCACACATTGATGATCGCATCGGTTCACGCACGCATTGAGTCATGATCTACGCCATTTCCGCTTGTACCCACTTCGTCTCCCCCTGCTATTTAAACCGCCCTTCATTGCCTATTCTTCTTCAGATCCAGCTGCGCCTCCCCCTTCTCTTCTTCCCCCAAAAGCCAAAGCAAACACTCGGCGAAGCGAGCAAGATGCAGTACTACGGGCCGACGTTCCAAGAGCCGCCCACCGTGCCGGAACGGCGGTACCCCGCCAACGTCATCATCAAGGCATCGCTCCGCGTGTGGGCGTTCTCACGCTGGAGGGGTACCACCGAGTTTGCACGGGGGTTCCTCCGTGCGGGCTTCCACCACCTCCCAGCGGGCTCGCTGCCCATGTTCAACCTTGTGGAGCAGCGTCCCTACGCCAACGCTCCAGTGGTAGGGCTCGTCGTCCACTTCACCAACATGTTTGATGCCTACTACCTGCTCGGCAAGGTGTAATGGTGTGGGTGCGAGTTCATCACATTAACCACCTATAACATCTTCACCGATTTCGAGAGCATCTTCAACGCTTGCAACCACATGCACAGCCTCCCGTACTACCTCGGCGATAACGACCTTGAGGAGGAGCAGTACTGAAGCCGACGGCGAAGAAGACGGTGAAGGTGGCGGCTAAGGTGAATACGACGGTGAAGACATGGCGGTGTTGCCCTAGCTACCGTATGTACTATGTAGTGTGAGTTTGGTGTGTGCATTGCCCGAGCTAGCTACCCTATCTATGTAAGGTTAATTATCTATCGGTGTCGTGTTATATGTAAGAACTTGTGTTGCCCTAGCAACCATATCTAAGTTAAGTTATGTGTGTTATATTAATACTTTGTTATGTTTGTATTTTGTTTGTCCCAAGTTTAAACACGGCTAATTGACGTGGGCAAAATTAACCAAACTAACTAAAAATGATGTGTTTATAGATGCCTTCTAAAAATAAGTACATATTGTACACGGCTTTGGTTTGAGAGCTCTGTATTTTTTAGGTATTCCAAGAATACTTTGGTTTCCAGAAATATTGAAGTATCAAATACTTTGAGATGTTTGGCTTTAGTCAAAAGTGTAATTTTATATACTATAATATGTAGAAAACTACACTATTTTTGAAGTATATATAAAAAAGAGGGTTGGGCCTCTTTTTCCAATAATGAAGTATTGGTTCGCTAGGCATAATAATACTGCGGTGCAAATACTTTGATTCTAAAATTACTTCACCGCCAAACTAAGCCAGGTTGTGAGAAATCAAAACAAAAGCACATACGGTGAAGAGAATCAAATAAAAAAATGAAGGGACCCATAAAGGAAAGCCACAAAAATTCCTCAATGAAATAGAAGAGATTGGGCAATCAAATTAATGAAAAAATCAATCAGAAACAAAAAAGAACAAAGCAATCGTTGCTAAACAAAAAAAGAAACATCGCTTGTTTCTGGGCCTCATTTATTCTTTGTGGGCATATTGCAGCTTGATTCTCTTTGGGCCCGCGAACTAGGTTTTTATTCTAGCAGAACTGACGAACTTGTCAGGGATATTACTAGCAGGTATAAACCGGCCAGGAGGGTCCGAATTACGCTAGTTAGGTTATAATATCAGAAGCCCATTAGAATGTATAACAAGGGATCATAGCCCATAGAGATTTAGGGCCCATGTATAAGGCCCATGGTCTATAAACCGTCATACCGTGTAAAATTGGGATGTAAGATAGAAAGAGTAGAGATCGAGGCGGACACGTTTATGAGCCGGCCTCGGGACTCTGTAAACCGGACCGGGCGTCGCCTCCTATATAAAGGGACGACCCGGCAACGGTTCGGGGACAAGAGACAACAACTCGAGACACACGCAAGCGGATTCGCTCCCTGGTCATCGAAGCCCAAGCAATACTACACCAAACTAGACGTAGGCTTTTACCTTCATCGAAGGGGCCGAACTAGTATAAACTCCTTGTGTCCTTCGTCCGCTTTAACCCCTTCAAACTAACCCGAGCGATGGCCTCACACCTAAGTCCGTTAATCCGGACATCTGCCGTGCTAAATCCACGACAGTTGGCGCCCACTGTGGGGCTATCGCACGGTGGGTTCGAGTTCTTGAAGGGCAGCTTTGAAGGGCTCAAGGGTTACGCAGTGGGCCGGATGACCAAGAGTCGTCGCGGCCGGATCTACATCGACGATGCAGGCTGGGGCCCCGAGGCCAATTCAATCGAATACGGGTACCGGATCCCCTTCGGCGGCATCCACGTCTTCATCGACAAGGTCGCCGAACCGGGACCTGAGTCGGACATCTTCCCCAACATCGTCGAGCCGGCTCAGCGTGCGAGATCGGCCCGGATTCAGCCCGCCATGAAGCACGTTTTCGTTGGAGCAGTGCATGGAGTACAAGCCGAGGACGGATCGGATTCTGGTGGCGAGACAGTTGTCTATTCCGACGATGAATCTTCATCCGGAGAGACCGAATCTTTGTATCTGTTGCAGGACGGCCGGTCAGAGGGTGTGTCCGATGGCGATAGTATTCTGGACCCCTTTGATCCGCCGAACAGGGTTGCTGTTTTCATGGCCGGATCACAACCTACGCAGCAGCCCTCGATGACTGGGGCGTTAACCGCAGAGGCAGCGGGAACCGGGGCTGGTGACCTTCCCCCGTCGCCCTCTGACGTCCTATCCACCTTAGTCGGCACCTTGACGGCGCTCGCAACAGTAGAAGTACCCCCGGCTGACAAGGCGCAGCATGATGCATAGAACGCTCAGCTGAAGAGCCGGAATGAGCATGCTAAGCTAGATCTGGACGCGGAGAAAGCCAAGATGGGTACAAGATAGGCAGAGCTAGATTCCCAAGCCTTCCGGCTCAGGCTGGATCAGAACGCTTCACAGAAGGTATTATACAGAAGGCAGCAATCTCGTTTACCGCCGATTTATGAGGCAA
Organism: Secale cereale; assembly: GCA_902687465.1. Classification (NCBI taxonomy): domain Eukaryota; kingdom Viridiplantae; phylum Streptophyta; class Magnoliopsida; order Poales; family Poaceae; genus Secale; species Secale cereale. The sequence goes on from LR738716.1 coordinate 138,300,478, forward strand.
GGAATCTCTTTGGCACACCAGGAGCAGGAACCAGTAACCGCACACAGGTAAACCGGGGAGGAGTTCCGGGGACGGGCGCGTCGGTTCAGCCGCCGGCCACAGAGCGGAACCGCCAAGTTGTGCCGACGCCACACGTGCCCACCCCTCCCGGCCATTATTCTAACCCGTTGGACAACATTGTCGCCGGCGCTTCACGGATGGCCGCTCTTCCCATTGAAGGGACGTCCCCCATAGCAATGGAGGCGCGACGGGCTAAGGAGTTGCTGGACACGGCGTTAACACAGCAGCAAGCCTATTCCTATAGCCGGGAGAGGATTCATTCAACCCCCCACCCAAGCCGGAGTTACATGAGGCACCTGGATGAACCGTCTGTATCTAGCAGCGCGCGGAGACGGCACCGACAGAGGCAGGATAATCCGGCAGGAGCAGGAGCACATGCCCAAGAGGTGGTGGACCAGGCTAGACATACTGCCCGCAACGACACCCGTCAAGCGACGCCGGTTCACCCCACCACCACGGAAACATGAATCATGTCCAGTTCCTTTGGGGTGCAGTGTCTCATCCCCGCTTTACGAAACGTGAAATTACCCAAGGACTTCAAAGGCCCGCGCAAGGTACCCAACTACATGGCGGATCTGGCTCCGGAGGCATGGGTTGAAAGTTATGAGATGGCTATGGAGATGCTTGATGTGGACGAAGCTGCGTGTGCCAAATACTTCATAATGATGCTTGAGGGCACGGCCCGGACATGGTTAAAGGGCTTACCACCTAACTCCATCGGATCATGGGGTGAGTTGCGTCGCCGGTTTATCAGTAATTTCAAAGACACGTGCAAACAGCCGATGTCCGTGGTCGACTTAGCAGCATGTGTTCAAGGGGAGCAAGAGACCACAAGCAGTTGGGTGCGGCGAGTATCAGAAATCCTGCATTCCTCCAATAGCATCAACCCCAGTACGGCGATAGTGACCTTGGAGAACAATTGCCGGTTCGAGTCTTTGAGGCTGAAGCTGGGAAGGCTCAAGCACGATTGCAACGACATGGGAACGCTCATGAGCGCTTTGATAAAGTATGGAGACTCTGATAATACCAAGTACCCAGACGCAGACGGAGACAAATCCGGGAAGGCGAGCAAAACTGGTAAACCGGCACAGACCAATCCGACAGGAACAGGGTACAATGGCAAGCGTAAAGCGGAAGGCAGCTCGGATTTTGTGGCCAATACCAACGTTCAAGACAATGGGCAGCGCCGCAAGGGTAGACCGCCCCCACGCAACGGGAGGCCACCCATCAATCTAGATCGCTAGTTGAGCGTGCCTTGCCCAAAACACGGTATAGAGGAAAACCCAGCTACACATCTCTGGAAGGACTGTTTTATTATGCAGGAGTTTATGAAACAAACCAAGTATAACCACGGCCCCCCCGACGGCGGGTCAGGTCCCGGTTTTCAGGGTCCGGGTTACCAGGGTGGTGGATCCGGATCAGGATATCACGGCGTTAACAATAACCACAATGGCAACAATCAGCATCAACATAACCAGCAACATGGTCAGGGCGGATAGAACAACCAAGGCAATCAACAGCGTCAGCAGCAACAGCAATCCGAATACCAGAATAATCCGAAGGAACTAAGCAGTGGGCAATATCATGTTTTCACCATAAGTTTGTGCAAACGGGATCAAAAGGTTCTGAAGCGAGCAGTACACGCAGTTGAACCGGCGATACAACGTTTTTTACGTTGGTCCGAGCAACCCATTGTATGGAGCAGAGAGGATCACCCGCCACGGGTTAATAATCCGGGTCAGCTAGCCTTGGTGGTGGCTCCACAGGTGGGTGGCTATAAGTTCACAAATGTGCTTATGGATGGAGGCAGCAACATCAATATCCTATACTATGAGACTTTTCGACGTATGGGGTTGACAGATAAGAAGCTCCGACAGTCCAACACAGTGTTCCATGGAGTGGTGCCAGGTAAATCGGCTTACCCAGTTGGAAAAATTGATCTGGAAGTTACCTTTGGAGATGAGCAGGACTCTAGATTGGAGACAATGTCCTTTGAGGTTGTAAAGATCAGGAGCCCGTATCATGCTTTGTTTGGGAGGCCGGTTTATGCCAAGTTCATGGCTAGACCGTGTTATGTTTATCTGCAGCTCAAGATGCCGGGTCACAAGGGAACCATCACGGTTCACGGGAGCCGCAAGATCGCATTGGAGTGCGAGGAAGGAGACGCGGCATATGTTGAGGCAGTTTGTGCTACAGAGGAGCTGAAGTTCTACAAGGACAATGTTGATCCGGCAGATATGTCCCCGTTGAAAAATCCAACTACAGAGCATGATCCGGCGTTGAAATTCAAATCAGCAGAGGAGACCAAGCATGTTGACTTTGTTCCGGGCGATTCGTGTAAGCAGTTCACTATCAGCGCTAACTGTAATGCCCAGGATGGAGTTATACCTCCTACGTGTCGAGGCACGACTTAAAGGCATAAATCCATCCTAGAATGATCTCAAGTTTGGTATCTTTGCACAACTCATGTAAAAGAGGGATTAAATTGCAAAAGGAGATAGTTGGCTTACACTCGCCACTTCACACAATACATTACATAAGCAAACATCATACAAAACATCACAACCCGACTACGGGTGAAGATCCAAAGGAAAGATACCAAAACAACATAAAGCCACAGGCCAAGATCGAATCCTAGTAGAAGCCACTACTGAACATCGAAACGTCTCAAGCAAACAGCCACGATCTTCATCGGGCTCCCGTGTGAAGAACTGAACCAACTCCCGCATCAAACTCGGCTGAACCTGCAACTGGTGTGGTGAAGTAACTGTGAGCCACAGAGGACTCAGCAATCCCGTTCCCGGGTAACAAGACTATTTAAACCTTGGGTGTGGAAAAGGCTGAAGAAAGAACGAGAGGTGAAGGAACAAACAAGAGTCTGCAGCAGCAACTAGCACTAACTTACGCAAATGAGAGCGAGAAGAGAAGTGCATCGGTCGAAAGATGATCACGAAGTGATCCTAACTAAAGCCGGTCAAACATAACCCCACCGTGTTCAACTCCCGAATCCCTATTCGGAAATTGACAGTCACGGTACACACGCTGGTAGTGTATTGGAAACATTGTGTCAAGTTATCTACAACCGGAATTAACAAGCTCCCATCTGCCACATAACCGCGGGCACGGCTTTCGAAAGTTCAAACCCTGCAGGGGTGTTCCAACTTGACCCATTACAAGCCCACGATCCGCGGAGTCGCAACTCCATAGTTGGGAAGACCCGAGTATTCTCGGAATCCCGTGCTCAAGTTAAACCGAACTAAGGTAAGGCTAATCCAGCAAATCCTCCCGGCGTGTCGACACCCTGATAGTAGCCGCGCGTATCTAGGTCTCAGGACACGACCGGATGGGCGATGCTACAGGACCCAAACCTCGAGTTTCCCCGTGGTGGTTCCCGCAGGACCCCCGTTTGGGACCAACACCATCGGCACTGGCCCCCCTTGCTATGTAGAAATAAGGATCCTCGAGGGAGCGACCCTCTATGCAAATTTAATTAATTAATTAAGTTGTTATTATGAGGCAAATAGTACCAAATGTTGGGACTTGCTGGAAAAGACTTAGCACTTAGCGGTTTATCAAGGGGGTCCCATACACCCCAACCGTGTTAGGAACGCATAATCAAGGAACATAACACCGGTTTATACGGTTCCTAACGGCAAGAGTGGAACAAAACACCAAGCAAAAGGCTTAGCCTTCCACCCTGCCAGTATATAGATGATTTCATTTAAGCATTTATATAGTGTGATATAACCCAACCAAACTTCAGCATGAAGCAAGCATCTTCGATCTTCACCTGCAACTAGCAATGCTATAAGAGGGGCTGAGCGAAGCGTACTTAGCCAAGCAACGGTTTGCGTAGGTAGGGTGGTTAAACAAGGCAATGGTTACAAGTAGGAGGCTGACAAGAAGAACATGGGCATCGAGGCAAAACTATAGATCGAGACTACTAGCAATAGGCAAAGATAGTAATGGTATCCGGGTTCGGTCATCTTGCCTGGGATTCCACAAAGGAGAAGAACGGATCCAAGAAGAAGACGGAGCAACAGTCGAGCGGAACCTCACAACTCCGGAACGAAACCGAAGCTAACAAGAGAAGCAAACCGGAAAGAAGCAAACAACACGGTAAACACACAAACATAAACATGGCATACGATGCACAAGCAAGCATGATGCATGTCCGGTTTAATTATGCATGGCATGGCAAAGTGCACAAACAAATACTACAAGTTAAGTGGAGATCAATATGCAACGAGTTGCATATTGACGAAACACCACATATTAATTATTTAGTTGTCTCTTGTTATTTACAAGACAAGATTAAATGTTTTTAACATGGCAAGAGGTGAAGCATAATAAAACTACACTATTAAGACATTTTAAATGAGGCCGGAGAATAACAACAACATATCCGGAAAATCCCCATGAGCATGTTTAATAATTATAAGCAAACAACAATTCACACATATTAATGTTGTTAACATGATGCGGATGACATGATCAAGTTTATGCAAGTTTTATTAAAAGGGTTGACTTAAGAGGAAGACAAGAAGCATCGTCACCGTGGTGGAAAGAAAAGAGTGCCACGGCAACGATCCGAAAATGATGCAACGGCATCATATCGGTTCCGGTAACTCGTTGAGAGTCCGATGCAAAAGGTAAGATGGCAGAGGTGAGTCAAACGAGATGAAAGGTGGGGCGATCCCGTTGCCGGGTTCCCACGAGTCGGTGACGAGGCAACCGAGGAACATGACAAGAGGTCGGAACGGGCACGAAGCACACAAGGGAGACATTTCATACAACACAACAAGCATACACGGGTCATCCACGGGGTTATACCTTCGGAACCATCGTTCTCGGAGGGGTTCGAGGTCGTAGTGGAAGGAGTCGTTCACGAGGTCGTCGTGGGAAGTAGTGGTTCACGTTTCCGAAGAGGAAGTAGCCGTTCTCGTAGAGGTAAGTAGTTGTTCCGTTCGTCTTGGCGGTTCCACGACGGCGGTAGTTGTTCACGTTCATCGGTAGTCGTTCGGGTCGTCGTGGACGTAGTGGAACTTGGTCTCGGCGCATCGAAGGGGTACTTGTCGCATCGTCTTGTGTCGTGTAGGCGTACACGGGGCGTTTTGTAGATGTACTCATATCCGTAGCCGTTCACGAGCTCGTCTTCCCGTAGATGTACACGTTCTCTGTCAAGTCAACAGCAAAAGCAACACACAACAGAAAACAACAACGGCAGCACAGCGACGAGGCCACGGCAGCAGCACGGGTCAGACGAAGAAGAGGCCGAGGCTCTTGGCGACGGGGTTGCAGCAGCTCCTCGGAGGGCTTGTGGCGGCCGGGCTGGACGAGGTGAGGCCGCGGGAGCCTGGCGCGGAGGGAGGTCCAGCGGAGGCGAGGCGGTCCTGGCCGCGGCGTCGCTCGGGGACGCGGACGAGGCCTGGACGGGCCTGGGGCGCTGCACGGGAGAGGCTGCGCCTCGGTCGACAGGAGGCCGAGGGAGCGGGGCACCGGGCCTGGCTGGCGCGCGGTGGAGGCGCCGGGGTGCTGGACGGAGGGAGGCCGAACCGGCGCGGAGGAGGCGGCCGCGAGGCGCTGGACGGCAACGCGCCGCGGGATCCGGCCGGCAGCCTAGAGGCGACGGCGGTAAGGTCGCGGGGAGGAGGATGCAACGAGGCACCAGGGAATCGGGTAGAGGCGAGGTGAGGCTCGATGGGTTCGGGCGAGTGCACTGCAGCTCGAGGGGAGAGAGGGGAGACGCGAGGCTCGGTCGAGGGGAAAGAGAGCGAGAGGGATGCGAGACGAGGGGTGGCGGCGGCTGGAAAGGAACGGAGGGATCGCTAGAGCTAGGGTTTGGTCCTGGCGGCTGGGCCAAGGGAGTTGGGCCAAGGAGGGAGGAGGAGAGGCCTGGAGGGAGGTGGGCTGCTGCTCTTATTCTTCTTTTTATTTCTTTTAGCAGAAACAAAAGACAAGAAAAAGAGGAGGTGGTTAGGGCAAGAATTAGGACAAAGGAGTATTTTTCTGGGGCACGGAAAAATGAGCAAGGACCGAGAAAAAAAGAAAGGCATGATTGGAAAATAATTCAAACATATTTGAATTTAATTCAAATAGTTTTGAACTAAAACTTGATTATAGAAGTGTCCAAAAATGTCCGGAATTTTGGAGGAGCCTCGAAAATAACGGAAAAGAAATATAGCAAGGTTTAGAAGGAGAAGCTTGAAGTGAAAAAGACATGGTGAGAATATGCAAGTGTGTTTGAGTAATTCCGAGGAATGGAATAATTATTAATATAGCTCCATAATTATTAGGAGGCTTTTATATGTTATAAAGAGAAGTCATCTTCCCTCGATTTAAATGGACCGAAGATCCACACGGTTTATTTAGGTTGAGATGCAAAAAATAAAAATGACATGATGGCATGATGACATGATGCAATGCAAAAATTAAATAACACAAGCACAAAAGGACACACGGGAAACCCGGAACATCTGGAAGCTTCGGGAATCTTCTAGAATCTTCTGGGACGTCGGTCTCGGGCGTCACACTAACCTAGACCCCAAATAGAAAAGCGCGCTCATCGAGTTCATCCGTGAGAACCGGGATATCTTTGCATGGAAACCTTCTTACGTGCCAGGTATACCGAGGGAACTCGCTGAGCCCAGTCTTAACATTGATCCGAAATTTAAACCGGTCAAGCAGTATTTGCGCCGCTTCAATGAGGAGAGGCGCAAGGCTATAGGTGAAGAAGTGGCTAGGCTTTTGGCCGTAGGTTTCATAGTTGAGGTGTTTCATCCAGATTGGTTGGCTAATCCGGTACTGGTTCTCAAGAAAAATGGAACATGGAGGATGTATGTTGATTACACAGACTTGAACAAGGCTTGTCCAACTGATCCTTTTGCTCTCCCCCGTCTTGATCAGATTATCGATGCTACGGCGGGATGTGAGCGGCTAAGTTTTTTGGATGCATATTCAGGTTATCATCAGATTAAGATGGCAGTTAAGGACCAGGAGAAGACAACTTTCATAACTCCCTTCGGAGCCTTCTGCTATGTATCCATGCCTTTTGGGCTCAAGAGTGCCCAAGCAACATATCAGCATTGTATGCATAACTGCTTCAAAGGGCAGATTGGAAGAAATGTCCATGCTTATGTTGATGACATTGTGGTGAAATCTAGGAAGGAGGAGACACTGATAGAGGACTTAAAAGATACCTTTTACAACCTCCGGGCTTACAAGATGATGCTCAATCCGGAGAAGTGTGTTTTTGGTGTTCCAACAGGCAAACTCCTTGGATTCTTAGTATCAAACAGAGGGATTGAGGCTAATCCGGAGAAGATCAAGGAGATCACATCCTTGGCTAAACCGGCTTGTATCAATGATGTCCCGCGCGTGGCAGGCCGTATTGCAGCATTGAGCCGGTTCATCAGCCGTTTAGGAGAAAAGGCGATCCCGCTTTATCAGATGATGAAAAAGACGTACCGGTTTGTCTGGAGCGATGCTGCAAACGCTGCGTTTGAGGATTTGAAGCAGCAATTAGCAGAACCACCAGTTCTTGCTGCCCCCGTTGACAAGGAGCCGCTGTTGTTATACGTGGCCGCCAATGCCCGGGCAGTTAGCGTGGCCATTGTGGTGGAGCGCAAGGAAGCAGGCAAGGAATATCCGGTTCAACGTCCGGTTTACTACATCAGTGAGGTCCTCATTAAGTCAAAGCAAAGATGTCCACACTCGCAGAAGTTGGTATATGGCGTGTTCATGGCAAACTGGAAGTTGAAGCACTACTTCCAGGGCCACCCAATCACTGTTGTGAGTTCAGCTCCATTAGGAGATATAATCCAGAACAGAGAAGCTACTGGCAGAGTGGCAAAGTGGGCCATTGAGCTTAGCCTGCATGGATTAAAGTATGTGCCCCGTACTGCTATAAAATCCCAAGCGTTGGTGGATTTCATCAATGATTGGACAGAGTTGCAAGCACCTGAGGAGAAGCCGGATCATACATACTGGACTATTCACTTTGATGGTTCAAGGCAATTGGAGGGCTCGGGGGCTGGAGTCGTGTTAACTTCCCCACAAGGTGATAAGTTCTGTTATGTCCTCCGTTTAATGTTCCCTTGTACTAACAATGCTGCTGAGTATGAAGCTCTCCTCCATGGTTTACAGATGGCCAAGGAGATGAACTTGAGCCGGGTCAAGTGCTTTGGTGACTCAGATCTGGTGGCACAACAAGTATCTGGTAAGTGGGACTCTAAGGATCCGCTCATGGCGGCTTACTGGCGAGAAGTGGATGCAGTCGCAGGATACTTCAAGGGATATCAGGTGGACCACAAAGACCGGCGGAAAAATGAAGCGTCCGATGCATTAAGCCGGCTGGGCTCTCAGCGTAAACCGGTTCCACCGAATACCTTCCTGGATGAATTGCATAGTCCGTCAGTACAGATACCTTCAGAGGAGGACTTGGATGTTCCTGATCCGGAAGCACAGCTAGTGGCAGTGCTTCACGTCATTGCGGATTGGACACTCCCTTATTTGGCGTATATGAGCCGAGGTGAGTTGCCAGGGGACGAAGTTGAGGCCCGGCAGATAATCCGGCGGTCTAAGTCTATGAGTATCGTCAATGGAGAGCTTCATCACCGCAGCGTTTCCGGAGCGTTTCAGCGGTGTGTATCATCAGAGGAAGGCTGTGATATTCTTCGAGAGATTCATGAAGGGGATTGTGGTCATCACGCCGGTTCTAAGTCCTTGGTAGCTAAATCTTTTCGTCATGGGTTCTACTGGCTGACGGCTCACACCGATGCAGAGGACTTGGTAAGAAAATGTGACGCTTGCCAGAAATTTTCACGACGTGCACATGTACCGGCGCAGGAGCTGCGGATGATTCCAATCACTTGGCCGTTTGCGACTTGGGGGCTTGATATGGTTGGACCCTTTAAAAGATCCCAAGATTAGAAAACCCACCTATTAGTAGCAGTGGACAAATTTACAAAGTGGGTTGAAGCAGAGCCTGTCAGTAAGTGTGATGCGGCGACATCGGTTAAGTTCATCAAAAAGGTAATTTTCCGGTTTGGCTTTCCACACAGCATTATAACTGATAATGGCACCAACCTATATAAAGGAGAGATGGAAGAGTTCTGTCAAAGAGAACATATTCGCCTTGATGTATCATCAGCAGCTCACCCTCAGTCCAATGGCCAAGCTGAGAGAGCCAACCAAGAGATCTTGAGAGGCATCAAGCCCCGGCTTATGGTTCCTTTACAAAGAACACCGGGTTGCTGGGTAGAGGAGTTGCCTTCTGTCTTATGGAGCAACAACACTACGCCTAACAGATCTACAGGATATACACCTTTCTTCATGATGTATGGTGCTGAAGCGGTTCTCCCTAGTGATATCCGGCACGACTCACCACGGGTGGCAGCTTACGTTGAAGCGGATAATGAGCAAGCAAGACAAGACAGCTTGGACCGGCTGGATGACGAACGGGACACGGCAGCAGCACGATCGGCGATTTATCAGCAAGACTTGCGCCCGTACCACAGCCGCCGGGTCGAGACCAGAACGTTTCAGGAAGGAGATCTGGTGCTCCGGCTCATCCAAGACTAGACAGATATGCACAAGCTATCCCCACCTTGGGAAGGACCCTTTGTGGTCAGCAAAAATCTGCACAACGGATCATACTACCTTGTCGGCGTTCGAGAACATAAAGACTCACGTACGGCGGAGGAGGAGACGAAGCGGCCGTGGAACATCGCTCTTCTTCGACCTTACTACACTTGAGCCATTGGCTCCGCTTTATGTACAATGTATATATTTATTAATAAAATAAACTGGCACCCCCGGATCACTAGGGAATCAGCCATCTTCGCAAAAAGAGTATCACATGGGGGCTTCGAAAGAAACCTTCCATGGCCTCTTAAACCAGCGCCCCTGATAGAATTAGGGAATCAACCGTGTCTTTTATACACAAGAGTATCACATGGGGGCTTCGAAAGAAACCTTCCATGGCCTCTTAAACCGTCGCCCTTGACAGAATCAAGGAATCAACCGTGTTCTTCAAAGGAGTATCACATGGGAGTTTCTACAGAAGCTTACTATGGCCTCCTAAACCGGCGCCCTTGATACATCAAGGAATCAGCCATCTTATCAAATAAGAATCACATGGGGGCTTCCGCGGGCAAGGGAGTTTCCCATGGCCTCTTGAGCTGGCGGCGGTATGAAGCCCATCATAAGATCACTGCTCTGGTTGCTTCGGCAATTTCCACATGATGATGACGGGTAAAAGAGAGTGTTGGTGCCCAACCCAGCTCAAACATATGCCCCGACGAGCAAAAACGGCTCACACAGTACTGGGGGGCTCGCAGAGAGTTGAATACCCTTGTAGTGAACATGGCTTGGAAGCCCGGTGTGACACCTCGAGACCGGTGCGCCAGGTGTCAGCTAGTTATTCGTCTTCATTGCCATGTCATCTGCTTGCGTGTTGCATCTTGCCATGCCATCATGTGTGTTGCATCAGCATGTTTTCGAAACTTGCATCCGTCCGAGTTCGCCCGTCCTCTCTGTTTTCCGTACTGAGCCCAGACACACTCACACGCGCCCGCGGCGCCTCCGAATATTTATTTTATAAGTGGCCGAAAAATGTTCTCGGAATGGGATGAAACTTGGCGTGTGGTCTTATTATAACATAGGTAGACCACCTGTCAAGTTTCGTCGCGTTCGGAGTTCGTTTGATAGCCCAACGGTTAACCGTGTTAACCGCGGAAAGCCTTTTCCCTTTTGGCCTAGCACCCCTTTTGCACAGCCCATCTAGGCCATTCTAACCCCTCCATGCTCTTGGCCGTTCAATCACGATCGCGTGGCCACGAACGGCTCCTCATTTGGACACTCCTAGCTCCCTCTAGCTATAAATATGTGCCTCCCCTCCATTTTTCGCGCAGATCCAACCCTAACCCTCTTCCCACCGCGCGCCGGACATGTCCATCTCCGCCGCCGGACATGTCCAGCACCCCAGCCACCTCACTCCGCCCAATCAGGAAGTGCCACGTCGCCCCGCCGCCCCTCTCAGCCAATCCCGCGCTGCCACCTCACCCTCTCTCTCCTCCACCCCGCGCCCACATCCCCGCCGGGCCTGCGAGCCCATCTCCGGCCCGTCCCCGAGCTGCCCCGGGCCCGAGCTGCCCGAGCCGCCGCCTGGCCGTAGCGCGCCCTCAGCCAGCACCTCTGCACCGACGCTTCCCTTGCGCGCACCTCGCCGGAATCCGCCGCTCCGTCCGCCACCGGCCCGTCTCCGCCCGTCGCTGCGGGGAGCCGCCGCCCGCCTTCCCACCGGCCAGATCCGGGCAGGCCCCGCCGGATCCGCCCGCCGCCACCTGCCAGGCCCCGTCGGAGCTCCTTCGCCGCCGATTGCCCTAGCGCCGCCGCGCCATGGCTCGGGATCGAGCGAGCGGACGCCGATCCAGCGCCCATGCCTCCCTGGGCCTCCGCCTCGCCCTGGGCCAGCCGCGGCCCAGCTCCAGCCGAGCCGGCGTGCCGCTTCGGCCTCACCCCCGAGCCAGCCTCCCCAAGGCCGAGTTCCCCTCGGGCCTCCTCCCAGCCGCGTGGGCTAGGCCCAGCCCTGCCAGGCCTGCCTCACCTCTTCACGTCCGGGCCGAAGCCCATGGGTGAGCACTCCAGTTATCCCTCGCCTGCGCGCGTTTTTACTAAATCCCGCTCACATGTTTTTTTCCTTTCCTGTGAATATGGCTAAGTCCCTGTTAACTATTGTGTGATGCATTCTTTGTGAGCTTGTATATTTTTGTGTGGTGATCCAAATTGAGTGAATGATATGTCAAAATGATCGTGGTGATATGCTCTACACTTTGTTCCATTGTGCCATGCTCATTTGAGTTCATCTAGATGCTCTAATATCTGTTGCAAGAGTGCTACTTGTTATAAACTGCTGCTACTTGTTATTTTGTTGCCATGTTTGTGATATGATAACTTGGTGCATGTTTATCCAAATGATGCAAATGATATGTCAAAATGTTCATCATGAGATGCTTTACATGTTGGTTGCTATAGCATGCTTGTTTGAGTTCATATTGCCATGTTTATCTCTGTTGCAAAAGTGCATTTGGATGTTATGTTCTGAAACTTGTTACGAGATGCCTAGTTGAGGAGCTTGTTGCTATTGTTGTGTTTGTCCCCTTGTCACATGCCTAGATGTTTTAGATTCTCCATCATGTGTTCTTTGCTGTGGTGCAAACCATTTGCTATGATATGCCTTGAGGTGACTTAAACATGCTTGCAAACATGCCATGCTAATGTTGCTGTTTTAACACTTAGTGAAATTTCACTAAGTCTGGAATCTGTAATATCCTGATGCTATGTTTGCTTGTTGTCCTAGGCAAATCCATGTTAATTTTGGGGTGGCCATTGATCATTCTTTGTTGTATATGTTGTTTTCTATCCATTCATGTCCTCACTTGCTCATTTGGCCTGCTATAGCTTATTTAATTCTTGCTTCCAAGTTGCTATAAAATATTGCTGTCAGGTTTTTAGTGTCATGATCAAAATGTTGTAGCTTGTTGCTATTGATCCATGCCTCCTATGGACTTGCTCCAATGGAGTTGTTTGCTGTAGGATATGTCTAATTCATGTCCATGCTTCTTGTCACCATGTTTGAGTGCTGTAGAGTATATATTTCTTGCTCCAAAGTTGCTATGTGGCTGTTAACTTCAGCTTGTTGTTATATCTTGTTTCATGTGTATCTTTTAGCCCGTAGCTCCGTTTGGAGTGTTCCTTATATGAAACTTGTGTGATTTTGCATGTAGAATCATAATATCATATTGTTTTCATGTTTGGAGTGAGTTTGCTTGATGTTTGGGTGCATCTTGCACCGTTGCCATGCTTGTCTTGTTTTGCTCATATCTTTTAGGCTGTAGCTCCGAATTAAACAAACTTTATATGTAAATTGACTAGAATTTCATGTAGATCATGATGGTGCATGTTAACTTGCTGTTTAACAACTTTAACTTAAGGTTTGTGCAGATCTGGACTAATTTCAAACTATGCACATGAGGGCTTACCGGGTTTTGTTATATGTAGTTTCCGGCCTCATTTAAACTTGTTGACTTGTGTTGTTTTTGAGTGCTTCCTGCCTTGCCATGTTTTGCATCATAGATATACTTGTCTTGCATCATACTTGCTTGAGCTTATTGTATTGTTCTTGTGTTGTTCTGGTGTGCTTCCTATTTGTCATGTAATGCATCCTAAGTGCATCTGCAGTGCATCATACCTTGCCATGTATTGCATCATCTATAAACTTGTGTTGTTTTTCTGTGCTTCCTACCTTGTCATGTATTGCTTCCTGTATAGACTTGTCATGCATCATACCTTGCCATGTAATGCATCATATATAGACTTGTGTTGTTTTGCTGTGCTTCCTACCTTGCCATGTTATGCTTCCTGTATAGACTTGTAGTGCTTCCTATATAGAACTGTCTTGCATCATACTTGGTTGAGCATATTGTAATGATCTTGTGTTGTGTGTTTACCGTATTGCTTGCTTCTTCTCGTTAGTGCTTGTTCCGTTGCGATCGTGAGGATTCGTTCGCCTACCCGTGGTTCTTCTTCAAGGCTTCTTCTCCGTCTTCTTCACGGAACCGTTCTTCTTCCTTGCGGGATCTCAGGCAAGATGACCGTAACCTTGGATACCTTTACTATCATTGCCATTGCTTAGTTGTCTCGATGCTATCATTATATGTCGCGCTACCCATCTTTATTGTCAGCCTCTCCTTGTTGCCATGAAACCTCTAACCTTTGAAACCTTCCTAGCAAAACCTTTGTTTGGCTATGTTACCCGCTTGCTCAGCCCCTCTTATAGCGTTGTTAGTTGCAGGTGAAGATGAAGATCGTTCCAGGTGGGAACTTGTTGTTGGAATATCACAATATGTTATATATATAATAACACACCTATATACTGGGCATGGGTGGAAGGCTTGGCCTTTTGCTCGGTGTTTTGTTCCACTCATGCCACCTTAGGCGCCGATAAA
>LR738716.1:138318536-138329943 GCA_902687465.1 Secale cereale
ATATATATATATATATATATATATATATATATATATGTCAGAGCAGTATAATTCGTCCGGTGGTAAACCGCCAGGACATCTTTTAGCTTCGTTCATGCAGGCACAGTTAATATAAGCTGATTAAGCATTGCAAACGGATGATAAATCGGGAGTGCCAAGCAAAATAATGCCATAACAGTGGGACAAAAGCAATATATCAACTATTCTATTACAAGGCACTCGCAAGCCTGAATGGATCAAAGTTTTTTGCAAATTACTCAGCAACTAAAAGTTAAACTGGATGGTTTATGACTCCTCTTCAAGCTGCGAAGGCTGAGGGTCAGCTTGTCCCGGGTCTTCGTCGACTTCAGGCAGTTGCTGGAAATCAGGAGCGCTCTAGTCAATCTTGGAGAGGGCACGGAAATACACTTCATCATTGATAGGATCTGAAGGGTCAATATCTGGAGCGAAAGTGTTGTTACGAACTTGTGGGATCAGATTTTCGATGTCGTAAACCGACCGCTCCACCCGCAAATTTTCTAAGTCATAAGCCGGATGATACCTTGTCAAATCTGCTTCATCAGCAAGCTTACTGGCAAGAGGGCGCATGTCCTTAGTTAAAGCACGGAGATCTTCAGCTGAGAAGGCTGACCCGTCCTCCTTCATATTGGGGTAGCCGTTCATGGCCTCCGCCAGATCAAAATCGGGGACCCATACTTTGGCCCGGGTCAGCGCCATGAGAGAGCCAGCTCATGCAGCAGACTTCTTCACCTCAACAAGACGCGCAAGCAAGACAGATAGCTTTTCCAGGGTGGCTTGGATGGTGGTCGGCGCCGGTTTATTGTGCGACATGGCACTGATAGCCCTTTGAGCGCCGGAGTAGAGCTGCTCCACCAGGGTATAAGCAGCCTTGAGCTTCTTCCGGACATCGTCTCCAAGATGAGTTATGCACCTCCCTGTATGCAAGGGTACAAATATATGAAGACATATACTCATCGAAGATAGCAGAAGTCATGTTCTCTATTTGTTGTTTCAACCCAGATAGCTCCTGCGTAACCGGATTAAGAGCAGCTTCGGCATCCTTTGCTCTTTTTTCAAGAGCGTCCCTTTGTACCTCCCATGTGGACCGCTCCGCTTCAAAATCTTTTTTCAATTTTTCCATGTTAGTCAAAGCAAGGACAAGTTCTTCCTTAGCTTTGGTTGAAGCAGTTTCATGGAAGGCCAAGCTATTCCAGAGCTCAGTTGCCTCCGAAGCCCTCCGGGTCAAGTCAGCCTGCAAGGAAATCAAACGGATTAGAAGGACAAATCAATCAAAGTCTCAAGCCCATAACAAGTTATGCACTCGACACTTGGGGGCTAATGTGTAATTGAAGTACATAAAGAAAGTTTTTCAGACAAGTCCCAAGCACATAAACAAGTTATGACCTTGGCACTTGGGGGCTAATGTGCATTCATTCTCAGACATAAGCAAAGTCCTGGTTCACCTACAATGAAGCTAAATCGGCACTTGGGGGCTACTATGACCTAAAGGTAGGATTGCAAAGTACAAAGCAGAAATGGAAAGAAAGAGGAAAGAAAGTCACCTCATATTTATCCTTCATCATGTTGACTAAGCCGGCTTCGTAATCACGGCTGGTGAAGAGCCGGTTCAAAAACCCAGAATGGAGTTCCTGGGCACTCAGCTGAGCATAACTTGCCAAGTCTGTGCTCCACTTGCCTTTATCTAGTTGAAGTTTTTCATCCTTGGCAATATGCTTAGCTAAGATAATAGGCTCTGTGGGAGCAGTGAAGCCTAACCCGGTTATTTCAACATCTGCTGCCTAGGCAGCGGTTGGCTGGAGAGGATCAGCAGTATGCACCGGACTGTCAGGAGCCGGGCTAGCCCGGGGAGGACTAACCCGGACAGGGTTTGCCGGTTCAGCCGTATTCTCCATATCATCACGTCCCGGCGCAACAACATCTTAATGGTCCATAGGAGCGGGATCATCGAGCTGAATTTCAACGTTGTCCTCTGGAGGGATGGCTGCCTCAGGGTCCTCGGCCGGTTCAGCAGTATGGGTTTCAGTAGCTGGTTTATTTGCTTTTGCCTTTTTACTAGGCTTGGGCATTCTAATAAAGGGTCAGAGAAGTCGTAAGAATCACAAAGTCAAAACAGGAAGATAAACCGGACGTTTGAAAGAAGGACTTACCCAGGAACGGTCTTGAGCACTGGAACTTGTGTAGCGGTCAACTCGCCGAAAGAAGACAAAGGAGCCTCCTGATAGTTGGGATCAGACGGTTTAAGTGGTTTACGTATAAGGCCTGCTTTTGGATGAAGAAGGGTTGGAGTGAGCAAAACCTCGGAGCTGCGTCTGCGAGCTGGCGTGAGGGGTATTCCGGACAATTCAACCACATGGCCGCTATGGCGCGTGGTCCGGCGAGCTTCATGCTGCTGTTTCTTCAAAAGAAAGTTGGGATCAAATTGAGCATAAGGGTGAGAAAATGGATATTTCCGAGATACCCAGCGGATCTTGGTTGGCTACGGTTCTGAATCAGATGAGAGAGAAATTACCTCAACTCCCTCCGCTTTACTTCCCTCCGCCAGGTCCTGAGGAAAGGCATTATTAACATAAATTCAGACAAAGGAAGATCAAAAGACACAAGGGTTAATTAGTACCTCAGAATCCGGATCATCCTCTTCAGGGTGTGAACCGGAAGCGGCAACAACTTTTTTCTTCTTGACAGCAAAGGTTTTCCTGCGGGATTGCTTGGCCGGTTTATCCTGAGTTTTTCTCTTCCAGAAAGGATCGTTGGCCTGTGCAAAGGAATAATAATAAAGTTGAAGAAAACTAATATGAACGGATTAGATGAAAAGAAAAGAACAGCATAGTCTTACCGATGGCGTTTATTGGTTAAACAGAACGGAGCTAAATCGGTCCGGCTGCAATCCTCTAGAGGGATGTTCAGCATCTTTTTAGCAGACTCAGTCACTTCATTATCAGGAAGCACTATTTTCGTGTGGCGTTGAGGGTCTTCCGGCTTGCCGGTATATTTGCACATCAGGCTTGAGCGCCGGCTTAGGGGAAGAATGCTCCAAGAGAGCCAGCAGCGGACGAAATCCGCTCCGCTTAAACCATTTGCCACGAAAGCCCTGAGCTTGGAAAGTTGAGGGGCATATCAAGCCCGGTCTTGGGCGCTTAGACGCTGTGTCAAAGGATGGGTTGTTCCCAGACGATAAGCGCGGTAACTCGGCAGCGGATTCTCTCCTTCAGGTGAAGTATCTTTACAATAGAACCAAGTCTGGTTCCATTCTTTGGGGTGGTTGTGTAGAGCGGCGTGAGGAAAACTTACATCCTTTTTTTTCTGGATGCTGACACCACCCAGTTCCTGATGAGGCCCATCAGTAAACTCAGTCCGCCGGTTCAGATGGAAGAAATCCCGGAACAGATCCACTGATGGTTCTTCTTGAAGGTATGCCTCCGAGAAAACTTGGAAGTTACAGATGTTCGATACAGAATTCGGGCCTACATCTTGTGGGTGGAGTTGAAAAGCGGCTAACACATCCCAGAAGAACTTTGAACCGGGAGGACTAAACCCCCGGGCCAGATGATCAAAGAAATTTAATGATCTCTCCTTCTTGGGGTGTAGGAGGACATTCCTTTCCAGGGGCCCGCCAGTGCAGAGCCTCTCTTGGACCCAGAAGGCCGATTGAAGCAGCATTTACTAAGTCGTCCTCAGTGATCCGGGAAGGAACCCAATTGCAAGCAATAAATTGTTTGGCCATCGTTTTTTATGAGGGCGTGCTGAAAAATATAGTGCAAGACCCGGTTTACAACTAGCGAAACAAACCGGCAGTTTATGTGAGGATATTGACCTAATCGACGGTTTAAGCAAGGGACTAATGGTACCCCCTAATCCGGATCAGGCGTGCACAAGACAGCCACCGGTTTATGGTAATAAAAAGAAGAAGTTACACCGTCAATTATGGAATACAGGCTTTAATCTAAACCGTCAAGGAAAGCATATGAAGTGCGAGTTATGACTAAACTGGCGGTATAAGCTGCAGATCTAAAGTGTGAAAAACAGTTTTCACATGAAGCAGAGGTAAATATGGATCTAAGGCGCAGGAGAAAAGACAGAACAATTGCGATCATATTCAGTGAAGGCAGTGAGAGTTCTCTACAGATTCGATCTAAACTAGCAATGCTAGAGAAGCTAAAGTATAACGATGGAGCGGAAGCGCACGAATGAGGATCAAGCCTGACGAGTTATATCTACAACTAAGACTGACCTACGGCGATGAACTACGAAGAAATGAGGGTTCATGGCGAGCTACAGAAGAAACCCTAAAAGTGAGATCTATGGGGAGAAGGAAGCATACCTGATGAATCGAAGGAAGAACGGTGAGTTTTCTGGTCGCGTTCAAGTTGATGCAGCGGCCGGACTTGCTGGCGACGACGAGCTCGAAGGACGGCGGCGGAAGCTCGGGCGCTAGAGACGGAGGAAGAAGAAGCAGAAGGGGAAAAGAGATGGGCCTCGGCGGTATTTATAGGCCGAAGAGATAAAAACGGTAAGCGCGGGAATCGAGGAGGCCAGAAATCGGATAAAGATTGAGCTGTCGCCTCGATCTTCGGTGCGGCAATAAAGAAAGGTAACAAACAGATGCGGGCATTAAATGCGGAGATGATGTCACGACGGATTGACACGATTTCAGGAGATGACGTCATGGCCAGTTTATGAAGCAAACAAGTTGCAGAAAAGAAATTTGTACAAGACTTCGAAGACTGACATGAACAAGTTCAAATCAATCTGGGGCCTAATGTCAGGGATATTACTAGCAGGTATAAACCGGCCAGGAGGGTCCGGATTACGCTAGTAAGGTTATATTATCAGAAGCCCATTAGAATGTATAACAAGGGATCATAGCCCATAGATATTTAGGGCCCATGTATAAGGCCCATGGTCTGTAAACCGTCATACTGTGTAAACTTGGGATGTAAGATAGAAAGAGTAGAGACCGAGGCGGACACGTTTATGAGCCGGCCTCGGGACTCTGTAAACCGTACCGGGCGTCGCCTCCTATATAAAGGGACGACCCGGCGATGGTTCCGGGACAAGAGATAACAGCTCGAGACACATGCAAGCGGATTCGCTCCCTGGTCATCGAAGCCCAAGCAATACCACACCAAACTAGAAGTAGGCTTTTACCTTCATCGAAGGGGTCGAACTAGTATAAACTCCCTGTGTCCTTCGTCCGCTTTAACCCCTTCAAGCTAACCCGAGCGATGGCCTCACACCTAAGTCCGTTAATCCGGACATCTGCTGTGCTAAATCCACGACATAACTCGGGGAGAAAAGTTTAGCAAGTGCGAGAGAGAAGAGATGAACTTCATGTATATCCCTTGTGGTGCTCAAGTACTGCTTACTATCATCTAACGAGCTAGGGTATGATCCAACACTCGAGGTTATTAGTTAACAAAATAATCCTATCAATGAACTGGTAGTGTCGAAACATAGTTGCATTTGAGATAAACAGACTTGGATTGCTAAACAGTGGCAACAACAGTAGACAAACATCTCGAACGAGAGATGGCCATCAAGTAAAAAATTCCTAGAGCAAGTATTCCTAAAGCTATCAGATTGGATTGCTTCTTCAACTCAATCAACTGCTTGAAGTTCTTGTTCATCTTCTTCAATTCCGTCTTCAGTTCGACATCTACCACCGTCGGGTATTCCGGATGGGCTGCTGCTGCCGGAGCGGCACTGTCATGGGGCAGATTGAACTCGTGGATTGCATTCCCCCTCGAATCCAGCAAGCCCAACCCTTGAAGCCTCTGGATGTAATCATCCATCCACTCGAAATGGTGGCATTTCTTCACGATCTGAAAACGAAATCACGTAACCAAAATCCCAAATCTGACATATTTTTTGAGAAATTAGAGATAAAGGATGCGAGGAAAACTCAGATCTAACCTGCCCCTCCGGCTTGCTCTCGCATTTGACGAACTCGTGCCCAAAGTACCCATTCTTCTCCTCCTTCGAAGTCAACCGCTTCAGTGGCGCAGTCCGTGGGCAGTCAGTGCATCGAGTCATCGGCACTGGACCATACACCGGCCACGTGGAACATGGGGCTGACGAGGAGGTCGACATATCGCCGGAGAGGAAGAAACAGAGGAATTTCTCGAGAGGAAGAAGAACGAGAAGATGGGGAAAGAAACAGAGGAACTGCTCGATGCCTTTGTTTGTCAGATGGAGAAGAGGAGAAGGGGAATCTATATTGACGATTTGCCACATTGTATTTTGCAGTTTGAATATTTGAACCAACTCTTAACACTGACATTTGGTGGTCATGTGCGAAAAATACAATTTCATATGTAAAGTGGGGCAGATTGTAAAAACCCGAGAAGGACAGTGCAGTAGCCAATCAGGATGCAAAACCAGCGTCACGCGGATCGCGGATGCCTGCCCCCACATCTGACGGGTGGTGTTTGGCGCTTGGTAGGATCCGACGGCGGACGCTCGACGCTAGGGTTTGGAGCATTTATGCGGAGTTATGAGCCAGTCAATGAGGTTATTAGGGTTTGATCAGATTTCAAATGGCCATAACTAAATTAGAAAAAATCGCAAAAATATAGAAAAATCGTAGTTCCTCCATTTATGAGACCTAGTTACCATAAAAAAAATATATAAACTCGGTATAGGGGCGTTTTTTTTTTGAAAAATCATTTTTTGAAGTGATCTGTCGAAATCAAGTTCAAATGTTTAAAAAAAAAATCAAAATGTTGTAATTCTCGCGCACATAGCCGTCATATGTGACAAGGTTACGAGAAAGAAATATAAACTTGGTGTAGGTCATTTTCATGAAAAAAGGCTTCACACAAATGAGCTATCAACTATGAACATGTTCAGAGTTCGTAGAATAGGGAGAAAGGGTTTAGGGTTTGAAAAAAAATCAAAATAATTCAAAAAAACAGAAAAATCTCCATAGCTTCATTCTGGAGTGAATAAGAAGGATCTGAACTTACTTTTTCATTTTCATATCTAAAACGTGTTATTTGACGGTTTTGAATTAAAAGCACATTTTTAATAAAAAATGTAGTAATATGAATATTAATCAATAAATAGTGAGACTTCGTTTTTACCCTATATATATGGAACAAGTGTTAATAAAAATATATATGCCTCATTTAGACAAGGTAAAAAAAAACTTGATTTCAAATAGGGCTGTTTACCCTAGCTTTTGAGCTTGTTTCTAACACATTTCTCATTTGGACTATTCACCTACGAATATTGGACTTCAAATGCTTGATCAAATACACCACACAAAGCAATGAACCTCCAATGTTCAACTTCAACTTTGGCTTGAATCCAAATTTTGGCCCAAATTCAGATATTGATTGAAATTCAAATTTTGATAGAAAATTTGAATTCTGATTGAAATAAGAAACCAAACTAGAAGCAACATTATTACAACTGATAAGTTTTCACAGTAGCTCAAATCTACCAAGTTTTAAGATGCCAACATCTTAATACAAATCTACCAAGTTTTAAGCGGTTGAATCGCCCTCAAATTGGCAACGCAAACATTTCCCAACAACTTAATTCAAATTTTCGACTTGCTCCTTGTGTTTGCAGCTGGATTCACCGTCTTGCTCCAGGTTTCCCTAGTTGAGATGCTCTTTTCTTTCACACTCTTGTTCCTTTTGATCTTTACTTGGTGTTTTCACCGTGGAGGCGCTGATGGAGTAGTTCCACTCGCCGAGCACTTGACGACCATTTGACGGTCATCTATGGGTTCAGTAATCTTTAAAGGCACAATTGGAAAAATTACCCCCTCCTCTTCCTCTCCTATAGCTTCAAAACCATCGAAGGCCATGGTTTCAAAATCTTCTGCTTCTTCATCTCTTGGCCTTTTCTCCCTAGAGCTGGTAAATAAAGTTATAAGCCATAGGCAAAAAAGAGAGAACAAATGCAAACAAAAGGGTAGCTGCATTCTACATATGCAAACACATACCAAGATACTTCATTTGCTGCTGCATTCTCCACTGCATCTTCAGTCTCCATTGCTGCTGCATTCTCCTCAGCATTGGCTGTTGTCCATCTTTCCTCCTCTCCAAATGATGCATCCACTTCATTGGTACAAAGCCTAGCAATATGCCCCAGAACTCCACATTTTTTGCAAGCACGCTTCTTTGGTAGACGACCCTCCTCACCTGCTCTAATCCTCTAGTTCCTTGGTCTTCCTGGTGGTCTAGTAATGATAGGAGCGTGGAGTTTGAACCCTGGATCTACTATGTTCCATTGATCTTTCCCCAAGAGTGCAGGCACATTGTCAGCATAAGCAGTCATAAATTTGGCAACAGAGAAATACTCAGAGCAATATTGATCAACTTCACCATCTGCACCCCCGATAACGGTCATCAGATGTAGGGCATGTATGCATGGCTTCCCACGGATCTGCCATTGCCTACAAGTACATTCTCTAGTACTTAGGTTCACAGGATACCTCCATACCCTATTTTTAGTGTTAGTATAGGTAACCTCTCCCTCATATGTACCAGATCGAATACATTTCATCTTCAGTCCTCTTGCCTTCAAGTGCAATGCCTTAATCAGTGATGGGAGCATTTGATGACCAACATATTGTGTTTCTGCAATTCTTTTGTGAAGAGCCATCTTTATCATGATCATCTGCCTCATCTTGTCAAATGCTTGCCACAACAAGAGCCCTTTCACTAACTTGAACTTTGAATTGAAGCATTCTGCAACGTTACTGGTCACATAATCTACTTTGCAGATTTTGTTGAATTTGCTTCTTGACCACACCTTGCCATGATGTGCATCCATGTACTCCTTCACAAGAGGATTTTGAGCATACAACACTCTCAAATGGTGTTCATGCTTCCTTTTGCTGCATGTGTATGATGCTGGCCGTAAGTTCTCATCATAAACTTTACCTTTGAACTTCTTTTTGAAATTATGCGCTAGGTGTCGTATACATTCCCTATGCTCCACTCCAAGGAATACAATTTCTACTGCACTCTCTAAACCCTTGCAAGCATCTGTGTGTATAGCTAAACCTGGGGGTGTGCCTATAATGTTGCGCAACTGCTGCAGAAACCAGACCCAACTTTCCTCAAACTCTGCCTCCACCACACCAAATGCAACTAGGAATAGCCAGTTGTGTCCATCAACTGCAGAAGCTGTTACTAGCTGTCCTCTCCATCTTCCAGTCAAATGTGTAGCATCTACAGCCAAATAGGGCCTGCAACCATCTAGAAACCCCTGCCAGCAAGCCTTGAAACAAACAAAAGCCCTTCTGAAGCACTCCTTCTCAAATGATTTCCCTTTTATTTTGAATGGAACTGTATGCTTGTCAATCTCTACAACACTCCCTGGACTTGCCATCTCCACTTCAGCTTTGAAAGTGTAAAGTAGCTGAAAACTGTCATTCTATTGACCATTAATTATGTCAAGAGCCTTTTCCCTAGCATTGAAAATTCTCATGTAAGGAATTTCTATCTTGTACTTCTCAAAAATCTTCCCATGGAGTGCTGTTGGACAAAGTCCAGGTTCTTCTCTCAGCCTATCCAATATAGCATCCGCCACCCACCTAGTTTTTGCTAGCTTGGTTTTGGCCTTCCCCCCTCCCCCTCCAGATGGACATGTGTGCTTTTGTGGGTTTTTCTTTATCTGAAACAAAATAAAAGGGTAAAAACAATTAAGAAACCTTACTCAATGATCTGAAACTAAATTACTAACTAAACTTGGATTACCTGAATATATTTGCTCTTTCTCATACGAGATGCATGCAACTTCCACCTACACCTAGGATATGGACAAAAAACTGTGAACCTTGCTGGCTCACTCCTTTTAATCTTATAGGTGTTTTGAGATATAATGCACCATGTTGTCACTGCATTCCGACAGTCCACCATTGATTGGAAAATGGTACCTACACTAAGCTCAGGTTTTTCCCTGTTCCACTCAATTGTTGGCATGTCATCACCATCGTATTCATCCTCGATTAAGCTGTCCATGTTCTCCACCTTCTCTTCATCGTCAGTGTCATCAAACCTAGCTTGGCTGATGAGCTCCTCCGTATATTCATCATCCACTGCTTGCTGACTGGCTACATCAACCAGTTCAGGAAACATCATCTCGTCTTCATCATCATTTGTAGGCACTGCCTCGTCAGGTTCTGCATCTTCTTCTACACCAACTGCATAACGTACACGAGAAGCAGCAGCTAAATCGGAACCAGAATTGGCAGTAGGCATGTTGTGGCTCCATGAACCACTTGCTTTACTTGGTGTCGACCTACAAGGAGTGCCGGGGTGCTGGCTATTAGCACAGACAGATGATGTCTGAACTCCCTTCCCCTTCGCCCGTTCTACGCGTGGCTGAAGCACATCGATTTGGAGTTTACTGAATCGGCAGCCAACAATCCCAGTAAAAAGCAACGGCATATGATCGTCACAAGTTAGTGGGAGAAATCTTTGCTAGTCACTTCTGAAATAATTCAGTTCAACAACATCGGCATCACTCCAGGGATATGTGTTTTGCAGCTCAGCTCGCAAATCTTTGAAAGATATGCTGGTTTCTACCACTTTGGGATAGCAAAATGATGAAATCAAATGCGGTTTAGTACCACGCAGTACACTAGTTTCCATTCTAATCGCCAGCCGAAAAGCCAGCGCGGGATCAATCCTATTTTGTTGAAACAAAGGCTTCAGTTAGCAGGGTAAAATCGAGCACAAATTCGAAGGATTCAAGCAAACAGAAGTCAAATACAACCTACAATACGACTTAGAATGTCAATTCGAGAGGAAATGATGCTTACCCAAGTTTAATCCATGAATTATCTGTCGTGGATTCGACCCAATCCTCTCCATGGTCGACTGCCTTCCGGGCTTCCTCACTCAACATTGCTATGTAATCCCAGATGGGGAGGTGGGCTATATCTGGCGGAGACGCGGCGTCGCCGACGAACGGAATAGGGGCATAGGGTGGAGGAAACAACTGCGATGGAGGCGGCACGACATTGGTGGAGGGGGCGGGGCGGCGCGGTGCGGTGCGGCCTGTCTAGATCTGTTTCAGATTCAGACAAGCTTCCCAATACGTGTCTCCTTGTGGTCCCACCCATCAGCAAACGACGGTCAGACGAAGACTCGGCCCCACTCGTCAGCAATTAATGGTCAATGGACGGTCAAGACGGCAAACACCCGCTATGAGCATTTGTGAGAGTTTCAGCTAAGGAAGAGGCGAAAAAGTGATCAAAAGTTTGGAGCGTGGGGAAAAGTGAGCACAACTAAGGAACCAGGGGCACTAATTTAAATATCCCTATTTGCAAATGCGGAGAGGGGTGTGGGTATCTTTTTGCAAAATTGCCACAGTTTTCTTCCTATGTGTCGGGTATAAATCGGATGGCCTATATTGCACGATGGCA
>LR738716.1:138335106-138361988 GCA_902687465.1 Secale cereale
CCCACACGCCCGGGAATCGGGAGTACTCCACGGCCCGTCCGGCACGACACATAGCTTAGGGAAGGCGTGTTGCCTAGCATTTTCAGTTTCATGTGGGACCGCCGTTGAGCAAACCGACTATTGGCAAACCGCACCCCGCCCGCCGCCGGGTTGGAAAGCAGAAACGAGGGGAAGATCTAGCTGTAGCACGGAAGCCAAGAAATTTGGTGTCAGATGGGGCTCGTTGATAGAGTAGGAGCATTCTATACTACTCTACTCCTACTCACCGGCGGAGCTATTGCAAGGCTCAAAGGGCCATGGCCCGCCCAGGGCTGGAGAAATACATGAAGTTTATCCCATAATAATGTACTAATTTTTCATTTGGTAGTAGTGTTTGTATATCCAATCCGCCCAATATTTTCTGGGCAGCTCCGCCACTGCTTCTACTAGTACCAAGTACAACTAGTACTACCACTATACAACTAGTAGGTACGTGCACGACACAACATCGTACGAACAAAAAATGGGAAGATCTTGTTTTGGATGATTTATCTTTTTTCTGTGAACGTAGTATGAATAATATGATGTGGGGGAACCCATGAAGCTTATGTGGCTTGGTTGCATGGCTACGAAAGGTTAGAGAAAAATAAATAGATAATGTGTTTAGAGTGCACTCCACTAAACACACTTGTGGCACACCTAAGCTTAGGCGTGGCAACCATAGGCTGCAAACCAAACCATAACTTTGAAAGTTGGTCGTTGGATGAAGCCAATCCGGCGGTTCAAAGATGGCAAATCCGAGCACTACTGGCCGTTGGTAGTAGTAAGAAAAAAATTCCGGGTTTGGCACGAACTCGTACTGCGGGAGCACCACAAGGCCTGCCGCAGGAGTTACATTTCCCTCTCGGGGCCCACGGGACCGAACTTCAGTGGCTTAGTGCCCGACCTATGAGTCATTGACATGCGGATCTTAAATGCGGCTGGCCCACATGTCATTCTCATGGTGGTGGTGTGGATCGCGACTCACTCGTTCGAGATGAACCGACCGGTGTTGGCGTGGCCGTGGCGAGGGTGCCACAGCTGGGCGTCGGGGCGTTACGAGGCGTAGATGGCCACACCGGCGGGTACTACCTGTAGTACAGAAGTACTCCAGCTGAGGATTGATGCCCGGGACGAAATGTGTCATAGCCGCTGGATGAAAATTCGATGGTGTGGGACGTGTGGTGTCATGGGTTCGTGCGGCGTCGTGGGAATCGCGTGTGGCTGTGGTAGAAACTTGATGCTCGCCGCATTTAAGGTGGCGCACATGTCATGCACACAAAGACAGAGGGGCGGTGCAGCCGAGAGGGGTGAGGCGCACGTCGGGGGACGTGGTGCCGTGGGTTGGAGCGGTGTCGTGGGAATCGCGAGGGGTAGTGGATGAAACGTGATGGTCGCCGTAATTGAACTTCCATGGACAAGTTGTCAGGTCCACGGACACATACATTGCATACCGATCACTAGAAGGAGTAGTAGAGAAAGCTAGGCGGATAAATAGTTCCTTATAGTCAAGCGGACCCACGCTACTACTTGTTCCAAAGACATGCACACCATTGAAATAGTTCATCCATCCATAATGCCATGCTGCTGGTGCAGCTTCTTCTTCTTCTTCTTCTTCTTCTTCTTCTTCTTCTTCTTCTTCTTCTTCTTCTCATTTTCTGTGGGAGACGGCTTCGCAACAAGCTCTCTAGACCTTGAAGCTATCTCGAAACTCACACAGGCATCGAGGGCAGCATATTTTATCCGCTCGTACGTCAAGGGATAATTCTCCCATCCAGACGACCTTAATGCCAGCGTCTCATCACCCTTCTGAAGATTTGTTCCTAGCACAAAATTTGCTACGGCGAATAGGGATGATGTCGGTTTATCACAATCTTCTACAGGAATTTTTATTATGGTTTGTAGGTCAGCGGTGATTTTCAAATCAAGGTTGTACGGCTCCAACTTCTATTTGTCCCCTGCGATGTCTGCCCCACAGAAGTATATGTCCTCCCGAGACAAGAAGTTGTGAAGCTCACCTGGTATGGAGGGCGCGTGTATGATGTGGTACACCAAAACATCATCTTCGAGGCACAGCTGAAGGACGGCGGCGCGTTGGATCTTCCAAGTGGCACGCTCCGTGTACTCTGCGTCGAGACCGATGACATTCATCTCCACCTTTTGGAGGGAGTTGGATACATTGTTGATCCACTTCTGAACAGCCCTTGGGTGGTCGGTGACTGTGGCAACTATGCTCAACGAGCCTTCGACGAGGACATGTTGGATGCTAAAAACCTGCATCTCGATCTCTTTCGCCATTTGGAAGCATTGGATCGGAGGGCTATGGTTTGGAGAATTAGGATTAGATGGCTAGTCTAACTGAAGAAGATGATTATTTATAGGGGCTTCGGAATTACTCCAGGAGGATATTAAGAGATTAAAACAATGTGAATGCAGTGTGGTTTGGATGCAAATGAAGATTGAGTAGTGAAGAAGCCGAGGAAAATCGGTTCCCGATGGAGAAGTAAATGGTAGAAGTGGCCTGCAGGCAGTTGATGACACGGCTAGGTAGACTAAACGAAAAGGCTACGCGGGTAGGCTCAGGAGTGGGGCTTGTCCCTGTACGTGCCCATCCTTCCAGCGCTACATGTGCCACTAGCTAGTTGAGGTCACTCTTTCGAATCACCGTGGTGAGACATTTTATGATTCCTTTTTATTTATGCACCCCTCCTGACAGGTGGGACCTATGTAAACGAGAATTTGGTTCTACTCGCAATATGGATGATACCTGGAGGATGAAGTGAACCCAGAGGCATGCTAGCAGGGGATTACTACTCATGTTCCTACTACTCCTACTAGTAGTAGTACAACTGTTGTACACTTGATGGTCAAAATACTATTATTCATCCAGTCCTCACAGTGAAGTGACAAGACCCTGTGCCCAAGGTGACACCAGTCCAGCCGGCGTGTCCGGGTTACCAAAGTCAGCCTCACCTTGTGCACTGTGCAGTCACTATCACCGCCGCTGTATAGCATGCCTCGCCTCGTCTCCCTTACCCCTAGCACCAATCCATCTCCATCTCCGTCTCGCCGGAGATCCTAAGGTCACTCTTCATTATCTCACTGTGCCCCCGCATACCCTCGCCTCGCTCGCCTCCCCCAGTACCACTATTCCCTCACTAGCCACTCCAGCACCGACAACCTTCTCCCCCGTAAATCAAGCCCCCCAAAACCCCACCTTCCAAACTCCACCATGGCCGAACGCGAACCGCGCAGGATCCATATGAGCCGCGATTGGAGCAATCTCCCCAGTGACGTCCTCGACCTCTGTTGTTCGTGTATGGATATGTTGAGCGCCCTGCGGCTGGCTGCATGCTCGAGGGGCATGCACACGGCCATCATCGAAGCGAGGCCAAATCTTTTCAAGACACCCTGCTTGCTGCTATCTGGTGTTGCGAGATTGGCTCACCATGATACGGAGGCGTACATGATGCCCCTCGGCTTCAATCCGATCTCCATTAGCCGAAACTTCTTTGCAGGTATGTAGTGGGTCGCCGTACATCATTTCCCTCGACTTCGATCCGATCACCATCGCCCAAAACTTCTTGGCAGGTATGTACTAGGTCGGCATGAACTCCCATTGGATGGCTGCCTTCAGAGAAGACAGTAAAAAGTTGGTGGTCGTGAACTTCCAGACCTCCCATGAGATTATCCTTCCTCCGTTGGATTATATAGAGTTTTACCATCACGGTCCTAGTCATCTAGATTACCACATCAGTTGGACGGACCTTGTTTTGCAGAAGATTGTAATCTGCCAAGTGCCCACACGACATGTGAATTACGCAGACTTCAAGCTAATTGCCTTGTTCGACCGCGGACTCGCCTATATTTACGCCGGTGTCTTCTTTAGCTGGAGACAACTCAGCTCGCAGTGGATCATCGTCAAAGCTGATACACACTTCTATGATGCTACGAACACAATGGAATCATCTACACGATCGACAAAGCAGATGGCACAATGTATTGCTGGGACGACGCCTATAAGTTGTTTCCGTCTCATGTTAATGATGATGCCATGACACTGTTTGAACTTTTTGTGATGATTGGCATATCCCCGTTTGAGCAGAATTTGAGTAGAACTATGGCAATGTATTAGAGATGTCGTGAATGAGCTATATTTGGAATGAGTTAATTCATGTGAATGTGATCATGTCATTACAACCAATTTGTACCCCTGAATAATCAAACGGTTAGGAATATATGGATATTCTCCTTATTTTACAGTAATCTATATACTACTACTAAATATGAGTGTGTATCAATGGCCATGTTAGTTTCCTCATTTTCATGATGTAGAAACATGCACCACACTGTTGGTTTCATCTAACCATACATTAGGGAAGTAAATGTGCATATGGAGAACTCTATATTTGGAAGTAGTGAAATCATGTAATGCTTACCATGTGTACATACCTATATTCGCCCTTTAGCAATCAATGGCTAGAATAATATCCTCACACAAAATTTTCCCACAGAACACGAGTATATAACAATGCATGGTCTGTTAGTTACCTTGAAGAATTTGTTTGTGAGGACAGAACATGATTCCATAACATGCAAGACATGGTAGTTTCCTGTGAAGAATCGATTGCGAGATAACATGAGTATAACCATGCATGGCACTTCTATATTTTCGAACCTAGTATACATTTCCCTGTATTTTCCTCCCAGTTCCAACAGGGACATATCAATGCTATTTCTTGCATTATTGTACTCATCCTCTGAGCAATGCTGATCTTACATTAACAATGCATGTCCTTTTTGATATGATGCAGTGTCCCTACAATTACTGCCCTTTGTAATCACACCACCTTTGCCAGAAACAGGGAAGCACAACTGGTTCCTCGCTCGATTAGACGATGGCAAAAGACTGATGATCATTCAGACACATGAGCCAGAAAAGTTATATTGCAAAAACCCCACTGTATACAAGCACCGTGGAATACGTGAGTATCCAGACAGTGGCTATTACGTCTATGAGCAGGATACCAGCTTGTTGGGGCCTTCAGGATTTTTTAGTTGGAGGTGGGTAAACAGCCTTTGTTCACACTCTCTGTTTCTCGGACTCAATTATCCGATTAACCAAGAGATCACCGTTGGCAAGGGCCTTGATGGCAGAGAGGCTCCGTTTGTTATGGAAAACTGTGTCTACACGGCGAGCCCTAGGAGTTCGGGAGCAAACTCTCCTGATTGTCAACGATATAGCCTGCATCCAAAAGAAGGTGAGAATGAAAAAGGCATCCGGATTAACTTTGATCCTTGGATGTCTCAATTATGACAGGCAGTGATGTGGTTCAAGCCTTCAGGTTGATAGGTAATTGGGCTGTTGCGTCAAAAGGGTGGAGTACTGGTGTCTCCGGATCATTGGTCGCTGAAGCGGGGCTGCAAATTATGATGGTGTTTGATCATCTCTTCGAATGACTTTGTTGTCTTTGCTGCTTGTTCTGGATGGGTAGTTCTTTCTTTTGTTATGCATATTCCTTGTCATTTGGTCATCCTCGTCTATGTCACTCTTACTATGTAATAGTTGGCGCTATTTAGAATGTCATTCTCGTTTGGATCATGAGAGTCTGAGCGCTGCAGATGGGTGTGTTTTGGTAGTGTAGCAAGACTTCTTATGAATTATCATGTCTTGATGTTTATGTCAGTAGTAGTCACTAGTCTGTGTTTGAATGTTGTATGTATCGTTGTTTTGAACTGTTTATTGTCTCGAACTACTGGTGGACTAAATGAGGGTATCACCATTCTCCAGTGTTCAGACTGTATCTCCTTTTTTCAAGTTATATAATTTGAGCTCAGTGTCTTTTCGATGATGTACACTTGTTTGGGACAGTGAGGTGTCGTTGAATATGAGCCGAGTAGTAACACAATGCGAAACAGGTCAATTATGACTCTCAGGCCCGGCTCTCAAAAGATCCTATAAAAAGGTCGGGCTCTCCAAAAAATAAAGAATAAGGACTCTTAGGCCGACATGTGGGCGCCACCGGTGTTTTCGTGCGCTTGCGCGCCAAGATCATATTGGCGCGTGTTCAAAATTCAAGCTACCTTTTCATCCCCAATCTCCCGCCCCTCCCCCACCTCTGGAATCTCGATTCCTACTCCAGTTCCCCCAAATCCCTCTCGTGTACTCCCTATACTCAAGCTCACTATCATGTCGCCGGCCAACGCGGATCTCCGAGCCGGAGATCCTGAGGCCCGTCCTGCCTTCGGTCGCTGCATGCTGTCGCTCAACAGTGGCATGGCGGCGCTTGACGGCCAGTTTGCCGGCAAAGTGCTGATGGTAACCATCAACGGCGATCGGACTCCCATCTCGCCGGACGACCTTGTCAAAGCTCTTGGCATTGCGCACGACATCCAAATAAGTGACTTGCTCGTCGAAGTCTGTCCGCCACTGGCTGATTTCTTCATCAGGTTCCGGAAAACTTTCGACTGCAGTCATGTGTTCGAATCTTCCCGACGTTTGTTCTGCGATGGCACGCTGGTGAGCTTTGATCGGTGGCACCCAGGATGGGGCTCGGTGCCCTCTGAGCTTGAGTTTTTAACAAAGCTTACCTTCCACGGCATGCCTCGACGTGCTTGGAACAACGAGTCCATGAATGAGCTTATCAACGACCTTGGAGGTGAGCTCGTAAGTATGTTTGTTCCTCCAGACAGATGGGCTCTGGCGGTTATGGCATGGATTAAGAAGCCGTCCACCACACCGAAGGTGATTGGTGTTGAGATACAGGTGCAGGAACCGGGGTTGTACTATTCGTCTCCACCAAGGCCGCCGCGGACCACGTTAGGGATGTACCTATATCGAGTGTTCGTGCATGTCGAAGAAGTGGTCAATCCATCAATCGAACTCCTGCCGCCGCCGCTGGTGCCAGGGTCCGTCGACGACGTCCATTACAGGAGTCAACGTCAGACTTTCCCCGTGTTGCTCGGAACGATGGATGGCACATGGCCTACTCCTTCGCGCGGCGGAGGCCACTGCTTCTTCGGGAGAAGAGGCAGGGCTGGCTGCCCGGATGTGCTCTAATTTGAGGTAACAACTGAATCTTGTCAGATACTAGTTAAATCCGAGCTATGGGTGTGAAGCACTGATGTGCCAGTACATTTGATTGTGACCTATTCTAATTTTGTACCTGAACTTGTTTTAGAAAGGGTTGTACGCCAACTTAATGTGCTAGCAGAACTTATTGTGTTGTCTGTCTGTTTTCTTTCAAGATATTTCCCTGTCATTGATAAAGACAATGAACCGTTATGTACGAGTTCGTTGGTTTCAACATAGCCCTACCCGTAGCGATCCACTGCTTCCATCCGCATTGTGCCGCCTGCGTGAAATTTGTGTATGCAAATTCAGTGTGCTATGATGTTCTATATGATTGTGTCAACTCTATAAGTTTTTATTGAGCATCAGCAATGCATATGGCTGAAAGATGTATTTACGAGCATCGACCGATGGGTCTCTCTCTCTCTCTCTCTCTCTCACACACACACACACACACACACACACACACACACACACATGCACACACGCACAAGTGGGACCCGTTGAATTATTTCTTTGCTCATGACAACTTTTAATTAGGTTCCACTGTAATCTAACTTTTTTCTTAAGTTATTAATTGAGCTCAGTGACTTCAAAAAGTTGTATAGAAGGGTTGTTTGGGCCTTTACGGCGTCGCTGAATGTGGGCTGAGTAGCCATGTTAGGTTGTACTGTACTACACAGGCCTTTTTTTTCAACATCAGCAACGCAACTGGGCCGACAGTTGTACACAATATCCGGGTCAACTTGTTATTCTCCGCCCCGCTGGGCTGCAAACTTTCCTAGGTATGCATTAGGCTTAACAAGAAAATGGACTTTAAGAAATAATAAATTGGATGTAATTATAATAACTGGGCAGTAACTAAAAAAAATGCACCAAACGCGTAATTAGTTAAAAAATATATTATTTTTGGAAGTTGAAAATTTTAATTCCACTACTTGTTGCGCGCGCAATATTTTGTTCGATTTTAACGTAATACAACTTTATTTTGAAATTATATTTAATCTGACTAGAAAATTCGGATAAAAATATTTCGGATCCCATAAAAATGTGGGAATTTTTTTTGAATTTTGTTTTGAGCGGTTGGTTGAAATTATTAATCGTTGTCCTAGCTAGAAAATGGGCTGTAATTTTAACAAACTGTAAATGGGCTATAGTAAATTCCATTAGAATGAAAAAATGGGTTGTACATTCGTACAAATCGCAAATGGGCTATATGTTCTCTGCCACACACTTGTGGGCCTTCTAAGTTGACGCGTTCCAAAAAAAACTAAGTTGACGCGTATGCAAGGCTTTGTCAACAACACACGAATTTGGCAGTTGTGGCCGTTGGATGTCCATCCAACGTATGTCGTGCTTCTTCTTCAATATCGGATATTCTTGCTTCAGCCGCCCAAAAAATGATTCTTCTCCCTGATATCTAGGGTGCACCGTTTCGGAGGCTGACCTGTGGGCCTACTAAGTTGATACGTACCAAGGGCTTTGTCAACTTAGTCAATATAAACGATTCTAGCTGTAGTGACCATACAATGTCCATCCAACGGATGTAGTGCTTCTTCAACCTCTGGTCTTCTTACTCCAGCCGCCCAAAGCAGCGCCGGTCGTGCCACGTGCTTCTGCCTCCGATGGCCGGCTGTGATGCCGCGGAGGCCTCACTGCCCCTACTACTCCCACCGCTGGCCATGCCATCCCTCTACTCACCCACACCCCCTGTTATTCCACGGCGACGGCAGCCTCACACCGCAGTCGAACCAGTGAACCCTCATACTCCTCTCCGCCCGAGCTTCCACTGCCGCCTCTTCCCCGGCGCCGCGTCGTCCCCTTCCTAGGCCTCGCCATCGTCCACCGCCTTGGTGCTCGGCGTGGTCAACGTAATCAAGGAACGGCTTCCATCGGACGTGGACTGTACGTGGAGAGGCTGACAGTTGGGTCCACGACGGCAGCAAGGTAGTGCCTCCATATTACGCGGAAAATAATTATTCCTCCACGTGACAGTAGGGACCCACCGGACAGGACACAGTATTTCGCGAAAAAAATGTTTCCCCCTGACTGCTGGGACCTAGCAGACGGGCCACCGTATTGCGCAAAAAAACGTTCCTCCCTCTGTCAGCTCGGACCCACCGGAAGCGCCTCCTTATTACGCACAAAAAATGAATACTCCCCCTGCTGGTTGGGACCCACCTTGGTGGGAGGCTGACTTGTGGGCCTACTAAGTTGACGGGGACGGAGTGCTTTGTCAACTTAGTCAATATGAACGATTCTAGCTCCAGTGACCATACGATGTCCATCCAACGGTCGTAGTGCTTCTTCAACCTCTGGTCTTGTTGCTCCAGCCGCCCAAAGCAGCGCCGGTCGTGCCGCATGCTCCTGCCTCCCGTGGCCAGCTATGCTACCGCGGAGGCCTCATCGCCCCCTACTATTCCCACCGCTAGCCAGGCCATCCCTCTACTCACCCACACCCCTTGTTATTCTACGGCTACGGTAGCCTCACACCGCAGTCGGACCAGTGAACCGTCGTACTCCTCTAAGCGTGAGCATCCACTGCCGCATCTTCCCCGGCTCCGCATCGTCCCCTTCCTAGGCCTCGCCGTCGTCCACCGCCCTGGTGCTCTCGGCGCGGCGTGGTCAAGGTGGTCAAGGAACGACTTCCATTGGACGTGGACTGTACGTGGAGAGGCTGACAGCTGGGTCCACGGCCGCAGCAAGGAAGTGCCTCCTTATTACACACAAAATAATTATTCCTCCACCTGACAGCGGGGACCCACCAGACGGGCCACCGTATTTCGTGAAAAAATGTTTCCCCGTGACTGCTCGTACCCACCCGCTACATCTTCGCACGCAAGGAAGTGCGTCCGAAAAAAAACGATTCACCCCCATGACTATTGGGACCCACCAACTACATCTTCGCACGCAAGGAAGTGCTTGACAGTCGGGACCCACATGGTCGAAGCGTACGTAGCGTTGTCATTCTAGTCGCGAACGTGTACGTACATACTGGTCGATGTAGAGGCGTGCACGTGTCGTTGTAGAGGCGCGCACGTAGCATGTACACGTACGTACAACGGTCAGGGTGCAAGAAAGTAAATACGACCACGTACATACATACGGGCGGGGTCTTGAATGCCTACTGGCGTGTACGTACGGCCAGGGCTCGTGTACATGGCTGGGTTGGAACGGAGAAACAGCGTCGTCGTCGTGTTCATGGGGAGCCAACCGGCTGGGTCGGAACGTAATGCATTGTCATGTTCATCGGGAGGGCTTGGACGGAACAACCGATGGAAACGAGGCCTGGCGTACCGCGGAACGGAGGAAACGGCCTTGTGTTCGACCGGCCACGGTCGAAACGGGATCCTGTTCATCAGGAGGGGTATGGCGTATCGCAGAACGGGGGAACGGACCTCCTACGGTCGAAACGGGGGTCCTGTTGATCGGGAGGGGTGTGGCGTACCGCAAAACAGAGGAAACTGACTTGTGTTGGAGCGCTACGGTCGAAACGGGGGTCCTGTTCATCGGGAGGGGTGTGGCGTACTGCAAAACGGGACTCCACGGGATACTGTCCATCTCCACTATCGACCCCCTCCAGCCTCCACGGGCTACTGTTCTTCCACCGTCGACCTCCTCCAGCCTCCACCTGCGACTGTTCATCCACGGGCTCCTGTTCATCCAGCCTCCACCGCACGCTACTCCACCGGCTACTGTTCAACCAACCCTCTCCACGGCCTCCTGTTCAACCACCCCTCCACAGGGTACTGTTCATCCAGCCCTCCACCATCTACTATTCACCCAACCCTCCACGGGGCGGTCCTGTTCATCCTTCCCTCCACGGGGTCCTGTTCATCCAGCCCCAACTGGCTCGATCGATCGGGGTCCTATTCATCCAGAGGCAACACCATGGGGTCCTGTTCATCCACCCCCACCGGGAACTGTTCATCCAAACACCCCAGAAACGCACACTGTTCATCCAGAGGCAGCATCGATCGGCTTCAGTCAGCAGCAGTAGCGAAGGAATCGCTCGATCGGGTTCAGTTAACAGCCATCGATCGATCGCTCGGGTTCAATAACGCGTAGCCTGCAGTGCAATCGCCCGGGTTCAGTTAGAGCCCAACGCCTCGCTCGGGTTCAGTTAGAGCCCAACGCCTCGCACCCACGTGCGTGCGTGTACAAGAGAAACGCGCATCGCTCGACCCCGACCACCCACCGTAACCGGGAACACCCCGATATTTTCCTCGCCCTCGCTTCTACCATGGTTTTTTCCATTATGGACGGCCCAAAGAATGTCATGCAGCTGTGTCTCCGGCCCGCCCAGGACGAAAAGCCAATTTTCTGTCATGATTTTTTGTCATAGAAGTAGGACCCCACCACATCTATGATGATATCGTGTTTTGTCACAATTATTGTCATAAGTATGACAGAAAAAATATTCGTTCGGCCCAAAATGTCACGGATGTGTCTTTTTTTTGTAGTGTGGATGCACTCTATCTTAGAGTGTAATGTCTTCAAGTGTGTTTGAGCACTATTTGTTGATGAAGCAGTTGTCCTACTGTACTCTATGTAGTAGCCCCACGTTTGAGATTGGCTTTTCACCCCGTTTGACCACCTGAACATGAAGACCTAGTAAGGGTGCTAGTTGTTTTATGGGTGATATGGCACGCTCGCTGAAAAGCGACACACAGGGACATTCTTCAAAGCCCGTTTTCAATTAAATGTTTCGTGGATTGCTTCCTTGCCGGTCTAGAGATGGCCGCTTTCCCAGATTTTCCTAGAAACTCACAAAGGACTGCTTGTGAGCACCCTTAATGGATAGAGCCACACGCGCAACCTTGTGAGTTTGCAAAGATCAATTGTAATGCGGCTGTAGCGAAGAACCAGGAAAAGCAAGAGTAGTTTTGTTTACATATTTTGACGTCACTTGATTGTTATCAATTATAAAGTATCGCTTTGAATCACTTTTATCCTGAGTTCATACCATATTACATAATTTGATCAAGATTATGGTAGTTATAATTGGACATCAAAAGTTATCTTTGTTTATCATTTACCTACTTGAGTATGAGCAGAATTAAGCTTGGGGATTCTGATACGTCTCAAACGTACCTATAAATTTGTATTGTTCCAAACTACTATATTATGACTTTTGTGTACTTTTTATACCATTTTATAATATATTTTTTAGACTGGCCTATTAATTTAGTGCTAGTGATAGTGCTAGTTCCTGTTTTCTGCATGTTTTTGGTTTATACGGGAAATCAATATCTACGGGGCTCAAAATAACTTGCCTATTTAATATGATATTTTTTGTGCAACGAAAGACACACAAAGCTTCGGGGGAGATCGAAAAGAGTCAAAGGGGGGCAGAAGACCACCTGGCGTGGCCAAGCCATACGACAAACCACCAGGCCATGTGGGGCCCACCCGCGCCACCTTTTGTCCGTTCCACCATCATAAATTCCTATAAATACCGAAACCTTCCGCCATACTTTTAGAAGAATTTGTCCACCACCATAAGTTCTTATTTCGCGAATATCCAATCTGGAGACCTGTTCCGGAGCTCTGTCAGAGGGGGAACCCATTACCAGAGGCTTCTTCATCAACCTTGCTGCATCCAGGACTACGTGTCTATAGTTTCATTATGATCTTAGGGTTCATAGTAGTAGCTAGACAACCCTGTGTCTTTCTGGATTTTCAATACCATGTTTCCATGAGCTTCTTCACATGATTAAGATCAATTCGATGTATTCAGTGGTGTATTTGTTGGGATATAATGAATTGTCACTTGATACGTCCATTTTGCATCATGCTTTTATATTGATATTTATTGCATTATGGGCTGTTATTACACATTATATCACAATACTTATGCATTTCCTCTCCTATTTTACAAGGTTTACATGAAGAGGAAGAATGCCCACAACTGGAATTCTGGACTGGAAAAGGAGCAAATCTAAGATACCTATTTTGCACAACTCCAAAAGTCTTGAAACTTCACGGAGAAGTTTTTGGAATATAAAAAAAATATTGGGCGAAGAAAGCACCAGAGGGGGCCACCAGCCATCCACAAGGGTGGGGGCGCGCCCTACCCCCCTGGGCGCGCCCCCTACCTTGTGGCCCCCTGGTAGGCCCCCGACATCTATCTTCTGCTATATGATTTGCTTTGACTTGGAAAAAACATAATGAGGTTTTCGGGACGAAGCACCACCGTCTCGAGGCGGAACCTGGGCGAAACCAATCTAGAGCTCCGGCAGGGCTGTTCTGCCAGGGATACTCCCCTCCGGGAGGGGGAAATCAAAGCCATTGCCATCACCAAAGATCCTCTCATCGAGAGGGGGTCAATCTCCATCAACATCTTCACCAGCACCATCTCCTCTCAAACCCTAGTTCATCTCTTGTATCCGATCTTTGTCTCGAAACCTCAGATTGGTACCTGTGGGTTGCTAGTGGTGTTGATTACTCCTTGTAGTTGATGCTAGTTGGTTTATTCGGTGGAAGATCATATGTTAATATCCTTAATACTATTCAATACCCCATATTGATTCTAGACTCACTTTGCTTCCAAGCTTCTTGTGATGCTGTATTACCAAGAGGGCCCAGAGATACCTCTCCATCATACGGAGTGACAAATCCCAATCTCGATCCATGCCAACTCAACATACACCTGCAGCGATACCTGTAGAGCACCTTTATGTTAACCCAGTTATGAAGTGACGTTTGATACACATAAGGCATTCCTCCGGAGTTTGGGAGTTGCATGATCTCATGGCCGAAGGAACATGTTGCTGGGTAACGTAGTATTTCAAAAAAAATCCTACGATCACGCAAGATCTATCTAGGAGAAGCATATCAACGAGCGGGAGAGTGTCTCCACGTACCCTCATAGACCGAAAGCGGAAGTGTTTAGTAATGCGGTTGATGTAGTCGAACGTCTTCACGATCCAACCAATCAAGCACCGAATGCACGACACCTCCACGATCTGCACACGTTCAACTCGGTGATGTCCCTCGAACTCTTGATCCAGTTGAGGCCGAGGGAGAGTTTCGTCAACACGACGGCGTGGTGTCGGTGTTGATGAAGTGACCGACGCAGGGCTTCGCCTAAGCACTACGACAATATGACCGAGGTGTGTAACACTAGAGGGGGGCACCGCACATGGCTAAAAAAATTGTCAACTTGTGTGTCCTAGGGTGCCCCCAGCCCCTGTATATAAAGGAGCAAGGGGAGGGGGTCGGCGGCCTCATATGGTGCGCCCCAAGTGGGGAATCCTACTCCTACTAGGATTAGGTTCCCCCTTTCCTAGTCCAACTAGGAGGGGAAGGCAAGAGGAGGAGGGGAGAAGGAAAGAGGGGGCGGACCCCCAAGCCCTAAACCAATTCGG
Source organism: Secale cereale (assembly GCA_902687465.1). Lineage (NCBI taxonomy): Eukaryota > Viridiplantae > Streptophyta > Magnoliopsida > Poales > Poaceae > Secale > Secale cereale. The sequence continues at coordinate 138,349,567 of LR738716.1, forward strand.
TTTGAGCCTAGGGGGCGCGCCCCACACCTCCCTTGCTCCCCTCTATTTCCACTAAGGCCCATGAAGGCCCATTGAACCCCAGGGGGTCCGGTAACTCCCCGGTACTCCGGTATTTATCCGGTGACCCCCGGAACCCTTCCGATGTACGATATAACCTTCCAATATATCAATCTTGATGTCTCGACTATTTCAAGACTCCCCGTCATGTCTGTGATCTCATCCGGGACTCCGAACAACCTTCGGTACATCAAAACACATAAACTCATAATACCGATTGTCATCGAACTTTAAGCGTGCGGACCCTACGGGTTCGACAACTATGTAGACATGACCGAGACTCATCTCCGGTCAATAACCAATAGCGGAACCTGGATGCTTATATTGGTTCCTACATATTCTACGAAGATCTTTATCGATCAAACCGCATAACAACATACGTTGTTCCCTTTGTCATCGGTATGTTTACTTGCCCGAGATTCGATCGTCGATATCATAATACCTAGTTCAATCTCGTTACCGGCAAGTCTCTTTACTTGTTCCGTAATACATCATCTCATGACTAACTCAGTAGTCATTTGCTTGCAAGGCTTATTATGATGTGTATTACTAGGGGGCCCAGAGATACCTCTCTGATACTCGGAGTGACAAATCCTATTCTCGATCTATGCCAACACCACAAACACCTTCGGAGACACCTGTAGAGCATCTTTATAGTCACCTAGTTACGTTGTGACGTTTGATAGCACACAAGGTGTTCCTCCGGTATTCGGGAGTTGCATAATCTCATAGTCAGAGGAACATGTATAAGTCATGAAGAAAGCAATAACAATAAAACTAAACGAACATGATGCTAAGCTAACGGATGGGTCATGTCCATCACATCATTCTCCTAATGATGTGATCCCGTTCATCAAATGACAACACATGTCTATGATTAGGAAACTTTACCATCTTTGATTAACGAGCTAGACTAGTAGAGGCATACTAGGGACACTCTGTTTTGTCTATGTATTCACACATGTATCAAGTTTCTGGTTAATACAATTCTAGCATGAATGAAAGACATTTATCATGATATATAAGGAAATATGAATAACAACTTTATTATTGCCTATAGGGCATATTTCCTTCAGTCTCCCACTTGCACTAGAGTCAATAATTTATTTCACATCGCCATGAGATTTAATACCAATAGTTCACATCGTTATATGAATAGCACCAATAGTTCACATCGCCATGTGACCAACACCCAAAGGGTTTACTAGAGTCAACAATCTAGTTTTGCATCGCCATGTGATTATCACCCAAAGAGTACTAAGGTGTGATCATGTTTTTCTTCATGAGAGAAGTTTAGTCAGCGGGTCTGTTACATTCAGATCCGTATGTACTTCGCAAATTTCTATGTCTACAATGCTCTGCATGTATCTACTCTAAATAATTGCTCCCACTTTCAATATGCATCTATATTGATACTTAGAGTCATTTGGATTAGCGTAAAGCTTGCATCGGTGCAACTCTTTATGACGAACTCTTTATCACCTCCATAATCGAGAAACATTTCCTTAGTCATCAAGTAACTAAGGATAATTTTGACCGAAGTCCAGTGATCTACTCCTGGATCACTATTGTACCTCCTTTCCAAACTCATGGCAAGGTACACAATAGGTTTGGTACATAGCATGGCATACATTATAGAACTCTTGGCTGAGGCATAGACAATGATTTTCATTCTTTCTCTATCTTCTACCATGGTCGGGTTTTGAGTCTTACTGAACTTCATACCTTATCACTCAGGCAAGAACTCCTTCTTTGACTGATCCATTTTGAACTACTTCAAAATCTTATCAAGGTATGTACTCATCGAAATTCTTATCAAGCATCTTGAACTATCTCTATAGATCTTGATGCCCAATATGTAAGCAGCTTCACCGAGGCCTTTTATTGAAAAACTCCTTGTAAAGAATCCTTTATGCTTTCCAGAAAATTCTATATCATTTACGATCAACAATATGTCATTCACATATGCTTATCAGAAATGTTTTGGTGCTCCCACTCACTTTCTTGTAAATACAGGCTTCTCCAAAAGTCTGTATAAAACCATATGCTTTGATCAACTTATCAAAGCGTGTATTCCAACTCTGAGATGCTTGCACGAGTTCATAGATGGATTGCTGGAGCTTGCACAGTTTGTAGCACCTTCAGGATCGAGAAATCCTTCTGGTTTCATCATATACAACTCTTCTTTGAGATATCCATTAAGGAATGCAGTTTTGACATCCATTTGCCAGATTTCATAATCATAAAATGCGACAATTGCTAACATGATTCGGACAGACTTAAGCATCGCTACGGGTGAGAAAGTCTCATCGTAGTCAACTCCTTGAACTTGTCGAAAACCTTTCGCAACAGGTCGAGCTTTGTAGACGGTAACATTACCATCGACGTCAGTCTTCCTCTTAAAGATCCATTTATTTCAATGGCTTGTCGATCATCGGGCAAGTCAACCAAAGTCCACACTTTGTTCCCATACATGGATCCCATCTCATATTTCATGGCCTCAAGCCGTTTTGCGGAATCTGGGCTCATTATCGCTTCCTCATAGTTCGCAGGTTCGTCATGGTCCAGTAACATGACTTCCAGAACCGGGTTACCATACCACTCTAGCGTGGAACGTACTCTGGTTGACCTACGAGTTTCGGTAGTAACTTGATACGAAGTTTCATGATCATTATCATTAGCTTCCTCACTAATTGGTGTAGGCATCACAACAACAATTTTCTATGATGAGCTATTCTCCAATTCTAGAGAAGGTACAATTACCTCATCAAGTTCTACTCTCCTCCCACTCACTTCTTTCGAGAGAAACTCCTTCTCTAGAAAGGATCCATTCTTAGCAACAAAAGTCTTGCCTTCGGATCTATGATAGAAGGTGTACCCAACAAGTTCTTTTGGGTATCCTATGAAGATGCACTTCTCCGATTTGGGTTCGAGTTTATCAGGCTGAAGCTTTTTCACATAAGCGTCGCAATCCCCAAACATTAAGAAACGACAACTTTGGTTTCTTGCCAAACCACAGTTCATATGGTGTCATCTCAACGGATTTAGATGGTGCCCTTTTTAAGGTGAATGCAGTTGTCTCTAATGCATAACCGTAAAACGGTAGTGGAAATTCGGTAAGAGACATCATAGATCGCACCATATCTAATAAAGTACGGTTATGATGTTCGGACACGCCATTATGCTGTGGTGTTCCAGGTGGCGTGAGTTGTGAAACTATTCCACATTGTTTCAAATGAAGACCAAACCCATAAGTCAAATATTCGCCTCCGCGATCAGATCATAGAAACTTTATTTTCTTGTTACGATGATTCACTACTTCACTCTTAAATTCTTTGAACTTTTCAAATATTTCAGACTTGTGCTTCATCAAGTAGATATACCCATATCTGCTCAAATCATATGTGAAGGTCAGAATATAACGATACCCGCCGCGAGCCACAACACTCATTGGTCTGCATACATCAGTAGGTATGATTTCCAATAAGTCAGTTGCTTGCTCCATTGTTCGGGAGAACGGAGTTTTAGTCATCTTGCCCATGAGGCATGGTTCACAAGCATCAAATTATTCATAATCAAGTGATTCCAAAAATCAATCAACATGTAGTTTCTTCATGCGCTTTACACCAATATAACCTAAACGGCAGTGCCACAAGTATGTTGCACTATCATTATCAACTCTGCATCTTTTGGCTTCATTATTATGAATATGTGTATTTACTACGATCGAGATTCAATAAACCATTCACATTGGGTGTATGACCATAGAAGGTTTTATTCATGTAAACAGAATAACAATTATTCTCTCACTTTAAATGAATAACCGTATTGCAATAAACATGATCCAATCTTGTTCATGCTCAACGCAAACACCAAAGAACATTTATTTAGGTTTAACACTAATCTCGAAAGTACAGTGAGTATGCAATGATGATCATATTAATATTGGAACTACTTCGAACACACATCATCACCTAACCCTCAACTAGTCTCCGTTTATTCTGCAACTCCTATTTCAAGTTACTAATCTTAGCAAATGAACAAGTATCAAATACCCAGGGGCTACTATGAACACTAGTGAGGTAAACATTATCAATATGTATATCAATATACCTGTGTTCATTTCGCCATCCTTCTTATCCGCCAAATATTCGGGGAACTTCCGCTTTCAGTGACCATTTCCTTTGCAGTTATAAGCACTCAGTTTCAGGCTTAATTCCAACTTTGGGCTTCTTCACGGGAGTGACAACTTGCTTGCCATTCTTCTTGAAGTTCCCTTTCTTCCCCTTGCTTTTTTCTTGAAACTAGTGGTCTTGTTAACCATCAACAATTGATGCTCTTTCTTGATTTCTACCTTCATTAATTTTATCATCACGAAGTGCTCGGGAATCATTTTCGTCATCCCTGCATATTATAGTTCATCACGAAGTTCTGGTAACTTCGTGATAGTGACAAGAGAACTCTGTCAATCACTATCTTATCTGGAAGATTAACTCCCACTTGAGTCAAGTGATTGTAGTACTCAGACATTCTAAGCACATGCTCATTGGTTGAGCTATTCTCCTCCATCTTCTAGGAAAAGTACTTGTCAGAAGTCTCATACCTCTAGACACGGGCATGAGTCTGAAATACTATTTTCAACTCTTGGAAAATCTCATATGCTCCGTGGCGTTCAAAACGTTTTTGAAGTCCCGTTTATAAGCGGTAAAGCATGGCACACTAAAGTATCAAGTGGTCATCTTACCAAGTTTGTGAAACGTTCATAAAGTCTGCATCTGCTCCTACAATAGGTTTGTCACCTAGCGGTGCATCAAGGACATAATACTTCTGTGCAGCAATGAGGATAATCGCCAGATCACGAACCTAGTTTGCATCATTGCTACTAACATATTTCAACTTAGTTTTCTCTAAGAACATATAAAAAACATAGGAGAGCTATAACGCGAGCTTTTGATCTACAACATAATTTGCAAATACTATCAGGACTAATTTCATGATAAATTAAAGTTCAAATAATCATATTACTTAAGAACTCCCACTTAGATAGACATCCCTCAAGTCATCTAAATGATCACGTGATCCATATCAACTAAACCATGTCCAATCATCACCTGAGATGGAGTAGTTTTCAACGGTGAACATCTTATGTTGATCATATCAATTATATGATTCACGCTCGAACTTTCGGTCTCCAGTGTTCCGAGGCCATGTCTGTACATGCTAGGCTCGTCAAGTTTAACCTGAGTATTCTGCATGTGCAAAACTGTCTTACACCCGTTGTATTTGAACGTAGAGCTTATCACACCCGATCATCACGTGGTGTCTTGGCACGACGAACTGTCGCAACGGTGCATACTCAGGGAGAACACTTGTACCTTAAAATTTTGTGTAAGGGATCATCTTATAATGCTATCGTCGTACTGAGCAAAATAACAAGCATAATAAGATAAACATCACATGCAATCAAAATATGTGACATGATATGGCCATTATCATCTTGTGCTTTTGATCTCCATCTACAAAGCATCGTCATGATCTCCATCGTCACCGGCTTGACACCATGATCTTCATCGTAGCGTCGTGGTTGTCTCGCCAACTATTGCTACTACTACCATCGCTAACTCATAGTGATAAAGTAAAGCAATTACATGGCTTTCGTAATTCATACAATAAAGAGACAACCATAAGGCTCCTGCCGGTTGCCAATAATTTAAAAAACATGATCATCTCATACAATAACGTATAACTCATCACGACATGCCCTGCAAAAACAAGTTAGACGTCCTCTAGTTTGTTGTTGCAAGTTTTACGTGGCTGCTACGAGTTTAGCAAGAACCGTTCATACCTACGGATCAAAACCACAACGATTTTTTGTCAAGTGTGATGTTTTAACCTTCACAAGGACCGGGTGTAGTCACACTCGATTCAACTAAAGTGAGAGAGACAGACACCCACCGGTCACCTTTAAGCAACGAGTGCTCGTAACAGTGAAACCAGTCTCGCGTAAGCGTACGCGTAATGTTGGTCGGGCCGCTTCATCTCACAATACCGCCGAATCAAAGTATGACATGTTGGTAAGAAGTATGACTATTATCGCCCACAACTCATTGTGTTCTACTCGTGCATATCATCTACGTATAGACCTGGCTCATGATGCCACTATTGGTAACGTAGTATTTTCAAAAAAAGTCCTACGATCACGCAAGATCTATCTAGGACAAGCATAGCAACGAGCAGGAGAGTGTGTCCACATACCCTCGTAGACCGAAAACGGAAGCGTTTAGTAACACGGTTGATATAGTTGAACGTCTTCGCGATCCAACAGATCAAGCACCGAATGCACGGCACCTCCGTGATCTGCACACGGTCAGCTCAGTGACGTCCCTCGAACTGTTGATCTAGTTGAGGCCGAGGGAGAGTTTCGTCAGCACGACGGCGTGGTGACGGTGTTGATGAAGTTACCAACGCAGGGCTTCGCCCAAGCACTGCGGCAATATGACAGAGGTGTGTAACGGTGGAGGGGGGCACCGCACACGGCTAAAACAATTGTCAACTTGTGTGTCCCCCCTGCCCCTGTATATAAAGGAGCAAGGGGAGGGGGTTGGTGGCCTCATAGGGTGTGCCCCAAGGGGGAATCCTACTCCTACTAGGAGTACGTTCCCCCTTTCCTAGTCCAACTAGGAGGGGAAGGAAAGAGGAGGAGGGGAGAAGGAAAGAGGGGGCTGGCCCCCAAGCCCTAGACCAATTCAGTTTGAGCCTAGGGGGGCGCGCCCCACACCTCCCTTGCTGCCCTCTATTTCCACTACGACCCATTGACCCCCCTTGGGGTTCCGGTAACTCCCCGGTACTCCGGTATTTATCCGGTGACCCATGGAACCCTTCTGGTGTCCGAATATGTCCTTCCAATATATCAATCTTTATGTCTTGACTATTTCGAGAATCCTCGTCATGTCTATGATCTCATCCGGGACTCCGAACAACCTTCGGTACATAAAAACACATAAACTCATAATACTGATCGTCATCGAACTTTAAGCGTGTGAACCCTACGGGTTTGAGAACTATGTAGACATGATCGAGACTCATCTCCGGTCAATAACCAATAGCGAAACCTAGATGCTCATATTGGTTCGTACATATTCTATGAAGGTCTTTATCGGTCAAACCGCATAACAACATACATTGTTCCCTTTCTCATCGTTATGTTTACTTGCCCGAGATTCGATCGTCGATATCATCATACCTAGTTCAATCTCGTTACCGACAAGTCTCTTTACTCGTTCCTTAATACATCATCTCATGACTAACTCATTAGTCATTTGCTTGCAAGGCTTATTATGATGTGTATTACCGCGAGGGCCTAGAGATACCTCTTTGACACTCGGAGTGACAAATCCTATTCTCGATCTATGCCAACACCACAAACACCTTCAGAGACACCTGTAGATCATCTTTATAGTTGGAGGAACATGTATAAGTCATGAAGAAAGCAATGGCAATAATACTAAACGATCATTATTCTAAGCTAACGGATGGGTCATATCCATCACATCATTCGCCTAATGATGTGATCCCGTTCATCAAATGACAACACATGTCTATGGTTAGGAAAGTTAACCATCTTTGATTAACGAGATAGTCTAGTAGAGGCATACTAGGGACACTGTGTTTTGTGCATGTATTCACACATGTATCAAGTTTCCGGTTAATACAATTCTAGCATGAATAAAACACATTTATCATGATATATAAGGAAATATAAATAATAACTTTATTATTGCCTCTAGGGCATATTTCCTTCTGTCTCCCACTTGCACTAGAGTCAGTAATCTAGTACACATCGCCATGTGATTTAATACTGATAGTCTACGATGCTCTGCATGGAGCTACTCTAACTAATTGCTCCCACTTTCAATACGCATCCAGATTGATACTTAGAGTCATCTGGATTAATGTAAAGCTTGCATCGACGTAACTCTTTACGACGAACTCTTTATCACCTCCATAATCGAGAAACATTTCCTTAGTCATCAAGTAACTAAGGATAATTTTGACCGTTGTCCAGTGATCTACTCCTAGATCACTATTGTACCTCCTTGCCAAACTCATGGCAATGTACACAACATGTTTGGTACACATCATGGCATACTTTATAGAACCTATGGCTGAGGCATAGGGAATGACTTTCATTCTTTCTCTATCTTCTGCCGTGGTCGGGTTTTGAGTCTTACTCAACTTCATACCTTATCACTCAGGCAAGAGCTCCTTCTTTGACTGAACCATTTTGAACTACTTCAAAATCTTATCAAGGTATGTACTCCTCGAAAGTCTTATCAAGCGTCTTGATCTATTTCTATAGATCTTGATGCCCAATATGTAAGCAGCTTCACCGAGGTATTTTATTGAAAAACTCCTTTTAAACAATCCTTTATGCTTTCCAGAAAATTCTACATCATTTCTGATCAACAGTATGTCATTCACATATACTTATCAGAAATGTTGTAGTGATCCCACTCACTTTCTTGTAAATACAGGCTTCTCCAAAAGTCTGTACAAAACCATATGCTTTGATCACCTTATCAAAGCGTGTATTCCAACTCCGAGATTCTTGCACCAGTCCATAGATGGATCGCTGGAGCTTGCACACTTTGTTAGCACCTTTAGGATCGGCAAAACCTTCTGGTTGTGTCATATACAACTCTTCTTTGAGATATCCATTAAGGAATGCAATTTTGACATCCATTTGATAGATTTCATAATCATAAAATGCAGTAATTGCTAACATGATTCAGACAGACTTAAGCATCACCACGGGCGAGAATGTCTCATTTTAGTCAACTCCTTGAACTTGTCGAAAACCATTCGCAACAAGTCGATCTTTGTAGACGGTAACATTACCATCGGTGTTAGTCTTCCTCTGAAAGATCCATTTATTTTCAATGGCTTGCCGATCATCGGGCAACTCAACCAAAGTCCACACTTTGTTCTCATACATGGATCCCATCTCAGATTTCATGGCCTTAAGCCATTTTGCTGAATATGGGCTCATCATCGCTTCCTCATAGTTCGCAGGTTTGTCATGGTCCGGTATCATGACTTCCAAAACCGGGTTACCATACCACTCTGACGCGGAATGTACTTTGGTTGACCTACGAGTTTCGATAGTGACTTGATCCGAAGTTTCATGATCATTATCATTAGCTTCCTCACTTATTGGTGTAGGCGTCACAACAACAATTTTCTGTGATGAGCTATTCTCTAATTTTAGAGAAGGTACAATTACCGCATCAAGTTCTACTTTCCTCCCACTCACTTCTTTTGAGATAAACTCCTTCTCTAGAAAGGATCCATTCTTAGCAACAAAAGTCTTGTGTAGCGACCTCGATCCCAATGGACCGGAGTCTCTTTGCTCAGTGTCATCCCTGGATCAGTATGCTGACACACACAGTACTTCTTGGATTTATAGCAGAGTTTCAATCACACTTTATTACATCGAAATCCTCACAAAGAGTCTTATTACAAAAATATGGCTGAAGGCCATCTATTAACAATAAACTCATACGAATCTTGCTGAAGCATCGAAGATAAGTTGAGTCCATCCAACTCCATGGCAAACATTGAGTGCATGCAAATGACCAATCACACCTTATTCTTCGTCGATATACTCTGCATCATGAGACGTTGCAGCCGTGTAGGTTAGCACATTGAATATGCTGGCAAGAACACACTGTAGCAAGTAATGATAAACAAATGTCTACAACTATAAGCATATTTGGCTGCTGGAGGCTGTAAGGTTAGTTTTGCATAAAGCTAGTTTTTCCCTACAACAAAGGAATAAATTTTATTTACTACTCAGTTGTATTAAGAAATATTGAGAATGGGTCCTCCATCTCAATCCCAAATTACCAAAGTCATTAATAACCTAACAAGTTAATTAAATAGAGTGTTGAGACCAGTCCATAATTCAAATACCAGGATACTCAAGATGTCCATAACCGGGGACACGGCTACTCATGAATAGTTTGTACACTCTGCACAGGTTTGTTCACTTTTCCCCACAAGACTCGATCACCTCCGTTCAACTTCTCACACTACATGGTGTTTGAGAACCGGATGACCGAAACACAGTCTTTCAGAAGCATTTACTCTTTACCCCGAATGGACCTGTACACCTACTTTCCCCTACATTTGCTCGTCCACCACTGAAAGAGTTCACACAACATACTCTATGCGAGAGCCCATAATGGAATGTGGCTGCACACGAAAGTTTCTAGGCATGAATGATATATGATCCCTTTGAGCCTGGGTGGCATTCCATAGGATGATCACACGGGTCCTCCGGGATCTCCTAGGACACACTGGTTCCTCCAGGTGCCCTGCAACCAATCCACCCAGTTGTGTATTAAAGTTGCCACCTTAAACATTCCCTCAGTTGTTATTACACTCACAACTTTCATGAAATCTCTCATACCAATCCACGTCTACAAGCATGGCTAAGCAATACATAACAAAGTGTATATTCCCTGGGTTGACCTCAAGTCATTGGGTTCCTACCTCATGAACTACAAAGCAATACCACATGTAATCAAGTCCTACTCATGCAATCTTTGAGGATAGAACTAATGCAATAAAAACTTGGTATTGGAAAGTATGATCAAAGTGTGAACTTTCCTTGCTGACGATCGGTGAAACCTAGTGACTCGTAGTAGCACGTTTCGCACTCCGGAAATTCTATCCCAATCAAACAATAGCATACATAAGCAATCATGCAACAGAATCGAAGAACAGATCTCGAAAGACTTCGAAAGCAAGCAAATGGCTCTTGTAACAGAAAACAATTTATAACAGTACCAAAATTAGTTGAATTCGTCCTTATCGGAAAGTTTAGGTCAAGAGCTTCGATTTGCCAAAAAAAATCAACTAAACGGAGTTACGAAACTCAAAATACGATCAAAAGAAGTTCAAATACAAATATGTTTGAATTCAAATTTTAAAACTTTCAAAAACAGATTTGAGTTGCACTACTGGAAATATAAGATCAAAACGAAGAGTTTGGCGTTGGTTTCACCTAATTCCGACTAACGAGCAAAAAGTAGTGATCGTTTGAAAACTAGAGACCGATCTGTGAAAACTTTAATCGCGGATAAGTCCTGACGAAAATAACAGAAAAAGAGAGACTCTTAATAGCGAACGTTCGTTTTTCTGATCTAAACAACGGACGTTCGATGTTTAATAAAACCTAAAAAAATGAATCTAGGTTTTTTAAAAAAAACCGATCAAGGGTTTAAAAAAACGAAAACAAAACCGAAAAAACCTGGTTGGGTTTTTACCAAGCGGATCGGTTCGCGGGTCGGCTCAGGTTCACGAGCGACGGGTCAGGCGGCAGAGGTGGCGTCTCTGGAGGCGGCGTGGACGGCGGCGACGTCGGGCGATTGACGGCGCACGTCAGCGGCGAGGCGGCACGGTGCAGGAGGCGGTGGCGGTGCGCGAGGGGAGGCGAGCGGCGGCGGGCTCCGGTGGTTGCGGTGGCTCAGCGCAGCGGCGTCGGGTGCAGTAGGCGGCAGGCGGTGTGGACGAGGGGGGCTCGGCCTCGCCTTATAAAGTCCGGGGCCGGGGCGGCTTGGAGGAGGGGCCAAGACGGCGCGGTCGTGCGGCCGCCGGACTACGGCGAGTCCGAGCCGGAAACGGGGCTGGAGGCGGCGCGCGGCTGGGTGTAACATCCCCAATTTTCAATTTGGAATGTTATACATAGATCATATTGCATTGCATAATTTATTGCATTTTATGCATGGCGATCCTTGAAAATTCTAAGCAACTCAAGGACCTACGGAGAGAGTTGGCAATTCTACCGTTTTCGTATTGGAGTTTATCTCGAATACCGGTACGGGGATCACGTTGGTTTTAATTATTTATCCCTCCCTAAAAATATTTCTAAATAAACTATATGAGAGGAGATAATATGACTTCTCCAAAATAAAAGAAATATTGGAGGAAAAATGTTAAAATCACGTTTGGGTTTTATTCGGATTTATTTGCGATTTTATTTGCATAGGAAAAATGCGAGTTTTTCAAAATTGCATTTAGGTCCGGGAAAAATGTTCACTTTGTCCTAAATATTATTAGAGGACGGTGAAAATTTATTTCGGAATTTTTGGTGTCCGTTTAGTATTCCTTTCGTCCGTTTTCGTGCGTCAGGACTCCTTTAGAAAAAAGTGTGAACCAACCTTTGGGCCGTAATCGACTAGGACTCTTCCTAGCCGGGCCCTTTATAAGCGCAGCCCGACCCTGCCGCCAGCCCAACTCGCCGCCGCCAGCCCGCCTGCGCGGAACCCTAGCCGCCGCCGCCATCCGCGCAGCCGCCGCCA
>LR738716.1:138362167-138414995 GCA_902687465.1 Secale cereale
ATCCGCGATTATTTCGATCGAGATTTCTGCTCTGATCTTGTTTTTCGTTTTTCTTTTCGCTCGAAAGTCGGAATCAGGTGATTCAAAATATCAGATCTTTGTCTCAACGCCCTCTTTCTGTTTAACCAACTTGAACAAGGTTTTGTTACTGTAAAATTTGACCCTAGATCAATCTAGTAAACGGATCTTGTTTCTTTCGTAGTTTGAGTTTCGTTGCTCCGTTTGATTTGATTCTTTTTGCAAACCGGAGTTCTTAAGTTGAACTTTCTGGTTAGATCTTCTTATTTGTAGTTTTTTTTAGCATCTTTGCTTGATTGCTCATGTATGCTATTGTTTGCTTGCTATAGAATACCCGGAGTGCGAAGCGTGCTACTACGAGTCTCTAGGTTTTGCGAATCATCAGCAAGGCAAGTAACACTTTGATCATACCCCTTTATTACCCAGTTTTTATGCATTAGATCAAACCCTCACATATTGCATGAGTAGGATCTCTTAACTTGTGGGTCTGGGAAGTAGATTGAGGTAGAACCTATTACCTGCATTATTTACAAACCCTTGGGAGTTACTTCTACGTTATACTTATGTTGCTATGCTATGCTCGTAGACGTGGTTTGGGTTTGAGTGAAATCCATGACAAACGTGAGTTGTTAATTAATGGTTCAACTTAAGGTGGCTACTTGAATACACATCTGTGTGGATTGGTTGCAGGGCACCAGGAGAATCCAGTGTTGTCCTAGGAAATCCCGGGGTTCCGTGTGATTGTCCTATGGAATGCCACCCAGGCTCAAAGGGATCATAAAACTATTCATGCTGGAAACTTCCGTGTGCAGCCATAATGCCATTATGGGCTCTGGCATAGTATGAGTAAGTTGTGTGAGCTCTTTCAGTGGTGGACTAGCAGATGTAGGGGAAAGTAGGTGTACGGGGCCACCCGTGGTAAAGAGTAAATGCTTCTGAAAGACTGTGTCTCGGTCATCCGTTTCTCAAACACCATGCAGTCCGAGAAAACCAACAGAGGAGATCGAGTCTTGTGGGGAAAAGTGCACAAACCTTTGCAGAGTGTACAAACTGATCATGATTAGCCGTGTCCCCGGTTATGGACAATCTTGAGTATCTGGTACTTGAATTATTGGTTGATCTCATCACTCTAAAAGTAATTTGTTGGGTTAATGATTATTGTAATTGGAATTGAGTTGGAGGTACTTGCTGAATGATGTTTCAACTACCATGATAGTTAAAATAAAACTTATTCCTTTGTTGTAGGGAAAAATTGGCTTTACACAAAAACTTTAACCTTAGAGCCTCCACCAGCCAAATATGCATATAGTGTTAGCCTTTATTCTTTTACTTGCATTTCTACTGTGTTATCCTGCCAGCATATTCCATGTGCTGACCCGTCTCGGGCTGCAACATGTTACATTGCAGACTTTTCAGATGATGAGTAAGACGTTCTAGGTCGTTTGTCATGCACTCACCTATTGTCGTGGATTTAGCACGACAGATGTCCTGGTGAAAGGACTTAGTCGTGAGGCCATCGCCCGGGTTAGCTTAAAGGGGTTAAAGCGGACGAAGGACACAGGGAGTTTATACTAGTTCGGCCCCTTCGATGAAGGTAAAACCCTACGTCTAGTTTGGTGTGGTATTACTTGGGCTTCGAATCCGCTTTTCCTGTGTCTCGAGCTGTTGTTTCTTGTCCTGAACCGTCGCCGGGTCGTCCCTTTTTATAAGAGCCGACGCCCGGTCCGGTTTACAGAGTCCCGAGGCCGGCTCATAAACGTGTCCGCCTCGATCTCTGCTCTTTCTATCTTACATTCCAAGTTACATAGTACGACGGTTTACAAACCATGGGCCTTATACATGGGCCCTGAACCTTCGTGGGCTATAACCTCCTATTACATACTGCCACCGGGCTTCTCATAATATGACCTTACCAGCGTAATCTGGACCCTCATAACCGGTTTATACCTGATAGTAATATCCCTAACATTAGGCCCCAGATTGATTTGACCTTGTTCATGTCAGTCTTCAAAGTCTTTGTACGAATTTCCCTTTCTGCAACTCTTGTGTGCTTTTTAAACCGGCCATGACGTCATCTCCTGGAATCGCTTGAATCTGTCATGACATCATCTGCGCATTTAACGCCCGCATCTGTTTGTTACCTTTCTTTATTACCGCTCCGACTTGTCAAGATAAAGGCAAGTGGAGCACCGACTTGTCAAGTTATAATCAGCTTAGTGCCCAGGAACTCCACTCTGGGTATCTGAACCGGCTCTTCACCAGCCATGACTACGAAGCCGGTTTAGTCAACATGATGAAGGAGAAGTATGAGGTAACTTTCTTTCCTTTTGCCTCCCGTTTCTGCTTGTATTTTGCAATCATACCTTTAGGCCATTGTAGCCCCCAAGTGTCGGTTTACTTCACTGTAGGTGAACCAGGACTTCTCTTATGTCTGAGAATGAACGTACATTAGCCCCCAAGTGCCAAGGTCATAACTTGTTTATGTGCTTGGGACTTGTCTGAAAAATTTGCTTTCTTTTACTTCAATTGTCCATTAGTCCCCAAGTGTCGAGTGCATAACTTGTTATGTGCTTGAGACTTTGATTGACCCGTTCTTCTAACACGTTTCCTGTTCCTGCAGGCTGACTTGAACCGGAGAGCTTCGGAGGCAACCGAGCTCCGGAATAGCTTGGCCTTCCATGAAACTGCTTCAAGCAAAACTAAGGAAGAACTTGTCCTTGCTTTAACCAACATGGAAAAACTCAAAAAAGATTTTGAAGCGGAGCGGTCCACATGGGAGGTGCAAAGGGATGCTCTAGAAAAAGGAGCGAAGGATGCTGAAGCTGCTCTCAATCCGGTGACGCAGGAGCTATCCGGGTTGAAACAGCATATAGATGATATGACATCTGCTATCTTCGGTGAGTATCTGTCTTCGTATGTTTGTATCCTTGCAATCTTATCCTGCTTCGGTTTAACTCGTCAATTTTATATAGGGAGGCGCATAACTCATTTTGGAGACGATACTCGGAAAAAACTGAAGGCTGCTTATACCCTGGTGGAGCAACTCTACTCCGGTGCTCAAAGGGTAATCAGTGCCATGTCGCATAATAAACCGGCGCTGACCACCATCCAAGCCACTCTGGAAAAGCTATCTGTCTTGCCTGCTCGACTCGTTGTGGTGAATAAATCTGTTGCATGAGCTCGTTCTCTTATGGCATTAACCCAATTTTATCTTCTGTTTGCAATGCTCTAACAGTTTATATTACCTGCATCTGCATGAACAATGCTAAAAGATGTCCTGGTGGTTTACCACCGGACGGATTATACTGCCCTGATTCATGTTTCAAATACATAGCTTGAACTGCATATAAAACTCAAACATATCCCATACCTGTGATTAAGTGTGCTTGTAGACCTTAACCCGGTGGGAATATTTTAAAGCGTGGGTGCTGATGAAGCCCTGGGCTCTCTTGTCGGTTTAGTATGATGACCGATCCTGGTTATGATGAACGCCGGTTTGACTCTCGCTGGTGTTCATGACCCAGACTTTAACTCTGTAGATATATGGTCAACTTTGTAGTTGTCCAGTCTCGCATCAATGGACTTGGTTAAAAACCAATGACCTTGAAGACAAAGATTTGTAAAAACATAAAAAATGAAAATAAGGTTTTTGGGCAAATAAGACCATGTAGTCGAGGCTTTTTACGAGCTGCCAGGCTCCAAATTCGAGGCTTTTTATGAGCTGCCAGGCTACTGTCATTAACCATTTTAGCAAAGCCTGTCAAGATGCTCTGCAATCCTTAACCAAATCATCGATGTACAAGCTACCCAATGTTTCAAAATCTCGTAAAGATTTTGTCTTTGGGTAATCAACTCGATGATCGTCAATTTAACGTGACCAAGTTCAGGGTCCCGAAGGATTGACTTGTGACAGGTTCGACGGGTCATACCAGGTTTACCAGGACGGCGTGATTTACTTGATGCAGGCAGGTTAATCCGGGGTTTTAGGTGCATGCACCGGGCTTCCAAGCCATGTTTACTTGATGGACTCACTTATCTTCCAAGCCTTCTGCTGTTATTTTGTTTGATGGCCATAAGCCATAGAGTTTTGTAATAAGTTCTCTTTTGAGACATTCGATGTAATAAGTGTGTGATTGCCACTCTGTTATAAATCCTTTAAGTACCGTGTGTGTCAGCATTACCGATCCAGGGATGACACTGAAACACAGAGACTTCGGTCCATACAGGTCATGGTCGCTACACTGGGCCGGCTGGCTGGGCTTCGTCCCAGTCGGCCTCGTCCGATTTAAAAAAACACTAGCGGAAGAAAAATACAAGATAAATTCAAATAAAATCCTTAAAATTTCAGAATCAATTTTCTCCGTTCCCACCTAATATTTGGGACAAAGTGAACATTTTTCGAAAATAAAAATACCTAAAATAAAATAAACTCTTTAATGCAATTTTAAAAGTAATAAAACTACAAATAAAAATCCAATAAAACTACTTTTACTCTAAATTCAAATTTCAACATTTTTATTCTGTTTTTGAAGAAGTCATTTTATCTTCTCTCATTTATTTTAAAATATTGAAAATGAAAATTGTGGGTTCTCTTTGGAAAACTTCCAACTCTCTCCCCTGGGTCCTTGAGTTGCTTAAAGCCTTTGGATCAATTTTCAAATAAACTCAAATTCAAAATGCTCAAATGATGAATGCATATGAATGATCTATGTTAACATCCAAATTGAAAATTGGGATGTTAGAAACCTACCCCCCCCCCCTTTGGATGAATCTTGCCCTCGAGATTCTGGTTGGCTAGAAAATATATGTGGGTGGTCCTGGCGTAGATCATCCTCTCTTTCCCAGGTGGCTTCATCCTTCGTATGGTGACTCCAATGAATCTTGCAAAACTTAATGACCTTGCTGCGGGTAACTCTATCGGCAAACTCGAGAATCTTGACAGGCTTCTCCTCGTAAGTTAGATCACTCTCTAGCTGAATTGCTTCCAGGGGCACTGTATCTCGTAGCGGAGTCTCGGCCATCTCGGTGTGACACTTCTTCAACTGAGATACGTGGAACACGTCGTGAACTCCAGACAAGGTTTCGGGCAACTCTAGATTATAATCTACTTCTCCTATGAATCTCTGATTAAATCTGGTCCAAATAACTGGCGGTCTCTGACTTCATCCCACATCAACGGTGTCCTACACCTCCTTCCGTACAAAGCCTCGAAAGGGGCCATCTGCAGACTAGTCGGATAACTATTGTTGTAAGAGAACTCCACGTAGGGAAAATTATCGTCCCAACTAGATCCATAATCTAGGCACAAGCTCTCAACATGTATTCTAGAATCTGGTTGACTCTCTCAGTCTGTCCATCTATCTGTCGATGAAAGGCTGTACTGAACTCTAGCCTCATACCCAAAGTCTCGTGCAACTGCTTCCAAAACTTTGAAGTGAACTATGTTCCTCTGTCTGATACAATGGTCCTCGAAACTCCATGCAGACATACGATCATGGTCATGTACATCTTGGCCGACTTAGCACCCATGTAAGTGGTCTTTATGGGGCTGAAATGAGCTACCTTAGTCAAACGATCCACAATAACCCATATGGAATCATACCCAGAACGTGTCCTGGCCAGTCCTGTGATAAAATCCATTCCAAGTTTATCCCACTTCCATTCTGGTATGGGTAACGACTGTAGTAACCCGGCTAGTTTATGATGTTCTGCTTTGACCCTCTGACAGACATCACACACTGCTACATACTCGACAATGTCCTTCTTCATTCGGTCCACCAGAAGTTTTGTTTCAAATCCAAATACATCTTAGTGTTGCCTGGATGTATCAAATACGGTGAATAATGTGCCTCTTGAAGAATCAATTTACTGATATCCGGGTCATTGGGCACATAAATACGTTCTTCAAACCACAGTGTCCTGTGTTCATCATCACGAAATCCTTCTGCCTTTCCTTTGGTCATTCTGCCCTCTATTTCTGCAATTCCTTCATCCGTCTTCTAGGCTTATTGAATCTTACCCAACAAAGTGGACCGAATTTCTAGTGTGGCAACATAGCCTCTAGGGACTATCTCCAGCTGTAATTCTCAGTGGTCATCTACCAACTCCTTGGGTAATTCTCCGGTTGAGAGAGTATTAACATAACTTTTGTGACTTAGAGCATCTGCCATGACATTGGCTTTTCCTGGATGATAATGTAATCTCATGTCGTAATCCTTTATGAGGACTAGCCATCTCCTTTGCCTGAGGTTTAACTCCTTCTGCATGAAGATGTACTTCAAACTCTTATGGTCCGTGTATACATCGCAACGGTTTCGAATAAGAAAGTGTCTCCAGGTCTTAAGTGCGTGCACTATGGCTTCTAACTCCAAATCATGCATGGCATAATTTAACTCATGGGGTTGAAGCTGACGTGAGGCATAAGAAACAACTCTTCCTTCTTGCATGAGAACGCCTCCAAGTCCTTGACATGAAGCGTCGCAATACACTTGAAAATCCTTATGAATATTCGGGAGAATCGGCACTAGGGCTGTAACCAAACGCTTATTCAACTCCTGAAAACTAGCCTCACATTCCTCGGTCCAATTGTACTTACTTTCCTTCTTCAACAACTCCATCATGGGCTTCGCAATCTTGGAGAAATTCTCAATGAACCTCCGATAATATCCTGCGAGTCCAAGAAAAGTGTGAATCGAACCAACTGAGGTGGGTGCCTTCCATTCTGTGACGGCCTCTACTTTGGAAGGGTCCACCGCTATACCATATCCTGATATAACATGTCCGAGAAATCCTACTTCCTTCAACCAAAACTCACATTTGCTGAACTTGGCATACAATTGATGTTCCCTGAGCTTCTCGAGAACTAAACGCAAATGCTCCTTGTGCTCCTCTTCATTCTTGGAGTAAAGCAATATGTCATCAATGAACACTACCACAAACTTAACCAAGAACTCCATGGATACCTTGTTCATCATACTCAAGAATAGGCAAGGGCATTAGTCAAACCTAATGACATAACTGTATACTCGTAAAGCCCGTACCTTGTGGTAAAAGTTGTCTTAGGTATGTCCTGCTCTCGGATCTTCAACTGATGATATCCAGATCGTAAATCGATCTTAGAGAAAACTTTGGCTCCTTGTAACTGATCAAACAGATCATTAATCATCGGCAGAGGGTACTTGTTCTTGATCGTCACTTCATTCAGTGCATGATAATCCACAACCATCCTTAGTGAGACGTCCTTCTTCTCGACTAAAAGTACTGGGCTCCCCAAGGTGAAGAACTTGGTCAGATATAACCTTTCTCCATTAGCTCCATGATCCATTCCAAATCATTTGCGGGCATCCGGTATGGTCTCTTGGATATTGGTCCAGTGCCTGGTAACAACTTAATCAAAAACTCAATCTCTCTATCGTGGCATGCCTGGTAACTCCCCCGGAAACACATCGGGGTAATCCTTCACAACTGGTACTTCCTCCTGAACAACTCCCGAGAGTGCATTCACATGCATCTTCTAGGGTGTGTGCCTCGACACATACTTGATCATTTTTCCTTCCGGGGTGGTGAGAAGAATAGATCTACCGGCGCAGTCGATGTTTCCTCCAAACTTGGATAGCCAATCCATACCTATGATTACATCCAAACCCTAGGATTCCAAAATGATGAGATCTGTGGGAAATACTAAAGGAAATATGCCCTAGAGGCAATAATAAAGTTGTTATTTATATTTCCTTATATATCATGATAAATGTCTTCTATTCATGCTAGAATTGTATTAACAGGAAACTTGATACATGTGTGAATACATAGACAAAACAAAGTGTCCCTAGTATGCCTCTACTAGACTAGCTCGTTAATCAAAGATGGTTATGTTTCCTAACCATGGACATGAGTTGTCATTTGATCAGTGGGATCACATCATTACGAGGATGATGTGATGGACAACACCCATCCGTTAGCTTAGCACAATGATCGTTTAGTCTTTCTGCTATTGCTTTCTTCATGACTTATACATGTTCCTATGACTATGAGATTATGCAACTCCCGAATACCGGAGGAACATCTTCTGTGCTATCAAACATCACAACGTAACTGGGTGATTATAAAGATGACGCTCTATAGGTGTCTCCGAAGGTGTTTGTGGTGTTGGAATAGATCGAGAATATGATTTGTCATTCCATGTGTCCGAGAGGTATCTCTGGGCCCTCTCGGTAATACACATCATAATAAGCCTTGCAAGCAAACAAATATTGAGTTAGTCATGAGATAATGTATTACGGAACAAGTAAAGAGACTTGCCGGTGACGAGATTGAACTATGTATAATGATACCAACGATCGAATCTTGGGCAAATAACATACCGATCACAAAGGGAACAACGTATGTTGTTATGCGGCTTGACCGATTAAGATCTTCGTAGAATATGTAGGAACCAATATGAGCATCCAGGTTACGCTATTGGTTATTAACCGGAGATGAGTCTCGGTCATGTCTACATAGTTCTCGAACTCGTAGGGTCTGCACGCTTAACATTCGATGACAATCGGTATTATGAGTTTATGTGTTTGGATGAACCGAAAGTAGTTCGGAGTCCCGGATGAGATCACAGACATGACGAGGAGTCTCAAAATGGTTGAGACATAAAGATTGATATATTGGAAGGTTATATTCGAACACCGGAAGGGTTCCGAGGGTCACCGGATAAATACCGAAGTACCGGGAGGTTACCGGAACCCCTCGGGATTAAATGGGCCTTATTGGGCTTTAGGGGAGAGAGAGAGGGCCTACCTAGGTCAGGTCGTGCACCCCCACAAGCCTAGTCCGAATTGGACTAGGGGGAGGGGCGGCGCCCCCTCCTTCCTTCTCTTTCTCTCCCTCCCTTCCCTCTTCTCCTACTCCCTCTAGGAAAGGGGAGTCATACTCCTAGTGGGAGTAGGACTCCTCCTTGGAGCACCTCCTCCCCTAAGCTGGCCTCCTCCCTCTCCCTCCTTTATATACGTGGGGAGGGCACCCCTTGGACACACATCAATTGTTCCTAGCCATGTGCGGTGCCCCCCTCCATAGTTACACACCTCGATCATATTGTTGTAGTGCTTAGGCGAAGTCCTGCGCCGGTAACTTCATCATCACCGTCACCACGCCGTCTTGCTGAAAAAACTCTCCTGTGACCTCAACTGGATCAAGAGTTTGTTGCACGTCATCGAGCTGAACGTGTGCTGAACGCGGAGGTGCCGTACGTTCGGTGCTTGGATCGGTTGGATCACGAAGACGTTCGACTACATCAACCGCGTTAGTAAATGCTTCCGCTTTCAGTCTACGAGGGTACGTAGACACACTCTCCCCGTTATGATGTGATATGGTCAAGACGTGATGAGTTATACATTATTGTATGAGATGATCATGTTTTGTAAATTATCGGCAACCGGCAGGAGCCTTATGGTTGTCTCTTTATTGTATGAATTGCGAAGGCCATGTAATTGCTTTACTTTATCACTATGAGTTAGTGATAGTAGTAGTAGTAGCAATAATTGGCGAGACAACCACGACGCTACGATGAAGATCATGGTGTCAAGCCGGTGATGATGGAGTTCATGAAGTCATTTTGAGATGGAGATCAAAAGCACAAGATGATGATGGCCATATCATGTCACATATTTTGATTGCATGTGATGTTTATCTTATTATGCTTCTTATTTTGCTTAGTACGGCGGTAGCATTATAAGATGATCCCTTATGAAATTTCAAGGTACAAGTGTTCTCCCTGAGTATGCACCATTGCGAAAGTTCGTCGTGCCGAGACACCACGTGATGATCGGGTGTGATAAGCTCTACGTTCAAATACAATGAGTGTAAGATAGTTTTGCACATGCAGAATACTCGGGTTAAACTTGACGAGCCTAGCATGTACAGACGTGGCCTCGGAACACTAGAGACAGAAAGGTCGAGCGTGAATAATATAGTAGATATGATCAACATAAGATGTTCACCATTGAAAACTACTCCGTCTCACGTGATGATCGGACAGTGTTTAGTTGATTTCGATCACGTGATCATTTAGATGACTTGTGACACCCCCAATTTGACCGTACACTAATCATGCACGCAAATGTGTACGACTAAGATCAGGGACTCACTGGAAGATATCACAACACAACTCTAGACACAAATTTAAATAATACAAGCTTCATATTACAAGCCAGGGGCCTCGAGGGCTCGAATACAAAAGCTCGAAAACACAAGAGTCAGCGGAAGCAGAAATATCTGAGTACAGACATAAGTTAAACAAGATGCCTTAAGAAGGCTAGCACAAAAGTAGCAACGATCGAAAAGCCAAAGCCTCCTGCCTGGGACCTCCTAACTACTCCTCGAAGCCGATCTTCACGTAGAAACATCCTCGGGATCTTCTGGGTCCGGGACTCCACCATCTGGTTGCGTCATCCGAGAAGAAGGACCAAAAGGGGAAAAGGGGGAGAAAAGCAACCGTGAGTACTCATCCAAAGTACTCGCAAGCAAGGATCTATACTTCAAATGCAATGGTATCTGTGTAAAGGTGGTAATATATGTGGGTTAAACTGCAGAAAGCCAGAATAAGAGGGGGATAGCTAATCCAATCGAAGACTACGCTTTTGGCCACCTCCATCTTGCAGCAGTAGATGAGAGTAGCTGGAAAGTAACAAGTATCCTTGCTTCTCGCAGCCTCCGTCTTGCAGCAGTAGAATAGAATAGATGGTAAGTTCACCAAGTAACAACGTATAGCATAATACTACCCGGTGATCCTCCCCTCGTCGCCCTGTGAGAAAGCGATCACCGGGTTGTATCTGGAACTTGTCTGGGTGTGTTTTATTAAGTATCCAGTTCTAGTTGTCATGAGGTCAGAGTACAACTCCGGGTCGTCCTTTTACCGAGGGACACGGCTATTCGAATAGATTAACTTCCCTGCAGGGGTGCACCACATAACCCAGCACGCTTGATCCCATTTGGCCGGACACACTTTCCAGGGTCATGCCCGGCCTCGGAAGTTCAACACGTCGCAGCCCTACCTAAGCACAACAGAGAGGTCAGCACGCCGGTCTAAACCCTAAGCGCACGGGGGTCTGGGCCCATCGCCCAATGCACACCTGCACGTTGCGAGGGCGGCCGGTAAGCAGACCTAGCCTCTCCTAATACCAGAGTAGGCGTTCCGGTCCAATCCGGCGCGTGCCGCTAAGTCGCTGACGTCAAGAAGGCTTCGGCTGATACCACGACGTCGAGTGCCCATAACTGTTCCCACGCAGCTGGTTAGTGCGTATAGACCAAATGGCCAGACTCAGATCAAATACCAAGATCCCGTTAAACGTGTTATTATGAAATAACCACGGACAACGACCAGGGCCAGGCCCACCTATCTCCTAGGTGGTCGCAACCCGCCCTGTCGCTCCGCCACAAAGTAACCATCAGGGGACTGTCGGGAACCCAGGCCCACCACTACCTGGGTGGAACCACCTGCCCCTTCAGCCCCCATATCCGAATCATCATCATTTGTATGTAAAGTATGTATATGGTATATACCCGTGATCACCACCCGAGTGATCACGGCCCGATAGAATAGCATGGCAGACGGACAAGAATGTATGGCCACTGATGGAATACTAGCATCTTATACTAAGCAATAGGATGGCAAGTAAAGTATCAACAGTTGTAGCAACAAGGACAGGCTATGCAGCAGAATAGGAGTAACCGAACAGTAACAAGCTACACTACTCTAATGCAAGCAGTAGAGAGAAGAATAGGCGATATCTGGTGATCAAAGGGGAGGCTTGCCTGGAAGCTCTGCAGACGAAAGGAATCTTCGAAAGCGTAGCCGTAGTTGAACACCGAAGCATCAATGGTCTCGGGGTCTATCACAGTATCGGAGTCTACCGAAAATAAGCAACGAAGGGGAAACAAATAAATAACAGAGCAAACAATAGCATCACAAAGCATAACATGGAAATATGCGGTGCTACGTGTGACCTAACGCAGTAGGAGGTGATACTAGCAAGGATGAAAAACATCCAGGAAAGTATTCCCGGTGTTTTGCGTTTTCGGGCAGATGAAACGGAGGGGGAATGTTGCACGTTCGGTATGATAGAGATGTGTGGCGGACGAACGGACCGCGTATTCGGATTCGTCTCGTCGTTCTGAGCAACTTTCGTGTACAAAGTATTTTCATCGGAGTTACGGATTATTTTATATAATTTTACAAAGTTTAATTGAATTTCTGGAATTTCTGGAATTATTATTAATTCGAATTTAAAAACAGAATTTACTTTAGTCACCTAGTGCTACACTAGCCCGTCTGTATGACAGTGGGGCCAGTGGGGTCCAGTCAACAGGGTCAACAGCAGTTGACCAGCCAGTGATGACTGGTCAACCAGTGAACAGTGAACGTGGGACCCGTATGTCATGGACATAGGCATCCTTAATTTATTTTATCTCTTTAATTCAACAGCAAGCCCCATGTGTTATAGACTAATTAGGAATAGAATTGGCACTTAACAGTAATTAGCCTAATTAGGCCCGGCCCCATGTGAAATGGCACAAGCCGTTCTCACGGCTGTGCATTACACGCATGCACACAGCCATGGCCATGGCGATGGCCAGAGCTAGCGGCGAGCATGGGATGCAATAGCTAGCATAGAGTTCTGTGACACGGGGCACACGCAGACGAGCGCACACGGGGGCACGCGTGAGGCGCAGGGCACGTCCATGGGCAGCATGACCGTGCGGGCGGGCGAGCACGGACAGTGTCCAGGGACGAGCAGCGGCGCTAGCAAGCATCAGCAGATGCAGAGCAAGTAGCCGTAATTTAGCCGCGACAACACAAGAGCAGTAGTAGTAGTGAGCAGCACAAGCAACAGCAGTAGCGAGCAGAAGAGTAGCTGCGGCAGCAAGCTACAGGCAGTACACACGAACGTACATACGCGTACGCGCGAGCTCGGATGTGCTCGGGGATGGCAAACGGCGACCGAATCGGGACGGAGGAAGGGGGATCTGGAGTAGTTGCTCACTACGAGTCCATTGGCGCGCTCGGGGAGGGTCGGGGTGGACCGGAGAGGTGGCTGTGACGACGAGGTTGTGGCGGCCGAACAAAGGAGACGACGATGATGTCGGCAACACAGCGCCCTGACTCGAGCTGGTGCACTGAACGGACGAAGCCAGCCTCGGCGGACCTCCTGGACATGTTCCCGAGCGACGGCGACGACGGTGGCCGTGGCAAGAGGGCGAGGCAGTGGTGACCGCAGAGCAAATCGAGCTCGAAATCAAGTGGAAGAGGAGGGGGCCGATGGGGGATCCTGGGGGATTGGACGAGGGCGGTCTAGGGTTTCACGGGGGCGTTCTTATAGGACCAGAGAAGCGTCGTGGAGGCCATCCATGGCCAAGGCGCCATGGATGTCTGCCACGCCTCTGTTCGGTGAACAGAGGAAAGGGGAGACGGGAATAGGTGGGCCGGCCTGCCTGGCAAGGGCCAGCTGGGCCAGTTGGTCCAGCGTGGGGGGGGTGTTTCCTTTTTCAACTTTAGTTTTGTTTTATTTCCTGTTTTCTTTATTTTAGTTACAAAAATAGTTTTACAAAAAGCTAACCCTTGCTCCTAAATTAGCATAACAATATAGGCCACTCCCACAAAAAGTTTGGTGACTAAACAAACTAGTTTAATATTTGCTTATCATTTAAAAGCATTTAAATAATAGTTTTCGCTACTGTTTTATTCATTTTAGTGTATTTAAACATTTTATAAAAGTGTGGTTTCTCCACCATAATAACCTACGAATTATTTGTCACATTTAGAACATTTTATTTTTGAAGTTTGAACACCTTAATTGTTCGCTTCATTTTGAATTTTAATTCGAACCGGTTTCGAACTAACACGAGATTATCAACAGTAATTGCGGTGACGTGTCGTCATTAGTAGAGGGTTACTGTAGCTTAACTATCCGGGCGTCACAATTCTCCTCCACTACAAGAAATCTCGTCCCGTGATTTAAGCGATGGAGTAAGGGGGAAGTTCTGGTTGCGAAATTCTAACGGGTCTTATTGGTCTTGGTTGCCCTTCTCGAAGAGGTTGACTCCTTGCGTTGATGTCTTCATTTCTCTGCTTCCGGTCATCATGATCAAGTCGTCATCCTTTCTTCGGGATCTTCATCATCCTACGAACGCGACCAGGGGGGATTTTTTTTTGGAAGAACGCATCTCCACAAGGCTGGGCATCTAACGGTGAACTCAATGAGAAATACACTAGGTACCCCACGAGTTGTATTTCAGTGATTTCGTTGAGTGCAATATACGATGGTACCAAAGTTTCAAATGGGCAGACAATCATTCGATGCCTAGACAGAAGCTGGAATGGGGGCTTGAACAACGAGAATAACATGGTGTTTGATTCCACGATGAATAATGGTATAGAATTTAGCTCATGAATCACATACGAAGCCAGGTGCAAAGGATCGTTAGAATCCGGGTGTAAAGAAGAATTAGGTTTCGATCCAGTGGACCTGTGGGTTATGGGCCCACCATGTGGGTTGAAAATAGGAAGGGTGGCGACATCTTGCACAGCCACGACAGGGAGGCATGTCAGTGGATAGCTTGTGAGCTATGTCGTCAACGATGTTGGTACCAAGGACGGGGAGCGAAGAGAACCATTTTCCCGATCGTTGAAACGAGGCGGACCAATAGGCAAGGTTCTCGCCCGCCGACAGTATCGGAATGTTATCAATAATAGAATCAAGGTCGTACTGATAGAGTTGTACAACGAGGTGTTTACATAAGCAGAGAATTATTACTGCTTAGTTTATATGTAGATCAAAGAAAGGTTAAACAAACAAATGGAAAGGAAAATTGTGATTACATACAATTATTAGGAGTATATCCTTCCCATGGACAAGCAGAACAGGGCATACAGGGTAGGAGAGCAAATACCCAACCATTCAGATAAAGAGGCAAGGATTAATCAATATGTTACCCATACAACGGTGTTTGGATAACTGACCAAGAAACATTTAGCATCACACCTCCAAGGTTCTTGTTGATGAGCGAGGTATCATAGTCATGCTTCGAGGTAGCAATGATATGGTGTTTCAATCAAGGGTCAGACTTTGGATACACAAATGATCCATCAGAAGCAACTTATAGAATAAGTCTTACAATTTCCTCCTGGAAGAATGGCTATCCTTGCAAAAGAAATTATAATGATGGGTCCTCCAGCGAGGGTGCTATGCATGACATCATATTACCGGGTCATCAAAGGACCAACATTATAACTACTGGAAAGTTGTCCCAACCATCATATCTAACCGAGATTCAGATCTGATTGGTGTCAAGATACCTCAGACTCGGGATGTTCGAGAAGAAACGATGCAACATTAATCGACGAAATGACATTGCAAGATTCTCGAAAAATGAACTATGGGAGCGGGTTCCCGAAACAATAGTTCATCATTAAACCAAGGAGAGGATGAGGAGGTGACTGGTGGGCTCAGCGACAATTCATCGAGAATTCCAAACGGATGGATTTCCATAATAATGTGAACAAGAAGATGACACTTGTTGATTCAAATGATATAATGTTGTATGCGCGAGGAAAACATACATCATTAATCATTAGTTGAAAGGTGTGCCTGAAATATGACCTTAGGCAGCAAGGTCAATGTTAGAGTGA
Source organism: Secale cereale (assembly GCA_902687465.1). Classification (NCBI taxonomy): domain Eukaryota; kingdom Viridiplantae; phylum Streptophyta; class Magnoliopsida; order Poales; family Poaceae; genus Secale; species Secale cereale. The sequence continues at coordinate 138,377,859 of LR738716.1, forward strand.
CGATTCAATAACCAACAGGCTAAGAACGAACTGTCGACCGTTAACTTCAAAGCAATAGGGTTGCTAGAATTACTGAACTCAAGCGGCATCGTGAGGACGAGGTAGCACAGTCAAGGATAGCTAGACAAGGGATGTACCCGATAGTCTAGGAATAAACCAGATTGAGTTTAAAAATTTCCCAGTAACATATACTAGGGGTGTTGAATTTTTAGCGCGGATTTGATTTACTAAACGGTGTCCTCGGTTGACGGCAACCTAGAACCCGTAGAGTGATTACGACAAGCAAAGGTATTATTTCTTCAAAAGTTCAAAAGTTGTAGTGCAAAGGCATGATATCCTCGAGATATCAGAGGGTAAAACTTGAAGGTAGAACACGATAGAAGTTGAACTAGGCCATTGACCTATGACAGTAGATACTTTAACCTTGTCAAAAATTGACGAGGCCTGGAATGGATTTATTCCAGACATATTGAATAAGGACAGCATGGTCGGAACCATAACTGCAAGGGATCAATTTTATTGACACCGAAAGAATTATTTAGATGAAAAATCATTTTGCAAGAAGCTCCCGAGACGGTCTACATCGTTTCCATGGGCATGAACAAAAGCTCAAGGTCGACTCCCATTTCTCCAATGCATACGTTTCATTTACCCCTTGCTTTGATAAAATTGTAGTGTTGGAATTTTATCCGGTAGAACACCGGAAGGTTATGACTTGTGAAAACTTTCGGGTTTTCACAATTAGGGGAAGGCATAGGTTCAACCCATCGGGCATCTTAGTAACATATACCACAAGTTTCAAAAGTAAAAACACGAGCTTGAAAGCAGAGCATGGTTGGTCAAGCAGAGGATATAATTTACCAAAGGCATTATGTATCATGGGAAGAACTCACAAGGTGATTGAATATGAAGGACACTGTCAGATAACAATCCAACAACGGATCAAGCGATCCACAACGGAGCTGATGTGGGTATCGGTACTCACTCAGAGGAAGAAAGAATGCAAAGGCATCAGATTCAAGAATCACTTGATTTGTTTGATGCTTATTTAGAAAGAAATTATGTTTTTCAATGCGAAGGATCAGAAGCAAACACTCTGATCAAGGATGTTTAAGTTGTAAACACTAAGTCGGACAATCAATAAAGGATTGAATTGCCGAGAACCAACTCATGTCTGGAATGACGTCTGAGTCGGAAAGATAATTGTATAAAGGATAACCCGATGATTGCGTGCGTACGCACACATTGAAACAATAGGCCCAAAATGGCCAAGACAATGGATGTTAACGAAGACTACTAGTCATATGGAATTAACCATAATGCAAGCAGGCAATAACTTTAAGGGTAACAGGCTGTAGAGGATTTTCAAAAGATCGAAAAGTATTCCAAAGAATTTTGTGAGACACATGAACAATTGAGAAGAACGGGTCCTCGATAAATGTGAGGAAATAACCGTAAGGGTTTTCGTGCGGAATAAAACTGCAAGATAGTAAACTCAAAGGATTCTCGAAACAACGGAGAATATTCCGAGGCATATTGTAACAACAAGAGCGACGAGTAACGATCATGAGAATGACAAAAGCACACAGATATCCATAGGGATATATCGGTGGCAGTGAATTGCAAAGGTGATGAGTACAAGTTATCGGGTTAACAACGGAGAGTATCTTCAAGGTCTTCTGGTGCAGCAGACGATCATCGGTAATAAGGTGTTCTCCGGGTGAAAATGATAACGAGATCCTAATGTTAGATTTTGCAAAATTCATTTATCCCGAATAGAAGAGAGATCAGAGTCCCAGAGTAAAGACGAGGAATAAAAGATCCTAATACCACCCAATTGGCGACGTGGTCCCGTAAGCCACACAACAAGTTAGTAAATTTGTTTTCGCAAAGACTAGACTCAACTTCGGCCAAGGAGTTGGAAAGGGGATTCCTACAGGCAGTCGGCTCTGATACCAACTTGTTACACCCCCAATTTGACCGTACACTAATCATGCACGCAAATGTGTACGACTAAGATCAGGGACTCACTGGAAGATATCACAACACAACTCTAGACACAAATTAAAATAATGCAAGCTTCATATTACAAGCCAGGGGCCTCGAGGGCTCGAATACAAAAGCTCGAAAACACAAGAGTCAGCGGAAGCAGAAATATCTGAGTACAGACATAAGTTAAACAAGATGCCTTAAGAAGGCTAGCACAAAAGTAGCAACGATCGAAAAGCCAAAGCCTCCTTCCTGGGACCTCCTAACTACTCCTCGAAGCCGATCTTCACGTAGAAACATCCTCGGGATCTTCTGGGTCCGGGACTCCACCATCTGGTTGCGTCATCCGAGAAGAAGGACCAAAAGGGGAAAAGGGGGAGAAAAGCAACCGTGAGTACTCATCCAAAGTACTCGCAAGCAAGGATCTATACTGCAAATGCAATGGTATCTGTGTAAAGGGGGTAATATATGTGGGTTAAACTGCAGAAAGCCAGAATAAGAGGGGGATAGCTAATCCAATCGAAGACTACGCTTTTGGCCACCTCCATCTTGCAGCAGTAGATGAGAGTAGCTGGAAAGTAACAAGTATCCTTGCTTCTCGCAGCCTCCGTCTTGCAGCAGTAGAATAGAATAGATGGTAAGTTCACCAAGTAACAACGTATAGCATAATCCTACCCGGTGATCCTCCCCTCGTCGCCCTGTGAGAAAGCGATCACCAGGTTGTATCTGGAACTTGTCTGGGTGTGTTTTATTAAGTATCCAGTTCTAGTTGTCATGAGGTCAGAGTACAACTCCGGGTCGTCCTTTTACCGAGGGACACGGCTATTCGAATAGATTAACTTCCCTGCAGGGGTGCACCACATAACCCAGCACGCTTGATCCCATTTGGCCGGACACACTTTCCAGGGTCATGCCTGGCCTCGGAAGATCAACACGTCGCAGCCCTACCTAAGCACAACAGAGAGGTCAGCACGCCGGTCTAAACCCTAAGCGCACGGGGGTCTGGGCCCATCGCCCAATGCACACCTGCATGTTGCGAGGGCGGCCGGTAAGCAGACCTAGCCTCTCCTAATACCAGAGTAGGCGTTCCGGTCCAATCCGGCGCGCGCCGCTAAGTCGCTGACGTCAAGAAGGCTTCGGCTGATACCACGACGTCGAGTGCCCATAACTGTTCCCACGCAGCTGGTTAGTGCGTATAGACCAAATGGCCAGACTCAGATCAAATACCAAGATCCTATTAAACGTGTTATTATGAAATAACCGCGGACAACGACCAGGGCCAGGCCCACCTATCTCCTAGGTGGTCGCAACCCGCCCTGTCGCTCCGCCACAAAGTAACCATCAGGGGACTGTCGGGAACCCAGGCCCACCACTACCTGGGTGGAACCACCTGCCCCTTCAGCCCCCATATCCGAATCATCATCATTTGTATGTAAAGTATGTATATGGTATATACCCGTGATCACCACCCGAGTGATCACGGCCCGATAGAATAGCATGGCAGACGGACAAGAATGTATGGCCACTGATGGAATACTAGCATCTTATACTAAGCAATAGGATGGCAAGTAAAGTATCAACAGTTGTAGCAACAAGGACAGGCTATGCAGCAGAATAGGAGTAACCGAACAGTAACAAGCTACACTACTCTAATGCAAGCAGTAGAGAGAAGAATAGGCGATATCTGGTGATCAAAGGGGAGGCTTGCCTGGAAGCTCTGCAGACGAAAGGAATCTTCGAAAGCGTAGCCGTAGTCGAACACCGAAGCATCAATGGTCTCGGGGTCTATCACAGTATCGGAGTCTACCGAAAATAAGCAACGAAGGGGAAACAAATAAATAACAGAGCAAACAATAGCATCACAAAGCATAACATGGAAATATGCGGTGCTACGTGTGACCTAACGCAGTAGGAGGTGATACTGGCAAGGATGAAAAACATCCAGGAAAGTATTCCCGGTGTTTTGCGTTTTCGGGCAGATGAAACGGAGGGGGAATGTTGCACGTTCGGTATGATAGAGATGTGTGGCGGACGAACGGACCGCGTATTCGGATTCGTCTCGTCGTTCTGAGCAACTTTCGTGTACAAAGTATTTTCATCGGAGTTACGGATTATTTTATATAATTTTACAAAGTTTAATTGAATTTCTGGAATTTCTGGAATTATTATTAATTCGAATTTAAAAACAGAATTTACTTTAGTCACCTAGTGCTACACTAGCCCGTCTGTATGACAGTGGGGCCAGTGGGGTCCAGTCAACAGGGTCAACAGCAGTTGACCAGCCAGTGATGACTGGTCAACCAGTGAACAGTGAACATGGGACCCGTATGTCATGGACTTAGGCATCCTTAATTTATTTTATCTCTTTAATTCAACAGCAAGCCCCATGTGTCATAGACTAATTAGGAATAGAATTGGCACTTAACAGTAATTAGCCTAATTAGGCCCGGCCCCATGTGCAATGGCACAAGCCGTTCTCATGGCTGTGCATTACACGCATGCACACAGCCATGGCCATGGCGATGGCCAGAGCTAGCGGCGAGCATGGGATGCAATAGCTAGCATAGAGTTCTGTGACACGGGGCACACGCAGACGAGCGCACACGGGGGCACGCGTGAGGCGCAGGGCACGTCCATGGGCAGCATGACCGTGCGGGCGGGCGAGCACGGACAATGTCCAGGGACGAGCAGCGGCGCTAGCAAGCATCAGCAGATGCAGAGCAAGTAGCCGTAATTTAGCCGCGACAACACAAGAGCAGTAGCAGTAGTGAGCAGCACAAGCAACAGCAGTAGCGAGCAGAAGAGTAGCTGTGGCAGCAAGCTACAGGCAGTACACACGAACGTACATACGCGTACGCGCGAGCTCGGATGTGCTCGGGGACGGCAAACGGCGACCGAATCGGGACGGGGGAAGGGGGATCTGGAGGAGTTGCTCACTACGAGTCCATTGGCGTGCTCGGGGAGGGTCGGGGTGGACCGGAGAGGTGGCTGTGACGGCGAGGTTGTGGCGGCCGAACAAAGGAGACGACGATGATGTCGGCAACACAGCGCCCTGACTCGAGCTGGTGCACTGAACGGACGAAGCCAGCCTCGGCGGACCTCCTGGACATGTTCCCGAGCGACGGCGACGACGGTGGCCGCGTCAAGAGGGCGAGGCAGTGGTGACCGCAGAGCAAATCGAGCTCGAAATCAAGTGGAAGAGGAGGGGGCCGATGGGGGATCCTGGGGGGATTGGACGAGGGCGGTCTAGGGTTTCACGGGGGCGTTCATATAGGACCAGAGAGGCGACGTGGAGGCCATCCATGGCCAAGGCGCCATGGATGTCTGCCACGCCTCTGTTCGGTGAACAGAGGAAAGGGGAGACGGGAATAGGTGGGCCGGCCTGCCTGGCAAGGGCCAGCTGGGCCAGTTGGTCCAGCGTGGGGGGGGGGTGTTTCCTTTTTCAACTTTAGTTTTGTTTTATTTCCTGTTTTCTTTATTTTAGTTACAAAAATAGTTTTACAAAAAGCTAACCCTTGCTCCTAAATTAGCATAACAATATAGGCCACTCCCACAAAAAGTTTGGTGACTAAACAAACTAGTTTAATATTTGCTTATCATTTAAAAGCATTTAAATAATAGTTTTCGCTACTGTTTTATTCATTTTAGTGTATTTAAACATTTTATAAAAGTGTGGTTTCTCCACCATAATAACCTACGAATTATTTGTCACATTTAGAACATTTTATTTTTGAAGTTTGAACACCTTAATTGTTCGCTTCATTTTGAATTTTAATTCGAACCGGTTTCGAACTAACACGAGATTATCAACAGTAATTGCGGTGACGTGTCATCGTTAGTAGAGGGTTACTGTAGCTTAACTATCCGGGCGTCACATGACTATATTTATGTCTATCTAAGTGGGATTTCTTTAGTAATATGGTTAATTGAACTTTAATTTATCATGAACTTAGTCCTGGTAGTTTTTTCATATCTATGTTTTTGAAGATCAATGGCCCGTGCTACCGTTCCCTTAAATTTTAGTGCGTTCCTAGAGAAGCCAAGTTGAAAGATGATGGTAGCAACTACACGGACTGGGTCCGCAACCTGAGGATTATCCTTAGTGCTGCAAAGAAGAATTATGTTCTTGAAGCACCGCTAGGTGACAGGCCTGCTGTAGGAGCAACTCTGGACATTATGAACGTCTGGCAAGCTCGTTCTGATGACTACTCGATAGTTTAGTGTGCCATCCTTTATGGCTTAAAATCTGGACTTCAAATATGTTTTGAACATCATGGAGCATATGAGATGTTCCAAGAGTTAAAGTTAATATTTCAAGCAAATGCCTGAATTGAGAGATATGAAGTCTCCAATAAGTTCTATAGCTGCAAGATGGAGGAGAACAGTTCTATTAGTGAACACTTACTCAGAATGTCTGGGTACTACAATCACAAGACTTGACTTGGTTGCAAAGTTGACGAAGATAGTGTTATTGATAGAGTTCTTCAATCACTGCCACCAAGCTATAAAGGCTTTGTGATGAACTATAATATGCCAGGGATGCAGAAGATAATTCCCGAGCTCTTCGCTATGCTCGAAGCTGCGGAGGTAGAAATCAAAAAGGAGCATCAAGTGTTGATGCTTAACAAGACCACTAGTTTCAAGAAAAAGGGCAAGGGAAAGAAGGGGAACTTCAAGAAGAATAGCAAGACAGTTGCTACTACCGTGAAGAAACCCAAGTCTGGAGCCAAGCCTGAAACTGAGTGCTTCTACTGCAAAGGGACAGGACACTGGAAGCGGAACTGCCCCAAGTATTTGGCGGATAAGAAGGATGGCAAAGTGAACAAAGGTATATTCGATATACATGTTATTGATGTGTACCTTACTAATGCTCGCAGTAGCACCTCGGTATTTGATACTGGTTCGGTTGCTAATATTTTTAACTTGAAACAGGGCCTACAGATTAAACGAAGATTAGCTAAGGACGAGGTATCGATGCGCGTCGGAAATGGTTCCAAAGTAGATGTGATCTCCATCAGGACGCTACCTCTACCTCTACCTTCGGGATTAGTTTTAGATCAAAATAATTGTTATTTGGTGCCAGCATTGAGCATGAACATTATATCTGGATCTTGTTTGTTGCGAGACAGTTATTCATTTAAATCAGAGAATAATGGTTGTTCTATTTATATGAGTAATATCTTTTATGGTCATGCACCTTGAAGAGTGGTCTATTCTTGTTAGATCTCGATCGTAGTGATACACATATTCCTAATATTGAAGCCAAAAGATGCAAAGTTGATAATGATAGTGCAACTTATTTGTGGCACTGCCATTTAGGTCATATTGGTGTAAAGCGCATGAAGAAACTCCATGCTGGTGAACTTTTGGAATCACTTGATTATGAATCACCTGGTGCTTGTGAACCATGCCTCATGGGCAACATGACTAAAACTCCGTTCTCCGAAACAATGGAGCGAGCAACTAACTTGTCGGAAATTATGCATACTAATGTATGTAGACCGATGAGTGTTGAGGATCGCAGCGGTTATCATTATTTTCTAACCTTCACTGATGATTTGAGAAGATATGGGTATATCTACTTGATGAAGCACAAGTCTGGAACATTTGAAAAGTTCAAAGAATTTCACAGTGAAGTTCAGAATCATCGTAACAAGCAAATAAAGTTTCTACGATCAGATCGCGGAGGCGAATATTTGAGTTATGAGTTTGCTCTTCATTTGAAACAATGTGGAATAGTTTCACACCTCACGCCACCTGGAACACCACAGCGTAACGGTGTGTCTGAACCTCATGACCATACTTTATTAGATATGGTGTGATCTATGATGTCTCTTACCCATTTACCACTATCGTTTTGGGGTTTGCTTTAGAGACAGCTGCATTCACGTTAAATAGGGCACCATCTAAATCCATTGAGACGATGCCTTATGAACTGTGGTTTGGCAAGAAACCCAAGTTGTAGTTTTTTAAAGTTTGGAGATGCGATGCTTATGTGAAAAAGCTTCAACCTGATAAGCTCGAACCCAAGTCAATGAAAATTGTCTTCATAGGATACCCAAAGGAAACTATTGGGTACACCTTCTATCACATATCCGAAGGCAAGATATTCGTTGGTAAGAATGGATCCTTTCTAGAGAAGGAGTTTCTCTCGAAAGAAGTGAGTGGGAGGAAAGTGGAACTTGATGAGGTAATTGTACCTTCTCCCGAATTGGAAAGTATTACATCACAGAAACTAGTTCTAGTGATTCCTACACCAATCAGTGAGGAAACTAATGATTATGATCATGAAATTCAGATCAAGTTACTGTTGAACCTCGTAGGACAACCAGAGTGTGTTCCGCGCCGGAGTGGTACGGTAACCCAGTTCTGGAATGTCAGGCCCAAGATGTGATTCTATCCCGATCACGTGGCACTTACGTGATTGGGGCACAACCGCATTTCGGGCGCTTAGCAAGATGGATATCATTACATTGTACCATTACATACATACATGGGGGATACAACAATACATACAAGTCGTGAATACAACATCATCAATACAAGGCATCCGACTACGGATGCAAACAAGAAAAGCACAAAGACATCCATCTGCTATTCAAGGCTGCCGACCAGGAACCTAACCCAAGACTGAAGAAGAAGAAGAATAAAGAACTCCAACTCAAAGAACATCGCTCTCACGTCAAGTCATCGGAAACCTGCACCTGCACTGTTGTTGTAGTATCTGTGAGCCACGAGGACTCAGCAATCCCATAACCATGGGTAACAAGACTATCAAAGCTTAATGGGTAGTAAGAGGTAAAGTGGTGAGGTTGCAGCAGCGACTAAGCAAAATATATGGTGGCTAACTTACGAGTACAAGATCCTGAACTACCTACGAGTCAAACATAACCCCACCGTGTTCTCTTCTCAAAGTGAAAAGAGACAGTCACGGTTACTCACACAGTTGTGTGTTTTACTTCGGATCCTCTGCCAAGTTTTCTACAACCGGACATTAACAAATTTCAATCTGTCACATAACCGCGGGCACGGCTTTCGAAAGATCATAACCCTGCAAGGGTGTCCCAACTTAGCCCATCACAAGCTCTCACGATCAGCAGAAGTAATAATAATATTACCCCTTATCTTAGGGACAATCCGATCAGGCTCGGAGTCCCGGTGCACAAGACATTTCGACAATGGTAAAACAAGTCCAGCAAGACCTCCCGGTGTGCCAACACCCTGATAGTAGCCGCGCATATCTCGTCTCAGGCCACGTCCGGATGAGCACTACGTACAGCAACTTAAGACCCCCAGATAACTGGGTGGCACCGCAAGTGGCTCTAGTTTGGGACCAACACCATCAGCAGTGGCCCCCCTGCTATGTAGAAGAATCCACGAGGGTGCGACCCCCTATGCCAATTTAATTAATTAATTAAGTTATTATTATGAGGCAAATTAAAACCAATGTTGGGCCTTGCTGGAGGAGTTTTATTCAAAGACGAACTGTCAAGGGGTCGCCATATACCCAACCGTGTAAGGAACGCAAAATCAAGGAACATAATGTCGGTTTATCGGCTCCTAAGGCGGCATGAGTGGAACAAAAACCGAGCAAAAGGCCAAGCCTTCCACCCATGCCCAGTATATAGGTGTGTTAAAATATATATCAGATATATTGTGATATTCCCAAAGCATCAAGTTCCAACATGGAATAATCTTCGTCTTCACCTGCAACTAGCAACGCTATAAGAGGGGCTGAGCAAGCGAGTAACATAGTCAAACAATTGTTTGCTGGGAAGGTGTCAAAGGTTAGAGGTTTCATGGCAACAAGGAGAGGGGCTGACAATAATGATGGGTAGCGCGACATATAACGATAGCATCGAGACAACTAAGCATTGCAATGATAGTAAAGGTATCCAAGGGTATGATCATCTTACCTGAGATCCCTCAAGGAATAAGAATGAGTCCATGAAGAAGACGAAGAAGAAGCCTTGAAGACGAACCACGGGTAGACGAACGAATCCTCACGATCGCAACAGAACAAGCACTAACGAGAAGAAGCAAGCAACACGGTAAACACACCACACAAGACATGACAAGATGCTCAACCAAGTATGATGCAAGACAAGTCTATATATGATGCAATACATGGCAAGGGATGAAGCACACAAGATCAACACAAACCAACAAGTTTAAATGAGGCCGGAATCAACACATAACAAATCCGGTAAGTCCTCATATGCATAATTTGAAATTAGTCCAGATCTGAACAAACCTTAAGTTAAAGTTGTTAAACAGCAAGTTAACATGCACCATGATGATCTACATGAAATTCTAGTCAAGTTTCATATAAAGTTTGTTTAATTCGGAGCTACGGCCTAGAAGATATGAGCAAAACAAGTCAAACATGTCAACGGTACAAGATGCACCCAAACATCAAGCAAACACACTCCAAACATGAAAACAACATGATATTATGAGTCTACATGCAAAATCACACAAGTTCCATATAGGACACACTCAAAACGGAGCAACGGGGTAAAAGCTACGAGCTAAACAAGTTACAAAGCAAAGCTGAAGTTAACAGCCACATAGCAACTTTGGAGCAAGGTATAATTAAGCTACAGCACTCAATCATGATAACAAGAGGCATGGAAGTGAAATAGGCATGATACTTAACAAGCATAAACTTAGAACACATCCAAAAGCTTGCTGGAACACAATTAAACAAGCATGGCAAGTTGCAATAAAATTATCCAGACTTAGTCAAAATCTGGGAAGGCAAAAACATCATCACGATGCTGCCTTCAGAGGCACAAAACAACAAGCATATCAACTCTACCAAGTATATAAAGATCATGGACATGTAGTAGACATAGCATACATCAAACAACTCCATTGGAGCAACTCCATAGGAGGCATGGATCAATAACAACAAGGTTCACCAAATTGAACATGCTGATAAAAATCTGACAGGTAAATTTTATAGTAACTTGAGAGCAAGAAATAAATAAGCTACAGCAGGCCAAATGTGCAAGTAAGAGCATGGATGGATAGACAATAACATGGACAACAAGACATGATCATTGGCCACTACAAAACAAGCATAGATTTGAGTGGGCATCAAGCAAACATAGCATCAGGTTATAACAGATTCCAGACTTGACAGTTTTTTCACAAAGTATAAAACAACAACAACAACAACATGGCATGTTCACAAGCTTGTTTAAGTCACCTCAAGGCATATCATGGAAAGTGGAACGCACCACAGCAAAGACCATATGTTTGTGCTTCTAGAACATAAAGGCATGTGGCATGAAGAGAAACACATCAATAGCAAAGAGCAACTGAAATCAGCATCTCACAACAAGTTTCAGCACTTAACAGTCAGATGCACTTTTGCAACAGAGATTACCACGGCAATATGGCACCTAACATGAATGCTACAGCAACCAACATGTAGAGCACTTCACAATGAACATTTTGACATATCATATGCTCCATTTGGATAAACATGCACAAAGTTACAAGCATCACAAGTATGCAACAAAATTATAGTTAACAACAGTTTTAAACAAGTAGCACTCTTGCAACAGGGATAAGAGCATCAATATGAAGTCAAACAAGCATGGCACAATGGAACAAAGTGAAGAGCATATCACCACGATCATATTGACATATTAAACACACAATTTGGATCACCACACAAAAAGTTACAGCCATGCAAAGATGCCAACAAAATATGACAGCAAAAGGACTTAGCCATATTTCTAAAACGAAAACTGAGCGCAATATAGTTACGGGACGCCCGGGGCGGGGAATAGGTGGGCTTACCAATTGGGCCTGGCCCAAGTCGGAGGACAGGCGGAGGCAGGCCTAGCGGGCCATGGAGGGATCTGGGCCCAGGAGCTGGGCCGGGCTAGGGGAGAGGCGAGGCCGGCTCGGGGAGGAGATGGGCCGGCGGATGGCAAGGAGTTGGGCTGGCCCATGCGGACGAGGCGAGCGGCCCGGCTGGGGCGCGGTCAACGGTGTGGAGCGGGGCTGGCCGGATCGGGCTCCTCCCGATCTGCGGCGGCGGCGGCGCATGCAAGGAGGACCGGCGAGGGGCGGCCGGGAGGAGGCCGGGGAGGTCGGGATCCGGCGGAACCGGGGCCGACGGTTCCGTTCCCGGCCAGATCCCGGGCCGGCGGGGTCGGGGCGGACGCCAGCGGCAAGGTACAGGGCGGCGGCGCCATGGAGTGCAGCGGCGGCTGCGTGCTGCCGGGCTCGAGCGGGAGGCGGCAGAGGGAGCGAGCTGGGGCAGCGTGGGGAGCGGGAGCTCGGAGGCGCGGGCGCGGTCGAGCCCGGCGCAGCCCGGCGCGGGCCGGCCGTGGGCTCACGGGCGGTGGGAGGCGCAGTGGACACGTGGCGGCGGCGGGTTGGAGGAGAGCGGCGGAGGGGCGACATGGCACGTCGTCATTGGCTACGGTGACGTGGCGGCTGGACATGTCCGGCGCGGATGGACATGTCTGGCTGCGCGAGGTGGAAGACGCTAGGGTTTGCCTGCGATTTTGGACGGGGGAGACTATTATATAGGTAGAGGGAGCTAGGAGTGTCCAAATGAGGAGCGGTTCACGGCCACGCGATCGTGATCGAACGGCCAAGAGCATGGAGGAGGTTAGAATGGGGTTGGGGGCTGTGTGAAAGGGGTGCTGGGCCAAAAGAGAAAAGGCTTCCGGCGGTTAACCGGTGGGCTATCAAACGAACTCCGAACACGACGAAACTTGACAGGCGGTCTACCTATGCTATAATAAGACCACACGCCAAGTTTCACCCCATTCCGAGAACATTTTTCGGTCACTCATAAAACAAATATTCGGAGGTGCCGCGGGCACGTGCAAGTGTGTCTGGGCTCAGAACGGACAACGGAGAGGACGGGCGGACTCGGACGGATGCAAGTTTTGAAAACATGATGATGCAACACACAAGATGACATGGCAAAATGCAACACGCAAGCAGATGACATGGCAACGGCAACGAATAACTGACTGACACCTGATGCACCGGTCTCGGGGTGTCACATGGAAGTCATGTTACTAGACCATGATGAACCTACAAACTATGAGGAAGCGATGATGAGCCCAGATTCCGCAAAATGGCTTGAGGCCATAAATCTGAGATGGGATCCATGTATGAGAACAAAGTGTGGACTTTGGTTGACTTGCCCGATGATCGCCAAGCCATTGAAAATAAATGGATCTTTAAGAGGGAGGCTAACGCCGATGGTAATGTTATCGTCTGCAAAGCTCGACTTGTTGCGAAAGGTTTTCGACAAGTTCAAGGAGTTGACTACGATGTGACTTTCTCACCCATAGCGATGCTTAAGTCTTTCCGAATCATGTTAGCAATTGCCGCATTTTATGATTATGAAATCTGGCAAATGGATGTCAAAACTGCATTCCTCAATGGATACCTCAAAGAGGAGTTGTATATGATGCAACCAGAAGGTTTTGTCGATCTTAAAGGTGCTAACAAAGTGTGCAAACTCCAGCGATCCATCTATGGACTGGTGCAAGCATCTCGGAGTTGGAATATACGCTTTGATGAGGTGATCAAAGCATATGGTTTTATACAGACTTTTGCAGAAGCCTGTATTTACAAGAAAGTGAGTGGGAGCTCTGTAGCATTTCTGATATTACATGTGGATGACATATTATTGATTGGAAATGATATTGAATTTCTGGATGGCATAAAAGGATACTTGAATAAGAATTTTTCAATGAAAGACCTCGGTGAAGCTCCTTATATACTGGGCATCAAGATCTATAGAGATAGATCAAGACACTTAATAGGACTTTCACAAAGCACATACCTTGATAAAGTTTTGAAGAAGTTCAAAATGGATTCGTCAAAGAAAGGGTTCTTGCCTGTGTTACAAGGTGGGAAGTTGAGTAAGACTCAATGCCCGACCACTACGGAATATAGAGAGAAAATGAAAGTCATTCCCTATGCCTGAGTCATAGGATCTATCATGTATGCAATGTTGTGTACCAGACCTGATGTGTGCCTTGCTATAAGTTTAGCAGGGAGGTACCAAAGTAATCCAGGAGTTTCCGGTGTACAAAAAGAGGGGTACACTTGTTGTACCCCTATGACTGTGCACGGGCAGTCTGAGCCACGGGAACCACCACACCAAGCATGGCGAGGGAGGCGAGCCGGGGCAAGACCGAAGCTTGATGGAGACTGGAACAACGCCAAGAACAAGGCCACAAAGAGCAAAGGGACAAAGCGGCTTCCCACGGCAAGATCCTTGCCGGGAGCCGGCTCTGGCAGCCCCGGCAAGACCCTTGCCGCGGCAGCTCGCCTCGCGCCTACGGAGAGGATCACCCTTGAGTCCACCGCCCCCATGGGGCGAGGATTCGGGAGATATCCCCGTGGTGGCATGCAGATCTTTGTGAAGACATCCAAGATCAAGATACAAGTTAAGAAGACGACGACCCTTGGCGGGATCCCAGCCAAGGAGAACTACAAGGCCCCCGGCAAGCGCCTTGCCGGGGATGACAGCAGGCGCCACGGGAGGACCCTTGTCGGAGCCCCGTCAAGGCCCTTGCCGAGGACACCCACGGGGCCACCGTCAAGCCCGCACCAACCGGGTTTCCACCGACCCACGCAGCTGCCGACCCGACTAGCTGGACAGGGTCCTGCGTGGCAACCCGCAGATCTTCGTGGAGACCCGCCGTTGCGCCACCTCAGCTGCCTGTCTGCCTACATGGCACCTCAGGAAACGTTGGCCAGGGCGCGTGTCAACACGAGGAGGAGCGGCTACGGACAAGACGGACGTCTCCCCTCGTTCCCGATAAAGCAAGGACACCTAAGCTAAGCGCATTAAATGCGCCTTGTCCTGTAATGCGAGGGCTAACCTCGCATCACTGTACCCTTTCCACCTCCTGCGTGCCACTGTGGCAACCCCTTTTTCCTATAAAAGGAGGCCCGAGGCGGCCAGGAGGAGGATTCGGCTTTTTAGAACTCCTCACGACCCTTTTGGAGCTCCTCACTAGCTGAAGAACACAAACATATAATCCACCAAAGCAGGAGTAGGATTTTACGCATCTTTGCGGCCCGAACCTGGGTAAAGGAACCGTGTCCTGACTATTAGATCCGCTCTTCTCTCAACCCCGCGCCCCGCTACCGAAGTAGGGATTCTTGTGATCCCATAGGTGTCGATCCAAATACACCGACAAGAGTGGATGCGCCAGGTAGGGGGCGCAGTTGTGAGAATCGGCTTTGGTAGTCAGTTCGACGCTTCTTCATCGCCATGGCGCCCAAGAAGAAGACGACGGTGGCGGTTGGCCAGTCGGAAGCCGGATAGCCCATCCTGACGCGTGCGAGCAGCGGACCGGTCGCGGAAAGAACCCAGGGCGCTGCTCGCGAACACCAACGCCATCCCGGCAGCCGGAGTTTGGGAGGTGACGATGTTTGTGTGCCTGGTAACGGGCCACACACCGCCAGTTCCAAAGATGGAGCCCGGCCCTCCGCGGGTGGTGCGGGGCCTTCCAAGGTCATGGCCGCATCACCCGAAGGCGACGCAAGGGCCTCCAGAACTTCCACGCCGGCGCCAACAGCGTGCTCTTCTCAAGCAGCGCGCGATGAACGGTGTCGTCACCCGGAAGATCCCGGACGTCGCCATGGGAAGGGCCCCGAGCGCCACTCCCGGGACGTAGAAGACATGCCCGCCCGCCGAAGCGCTGGTGGAGACGGTATGCGACCGCGGGATCGTGATGAAGCTCCTCCTGACACGCTCAGGGGTCGAAGCACGTCGTGATCCGTGTAGGTTTCGCTACCGTTGACCCCAGCCGAAGCCCTGGCGCGCGCGCAGTTGCTCCTCGACTTTCCTCCCGTTACGGGGAAACTCGACGAGTGGAGAGCCACCATTCGAAGCCTTGTCGCAATCGCCAACAAGGATGAACCAAATCTAGCGGAGCTCCCAGGTCGACGCTCCAATGGAGTCCCACGCACCGGCGGCGGGAGGACCGGCAGCGCCGTGGCTACGGTGCATTCGCCTCCTCCTCACCCGATACCACGTGTGTCGACTCGTCGGGACGTCGCGGGCGACTCCATCTCCATCACGTCGTCCGACCCACGGACACCCACTCCGGCAAGCGCACCTCTTCGGAGTGTTGTGCTCCCGTCGAGGACGTGCCAGAGAGCTCCAACGGAAACAAGAAGGCTGGTGAGACCTCGGACACCCACTCTGGCAAGCGCACCTCTTCGAAGTGCTGTGCTCCCGTCGAGGACGTGCCAGAGAGCTCCACCGGAAAGAAGAAGGCCGGTAAGACCTCGGACACCCAATCCGGCAAGCGCACCTCTTCGGAGTGTCGCGCCCCCGTCGAGGACGTGCCAGAGAGCTCCACCGGCAGGAACAAGAGATCCAGGGCCACACCGCCAGGAACCAAGAAGGTTCTGTCAAGGAGGACGGCATGGGAGGGGCTTTTACCATAAGCTCCGCCCTTGACAACAAATAGGAAGACGCGCTTGTCACCTTCCTACGGGCGAATGTCGACGTGTTTGCCTGGCAAGCATCCGACATCCCCGGCGTTCCGAGGGAGGTGATTGAGCACCACTTTGCTGTCTGTCCCCATGCGCGGCCCGTCAAGCAGAAGGATAGAAAGCAACAGGGTGTGACTTGATGTCATTCCTCGATGCCTACTCCGGCTACCACCAGATCTTCATGACAAGAGAAGACAAAGAGAAGACAACATTCATCACCCCATGTGGTACGTACTGTTTCGTACGAATGCCTTTCGGGTTGAAGAGTGCTGGCTCGACGTTTGCAAGGGCAGTCCAGATTGGTTTTGAACCCCAGCTCCATAGAAATATGGAGGCTTATATGGATGATATAGTGGTCAAAACCAAGAACAAGGCAACCCTTGTACCGGATTTACAAGAAACATTTGTAAACCTACGCAAGATCAACCTCAAGCTGAACCCTGAGAAGTGCGTCTTCGGCGTCCCGTCTGGCAAGCTTCTCGGGTTCTTTGTGTCGCAGCGTGGGATAGAAGCCAATCCGAACAAGATCAAAGCTATAAGCATATTGAAGCACCCAAACGGGTCAAGGATGTGCGTCGGCTTGCTGGCTGCGTTGCCGCCATGAGCAGATTCATTTCCAAGTCTGCCGAGCGCGCCCTCCCCTTTTTCAAGATTTTGAAAAAGGCCGGCCCAATGGAGTGGACGCCAGAAGCCGAAGCACCATTACAAGATCTGAAGAGGTATCTTTCCTCCACGCCAATACTGGTTGCACCTAGACCACAAGAACCGTTGCTGCTATACTTAGCGGCAACAAACCAGGTGGTCAGCGCCGCACTAGTGGCATAGAGAGAAAGCGATGATGAGGTGAAAGCAGCAACAAAGCCTGATGCCACTGGTGCAGAGGCGACACATCCGGTTGGAGTGCAGCCGAAGAAGAAAATGATGCCGCACCCAGTCTACTTTGTTAGCTCCCTCTTTGCAGGGGGCTAGATCAAGGTACTTCGGTGTGCAGAAATTGCTCTTCGGCCTTCTTATGGCCTCGAGGAACCTGTGTCACTACTTCCAGGCGCACGAGATCACTGTCGTCACTCGCTTCCCTCTACAACGGATATTGCACAATCCAGACACGACGGGAAGGATTGTAGAGTGGGCACTGGAGTTGTCCAGCTTTGGCCTCAAGTTTGAAAGTACCTCGACAATTCAGAGCCGAGTCCTGGCAGAGTTCGTCGCAGAATGGACCGCAACGCCTCATGAAGAAGTCCGGGAAACTGCTCTCCCCGGCAAAGAGGCGAGTTGCAGCTGTATCATGTACTTTGATGGAGCTTTCTCCTTGCAGGGCGCCGGGGCTGGCGTACTGTTGGTCGCGCCCACTGGAGAGCGCCTCAAGTACGTGGTCCAGATGCACTTCCCTAGGGAGGTATCAATGAATAACACTGCTGAGTATGAGGGGCTGCTTGCTGGTCTTAGGATCGCGGCAGACCTCGGAATCAAGAAGCTCATTGTCAGGGGCTACTCGCAGCTTGTCGTCAAACAAATCAACAAGGATTACCAGAGCCCGTTGATGAAGGCCTACGTCGATGAAGTGAGAAAGTTGGAAGAGCACTTTGATGGTATACAGGCGGAGCACGTTCCCCGAGCGGGGAATGACTTCGCCGATTACCTGTCAAAGCGCGCTGCCCTCAAGCTACCTGTGGAACCAGGTACCTTTGTGCTTCAGCTTTCTCAGCCATCCATTGGTCCATCACCAGAGCAGAACAAGAGGAGGAAATCAGGGCCCGGCAAGTACTTTCCAGCCGAGCTCACCGGAGCCGCCGGCAAGGATGTTGCCGGAGACACTAAGCCCGCCTTAAGAGGGCTAACTCCGGCGGAGCGTCAAGCTTTTGCCGTCGAGATGGCCGCTCCCTTGGTGGAGGAAATGCCTTTGGTCCTCGCCATCGAGCCCCAGACTCCAGCGTGGGCGCAGCATACCGTCTGATTCCTTCAGACTGGGGAACTTCCTAAGGAGCAGGAAGAAGCGGAGAAAGTAGCCCGTCGGTCTGCTATGATACCAAGATGTTGTAGGGTGAAACCCTAGGGGGGATATTTTCAAACTTGGAGGGGGAAAAGAGGAAGAACACACAAGAACACAAGACACAAATCTCTCAAAACAAACCCAATATCACATCCACTAGAGTAGCATACAAAGGATCCACAAGATTACAAGATCAATCCAAGGAAACAAGCACAAAGGTAAGGTTCTTCCCACTCCTAAAGGAGGTGAGGTCTTGCAATCCAAGAGGATTCTTCTCCCTTGGGAGGTCTTGCAATCCACGAGGATTCTTCTCCCTTGGAGGTCTTGATCTCCTAGAGGAGGGGATACAAGGAGCAAAGCTCTCAAGGTCTCTCAGTATCTTTGCTAACCCTCAAAAGATGTG
Source organism: Secale cereale (assembly GCA_902687465.1). Classification (NCBI taxonomy): domain Eukaryota; kingdom Viridiplantae; phylum Streptophyta; class Magnoliopsida; order Poales; family Poaceae; genus Secale; species Secale cereale. Next base: position 138,396,746 of record LR738716.1, read on the forward strand.
GAGGAGGTCTATTTATAGTCTGTGTCACGAAGGGGTAAGAGGGGAAAGGGGGTACATGGCCAAAGGCCGCAGGCTGCGCGCAGGCAGGGCGGTAGTATCGCCTAAGGAGCGGTAGTACCGCTTGTTGGCAGGAGCGGTAGTACCGCTTTGTGGGGCGGTAGTACCGCTCGTTCCGGGTTGAGCAGGTCTTCATTCGTTTCCACACGATCTGGACTGAACAGGTCCTTCTTTGCTTCCACGTGATCATCTCCTTGGCAACTCGTCCTCGATAGCGCGTACACGTGCTCTAGTCATTGGTCCCTTGCGTGCTTGTGTCGATGATGGAGTGTCCATGGGGATGCTTGTCGGATGCTCCGCATCATCTCCCCCCCCCTTGAGGAAGATCCGTCCACGGATCGTGGTCTTCATCACCATGGTACTTGGCCAAGTCTTTGACGTTGAAGATGTCGCTTACGTTGTACTTGTCACGTAGGATGTCGATCTTGTAAGCGTTGTCATTGTAGCGTGCTAGCACCTTGAATGGTCCGTCGGCTCGTGGAAGAAGCTTGGATTTGCATTCCTTGGGGAAGCAGTCTTTACGAAGGTGTAGCCAAACGAGATCACCCGGATGGAACACCATTGGTGTTTTGTTGGTGTTGAGCTTGATGGCGCGGTGTTGGACTTGACGCTCGGTCGTCGAACGTGTTTCTTCATGCATCTTCTTGAGGTGGGCTGCTCTTGCACTTGCGTCCATGTCGGCTCGTTCTTGAAGCGGGAGAAGAAGGATGTCCAACAGTGACAATGAATTGAAGCCGTAGACAACCTCAAAGGGGGACTTGCCGGTTGTAGAGTGTCTCGCGCGATTGTAGGCGTACTGAGCAATGGGTAAGAACTCCTCCCACTCCTTGATGTTCTTCTTGATCAACACACGTAGGAGAGTGGCAAGCGTCCGGTTGGTGACTTCGGTTTGGCCATCGATTTGAGGGTGGTATGCCGTGGAGAAGAGCAGCTTGATGCCGAGCTTGGAGCATAGTGTTTTCCAAAAGTAGCTCAAGAACTTGACGTCACGGTCCGAGACAATCGTCTTGGGTACGCCGTGTAGGCGCAAGATTTCCCTACAAAAGAGAGTCGCAATATGTGAAGCATCGTCTATCTTGTGACAAGGAATGAAATGTGCCATCTTTGAAAATCTATCCACAACAACGAATACGGAATCCTTTCCATTGCGAGATCTAGGTAATCCAAGAATGAAATCCATGCTAATGTCTTCCCATGGATGGAAAGGAATAGGAAGTGGCATGTGAAGGCCATGGGATTGAGCTTTTGACTTAGCTTTGCGGCATGTAGAGCACCGGTTGGTGAAGCGAGAGACGTCACGGAACATCTTGGGCCAAAAGTACTTCTTGGAGAGTGTAGCAAATGTCTTATCGCGTCCAAAGTGTCCCATGAGCCCTCCTCCGTGAGATTCCTGCAAAAGGAGCAAACGAAGCGACGACTCGGGAATGCAAAGTTTGTTAGCTTTCAGGAGATATCCATCCTTTATGTAGTATTGCTCCCAAGAAGTATGTGCTACACATTTGGCATAAGTATTTGCAAAGAAAACATCATGCTCATATAAGTCTTTTATGTGCTCAAAGCCAATAACATTCAACTCAAGTTTGGTAACAAGCATGCATTTGCGGGAAAGAGCATCCGCCACAACATTTTCTTTGCCTTTGATGTATTTGATGACATAGGGAAAAGACTCAATGAATTCACTCCACTTAGCATGACGCTTGTTTAACTTCGTTTGACCCTTGAGATACTTGAGCGTCTCATGGTCCGTGTGAAGAATAAATTCATGGGGTCAAAGATAGTGTTCCCAAACACGTAAAACTCTCACCAAAGCATAGAGCTCTTTATCATAGATGGGGTAGTTAAGTTGTGCTCCGGATAGTTTTTCACTAAAATACGCAATGGGGCATTTTTCTTGCATGAGCACGCCACCTATGCCGGTACCACTAGCGTCACAATGAATCTCAAAAGGCTTATCAAAGTTCGGTAGGGCAAGAAGTGGTGCGTGCGTGAGCAAGTGTTTGAGCTTAATGAACGCGGTGTCTTGCGAAGGACCCCAAACAAAGGGTGCGTTCTTCTTGCTCAAGGCGTGTACAGGCATAGCAATGGTGCTAAAGTCCTTCACAAAGCGTCGATAGAAACCGGCTAAACCAAGAAAGCTACGCACTTGTTGAAGGTTTGTTGGTTGAGGCCAAGTTTTAATTGCTTCAGTTTTAGTTTCATCAACGTGAACACCTTGTGAAGACATGACAAATCCTAGAAAAACAACTTTATCAACACCAAAAGTGCATTTCTCCATATTAGCATATAATTGTTGTTTTCGAAGGGCTTGCAAAACCATACGGATGTGGTTGACATGTTCCTCAAGCGACTTGCTAAAGACTAGTATGTCATCAAAGTAAACCACTACAAAGACGCCGATATAAGGTCGGAGAACGAAATGCATAAGACGCACGAAAGAACCGGGCGCTTCCAATAAGCCCATCGGCATGACCAACCACTCATATAACCCAAACTTGGTTTTGAAAGCTGTTTTCCACTCATCACCCTCTTGAATGCGAATTTGTTAATAGCCACTTTTAAGGTCAATTTTGGAAAAGATGGTGGCACCACATAATTCATCAAGCATGTCGTCTAGGCGTGGAATAGGGTGACGGTATCTAACGGTGATAGCATTTATCGGACGACAATCGGAACACATGCGAAAACTTCTATCTTTCTTAGGCACGAGAATAACGGGAACTGCACAAGGGCTTAAGCTTTCACGTACATGACCTTTGTCGATGAGTTGTTGTACTTGACGTTGTATCTCCTTTGTTTCCTCCGGGTTGACGCGGTAAGGAGCCTTGTTCGGAAGTGGTGCGCCGGGTATGAGGTCGATGCGGTGTTCGATGCCGCGAAGTGGAGGTAGACCCGGTGGTAGCTCATCGGGAAAGACATCTGAGAATTCCTGCAACAATTGAGACAACACAAAAGGTGGAGGTGGTGAAGTGTTAGTAGGTTTGGCTTCCCCTTTGCATAGAAGCACAAGGTGGAAGACGCTCGATGGGTTCTCACGCACTTCTCCAATCTCACGTTTGGTAGCTAGGAGGACTAAGTTTTTCTCTCTTGGCGAAGAGGCGCTCAATTTTGGCTTGTGGCTCTCACTTTCTTTTTGGTGGATCACTCCCTCACTAGGGTCTCCACGATGGGTGGATGCTTGCTTATCGGCGATCACTTGGCTTGGTGACATTGGTCGAAGCACATATTCCTTTCCTTTCATCTTGAAGCTGTAGTAGTTGGTTTGTCCGTTGTGAATGACTCCACGGTCAAATTGCCAAGGTCGTCTCAAGAGAAGGTGGCACACCGTCATGGGAACTACATCGCACTCCAAGGTGTCCTCGTAGGCGCCGATCTTGAAAGAAACTTGTACCGTATGCTCCACTTGAATGGTGCCGGAGTCGCTCAACCATTGTACCTTGTAAGGACGAGGGTGCTTCTTCTTGACCAATTGGAGCTTGGTACATAGCTCGTTGCTTGCCAAGTTGTGACAACTTCCTCCGTCGATGATGACCTTGACGGAACGTCAGTTGATGCCGGCCTTTGTGTGGAAGATATGGCATCGTTGGTCTTCGTCTTGATGGTGTTGGAGGGTCAAGACCTTGGATACCACGAGAGAGGGACTTGAATCGTTGTCACAAAACACTTGATCATCTTCATCTTCATTGATGCGCCGGTGCATGGCCACATGCTCAATAGCTTCCACTTCGTCTTCGCTCATCGAGTCATATGTGCCGTCGTCGTTGAAGATCATGGTTCTCTTGTTGGTGCACTCGAAGGACTTGTGATCTCGGCCACCACATGTGAAGCACTTGAAGGAACTAGTCTTCACGGTGTCGTAAGGTGGTGCCGAAGGTGAGGGAGTCTTTGGTTTGTAGTTGCTCGCCGGAGAACGAGTCGAGGAAGGTGTAGTTTGCTTGGAACTTGACTTGTCGTCGGTACTTGGTGATGCTCTATTTGAAGTAGGAGGTGCCGAAGTCGCGGGTGCTTGAGAGTAGGAGCCGTAGGTCTTGGACGAGTATTTGGCATACTTGAATTCATCTTGGACTTGTCGCTCGGCCTTGGACGCTTGATGAACTAGCTTGAGAAGGTTGGAGTATGGTTGGAAGTCGGCAGTCCGCTTGATTGGGTGATTGAGGCCGTTCAAGAAGTGTGCCATTGTTTGCTCGTCATCTTCCTTGACATTGGCTCGTATCATGGCAATCTCCATTTCTTGGTAGTATTCCTCCACCATCTTCGTGCCTTGTTTGAGAAGTTGCAGCTTCTTGAAGAGATCGCGGGTGTAGTGTGTAGGCACGAAGCGAGCTCGCATGACATTCTTCATTTCTGACCAAGTTGTAATGGGTGGTTCGCCTCTTGAATGTCGTCGCTTGATCGTTTGTTCCCACCAAATGAGGACATAGTCTTGAAACTCGAGAGAGGCCATGGCAATCTTCTTCTCTTCTTCGAAGTTGTGGAGGCGGAATATCTTGTCGACCTTCAATGCCCATGAGATGTATTCCTCAGGATCGGTGCTTCCGGAGAACTTGGGCATAGTGAACTTTAGCTTGCCGAAGCGTTGTTCTTCGTCATGTTGATGATGGTGGTGGCGCCCATGACGATGTGGTCGCTCCCCGATAAGATGCTCCTCGCAATGGTCTTGCAGGTGGTGGCGCGGCACGTCGTTCCCATTTCGTCGCTCTTGCTCCGCTTCGCGATGAGCGGCTTCCTCTTGTCGCTCTTGATGAAGTGCTTCTTGTTGACGTACTTGGCGGTTGCGGTCGGTGAAGATGCGCGTGGAGTCACGAAGAGCTTGTTGCGCGGTGCGTGCTTGATTGTCACGCCGTTCTTGTGCTTGCCGAATTGCATCGTCATCTTCATGTACTTGATGTGGGCGTTGTTGCTCTTGGCGGCGCCCTTGCTCACGTGCTCGAACTCGATCACGTAACCCATTGCCATGGAATGGATTGTCCGGAGATTGTCGATCTTGATTGACGAATTGTTGAGCTTGCCGAGGACGTGGAGGACTTGCATCCGTGGAAGAGTAAGCCGAAGAGTTGTCACTTGAGCATTGACTTGAATGTCGCCGTCTTGATGAAGGAGGCGGAGACGTGCGGTTCACCAAGATGTGGCGGAACTCTTGCATTTGTGTGCGGAAGTCGGAAGCGAGTTGCTCGATGCGGTCGCCCAAAGCTTCGCTTTCTTGGCAAAGAGCTCGTTGTACACCAAAAAGGTGATTCTTGGTGACGTAGTTCGGTGCTTCCACTAGATGCTTGTCGATCGGGTCGATCGAAGAACTTGGCCTATCCATCCTTTAAAGTGGAGGTGAGTAGGTAGATGAGAGAACAATACCAAGGTTACCTCTTCCGAAGATTGAAAATGTAACAAGTTTCACTCAATGAAATGCCACAATAGTAGAGTTGGAACCGGGTTTGTTCCTCACACCTACAAGTAAAGAAGCCTATGGAGTAGCTTGGTTAGTATGGTGGCAAAATTTCAAACAAAATGTTAGTCAAGATATCGATAAGGTTGAGAAGATTCACAAAAATGCACGTAAAGCAAATAGATCAAAGCCAAGAGTATCACTAGGAACACACGCACGGAAGATAGATGGGATCCGCACAACCAAGGGTGAGCGCAAAATGTGAGTGATCACGCAAAATGCTCTTGTTGTGCGAATACTAGAGAGACGCTAGCTCGATTGCTCAAATGGGCGAGATACGCTTTGTGCACCAACCTATGAGAGAAACGTGCCGTCCTCGATCCCAACTATGCTATGTATGTGGTGACCAAGATGATATGAGTAAGTAAAGTGTCTCAATGCTATTGCTTATAAGCTCATTGTTGCTCCTCTTTTTACTTAAAAGCTTTTTTTGAAAGCTTGATGCTCGAGCCGAGGATAATATGAGACAAGTATGTAAGATATGCACGGGAGAGACTTATGGCACTACGATGATAACATGATTAATAAGGTGCACAAGAGCGTGGCCCGGCAATTCTCAACTCGCTAGTCTTGATGGGTAAGCAACACAACTGGCTCGGGCTATCAATGCAAAAGCAAAAGGTAAGTGTCGTCGAGGTTACCGTCTTTGCTTACGGTTAGCGGCGAAGGTGACTCCGAGGCGATGATGTCGATGTCACACGCTCCTAAGTAGCCAAAACACCTTAGGAAACGCCAAATCGCAACTCGAAACCAGACAAATGCGGAAAGTGGGTGTTATTGTGTTGATTTTTGGATGGAGGATAATGGTGATAAAACCAAGATGAGCAGCTCAGGCACGTCTCTAGCTTTTCAACGAGCCAAAGAACACTCAAATCGGAGTTCGGGAGTGAAAGTTATGGTCAAAACGGAAAAACTCGGAAAGCTGAAACAGTCAGGGGCGGTAGTACCGCTTATAGGGCAGTAGTACCGCTTGTGGTTATAGGCGGTAGTACCGCTTGAAGGGGCGGTAGTACCACTGGTGTCGGGAAAAGTTCGCAGATCAGGATCGGGGCGAATTATGGGCGGAAATGGATGATTTCGGGGGTCAAATTGGATGGATTTCATGGTGGGATGGGTGGGGATTGCTGTGGAGGGGCTAGATCCACTTGCCAAACATCAAATTCATGGACCAAAACAACCAAATCTCACAAGATCCAACAAACTGCAAGAAAAAATTTGGGCTATTTTTGTGTGGGGATTTTCGAAATTGGGCAAGAACACAACAAAATCAAGCTAGAAAGTGGGGGGATGGGACTCCAAGATGTGAATCAACCTTGCTCATGATACCAAGATGTTGTAGGGTGAAACCCTAGGGGGATATTTTCACACTTGGAGGGGGAAAAGAGGAAGAACACACAAGAACACAAGACACAAATCTCTCAAAACAAACCCAATATCACATCCACTAGAGTAGCATACAAAGGATCCACAAGATTACAAGATCAATCCAAGGAAACAAGCACAAAGGTAAGGTTCTTCCCACTCCTAAAGGAGGTGAGGTCTTGCAATCCAAGAGGATTCTTCTCCCTTGGGAGGTCTTGCAATCCACGAGGATTCTTCTCCCTTGGAGGTCTTGATCTCCTAGAGGAGGGGATACAAGGAGCAAAGCTCTCAAGGTCTCTCAGTATCTTTGCTAACCCTCAAATGATGTGGAGGAGGTCTATTTATAGTCTGTGCCACGAAGGGGTAAGAGGGGAAAGGGGGTACATGGCCAAAGGCCGCAGGCTGCGCGCAGGCAGGGCGGTAGTACCGCCTAAGGAGCGGTAGTACCGCTTGTTGGCAGGAGCGGTAGTACCGCTTTGTGGGGCGGTAGTACCGCTCGTTCCGAGTTGAGCAGGTCTTCATTCGTTCCACGCGATCCGGACTGAACAGGTCCTTCTTTGCTTCCACGTGATCATCTCCTTGGCAACTCGTCCTCGATAGCGCGTGCACGTGCTCTAGTCATTGGTCCCTTGCGTGCTTGTGCCGATGACGGACTGTCCATGGGGATGCTTGCCGGATGCTCCGCAGCACCTTGCCGGCAAGGCATTCCGGGAAGGCTTCTTCTGGCCCACTGCCCTCCATGATGCGACGGCACTGGTCACCAGGTGTGAAGCGTGCCAGTTCCATTCAAAGAAACTTCATCAACCAGCTCAAGCCCTTCAAACCATTCCTCTCTCCTAGCCCTTCTCGGTCTGGGGACTCGACATACTAGGCCCTTTCCCCCGCGCAGTCGGGGGCTTTGAGTACTTGTACGTTGCAATCGACAAGTTCACGAAGTGGCCAGAGGTGGAGGCAGTAAGGAAGGTCACAGCTCAGTCAGCCGTCAAGTTCTTCAAGGGACTAGTGTGCCGTTTTGGTGTACCCAACAGGATCATCACCGACAACGGCACACAGTTTACAAGCCGCACCTTCATGCAATATACCTAAGACCTCGGCAGCAAGGTCTGTTTCGCTTCCGTTGCTAACCCCCGAAGCAATGGTCAAGCTGAAAGGGCAAATGCTGAAGTGTTGCAAGGATTAAGGACAAAGACCTTTGACAGGTTGCACAAGAGCGGGAGGCGCTGGATTGATGAATTGCCGGCGGTTCTTTGGTCGATCAGAACGACGCCAAATCGAGCCACCGGCCAGACGCCCTTTGCCCTGATATACGGGGCAGAAGCAGTTCTCCCCCACAGAACTCATATACGGGTCACCTCGAGTGCTCGCTTATGATGATCTTGAGCAAGAGCAACTGCGACAAGACGACACAATGGTCCTTGAGGAAGATCGTCTTCGGGCGGCTGTGGGAGCAGCACGCTACCAGCAAGCCTTGTGCCGCTACCATAGCCGCAAGGTCCGTGCCCGAAGCTTTTAGGAAGGCGACCTTGTTCTCCGGCGCGTTCAATCGGCCAGGAATACAAACAAGTTGACGCCGAAGTGGGAAGGCCCTTATCGGGTAATACGAGTCACCAGGCCTGGCGCTGTCCGCCTGGAGACCGAGGATGCCGTTCCGGTGAGTAATTCCTGGAACATCGAGCATCTTCGCAAGTTTTACCCATAAGTCGCGGCTTGCCGGGCCCCCGGCAAGCCACCCTTTTGTACAAGCCTTGCCGGCAAGGCATGTAACCCTTTGTACAAAGTCAGGCGCAGACCCTGAGCATAAATAAATGAAGCGCTGGCGCCCTAAGTTATAGCATGCATGCTGAGTCGAGTCTCGTCCTTGGTTAGGGTTGATAATGCTTAGCGGCGGCTAACCCCTAGCTTATAGATCGAGTCTTTGTCTTTCTTCTGTCTTCTTTGGTTCACAGGACGCGCAGACATCCTTGCTGAAGCCACTTGGGGGAAGGAAAGAAGAACAGACCAGCGCCTAGGCCCCGACGAGCGAGTGTTGCCGGAGGCTGCAAGGGCAAGAATTCGCCCACGGCAGACCAGGGTTGCCGAGGGCTGCAGCTTCAGATAAGTTCTTTATCCCTTATCATGCATTCCATTATGGACTGAGGTATGTGAAACCTCGTTCTTTTCCTTAAGCTACCGTGCTCCCATAACTCTAGGCCCTAGGGCTCGTTCCTGGGACTAAGTTTGGTCGTAGTCGCGGCAGCAAAAGGATGAAACGAGGAGCCTGAGCCCACTTCATCCCTGCCTCCGCCAAAGGCGTGAGAAAGGTCGAGCGAAGTAGGGAAACGGCAGGGCCTGTTGCCGGGCGAAGAAATGTTTATCTTAAAGATATCAGGGATTTATTCCCTGTTGTGGGTTTTTACCTACGAACAAATGACCCGGCAAACATTCCTTTTTCATTAAAACATTCCATTCAGGTACAGTCCATAGGGAATGAAAAACATGAACAAGGAGATTACAAGTTTTAAACTTAACAGATGCCCGAAGGCTTACAGACTAAAAAGAGATAAGATGCCCGTAATGCCTTTCTTGTCCCTCTCCTCAGGAGGTAGGTCAAGGAGGCGAGAAGGGAAAAAGCGGCGCCTAGGCGAGCTACGGGTGGCAGAAGACACCAAGAGGACACCTCGGCGGTCACCCAAGGACTGGGCGGTGATGACGGCGCCGGAGGCAGAGCTCGAAGACGAGGCGGCAGGACGTCAGTACGCGTCGAAGGCGTCGGTGCCCGCGTACTCCGACATGACGACCTTGCCGCCCACCTTCTTCCTCTTCCTCTTCCGCAGCCTCCCTACGCCAGCCGCCAAGGAGACGGCCCTGAGAAGTTTAAGGAGCCGGCGACACGGATGATGGGGTCGCCGGTGCCACCAGGAGCGGTGCCCGACACCTAGTCGGACCCGTCATCCTGCCGTCCACCGCCCTCGTCGTCGCTGCCGCTGTCCTCCTCGTCACCCTCGTTCAAGGGGGAGTCTTCGTCATCAGAGGAGCTCTCCACGCAGCACCTCGCATGAGTCCCGAGGTGCCCGAAGACCTTGACGGAGAGATGGCCATCCTCCATCAACTTGAAGTGGAGGGTGAGCTCATCCGTCAGGCTGTGGATGCGAGCGAACGTCTTCCATCCTTGGCGAAGATACATCACATGAGGGGCAGGGAAGTCGACGCGAACCCGCGTGCCACTGATCCCGCAACCCCTCATGTGCAGCCGCAGCGACTTCGGTGGATCCACCTCCATCTCCTGCGCAAATGGAGTCGGGAGACGAAGACGACGGCGCGGCTCCCCCGGCATCCTAACGAATAACTCACAAGGGTCGTCCCCAATATGACCTTCCATTGGAGGAGGAGCTGCTGGCGGAGGCGAGGCCGGCGGGCTGCCCCATCCTCCTCTTCCCCGAGCACCCCGGCCTCTCCCACAGCCTCGCCCCCTCCCTCTTCCCCTCGTGGCTGGTTCGCCACTGTAGGTGCAGGAGAAGGAGGGACGCGTTGTCGAGCAGCGACCCTCGCCGCCACCGTTGAAGAGCCGGGATTTCCTATCTTCATGGCGAACAGAAGAAAGGAGCAGAAGCACAAGGAGAAAGAAGATGGAGGAGTGCGGGGCGTCGTCCTTTCCCTCCCGCTCTTTATAAAGGGGCGGGGCTGGGGCTCGACCGCCCCGTTCGGCCAATCAAGACGCAGAAGGCGAGGGAGCTGGGATCGACCCACCGCCCCAACCAGCGACGGCTCGGTTTCCCGCCCCCGCCGCTCGCCACCTCGAGCGCATGAAAGGCACGTGGCGAACGTCCAGAGCCGAGGGAGACGGGTGAGGCGACCTCTCCCCACCCCGTGATCGTGGGGAGTGGACGCCTAGACGACCGCGCCTCGGCACCATTCAGTAAATGGGCCGCGCCTCCATGCCTCCCCCCGTTTACGGGGAAGGCGCGAAGCCGCCTCCTGTCGCATTTACTGCGACGTGATGCATGCCTGCGTGAACCTCCCCACGCATGCCGCCCACATCACGCACGCCCCTCCACCCCGAGCCGTGCGCGCGGGTCGTGGGAGGCGCAGCGCGCGGAAAATTTTACCACGGTGAAAACCGCCCCGCCTGCCCGCGCACCATTCTGGGCCTAGCCCAACAACGTGTCGCGCTTATGTGTGGCCCAGGCCCGGGGGCTCCTGTCGGTGTACAAAAAGAGGGGTACACTTTTTGTACCCCTATGACTGTGCACGGGCAGTCTGAGCCACAGGCACCACCACACCAAGCATGGCGAGGGAGGCGAGCCGGGGCACGACCGAAGCTTGATGGAGACTGGAACAACGCCAAGAACAAGGCCACAAAGAGCAAAGGGACAAAGCGGCTTCCCCCGGCAAGGAGCCGGCTCTGGCAGCCCCGGCAAGACCCTTGCCACGGCAGCTCGCCCCGCGCCTACGGAGCGGATCACCCTTGAGTCCACCGCCCCCATGGGGCGAGGATTCGGGAGATATCCCCGTGGTGGCATGCAGATCTTTGTGAAGACATCCAAGATCAAGATACAAGTTAAGAAGACGACGACCCTTGGCGGGATCCCAGCCAAGGAGAACTACAAGGCCCCCGGCAAGCGCCTTGCCAGGGATGACAGCAGGCGCCACGGCAGGACCCTTGCCGGAGCCCCGGCAAGGCCCTTGCCGAGGACACCCGCGGGGCCACCGTCAGGCCCGCACCAACCGGGTTTCCACCGACCACGCAGATGCTGACCCGACCAGCTGGACAGGCTCCTACGTGGCAACCCGCAGATCTTCGTGGAGACCCGTCGTTGCGCCACCTCAGCTGCATGTCTGCCTACATGGCACCTCAGGCACCGCTAGCCAGGGCGCGTGTTAACACGAGGAGGAGCGGCGACGGACAAGATGGACGTCTCCTCTCGTTCCCAATAAAGCAAGGACACCTAAGCTAAGCGCATTAAATGCGCCTTGTCCTGTAATGCGAGGGATAACCTCGCATCACTGTACCCTTTCCACCTCCTGTGTGCCACTGTGGCAACCCCTTTTTCCTATAAAAGGAGGCCCGAGGCGACCAGGAGGAGGATTCGGCTTTTTAGAACTCCTCACGACTCTTTTGGAGCTCCTCACTAGCTGAAGAACACAAACATATAATCCACCAAATCAGGAGTAGGGTTTTACGCATCTTTGCGGCCCGAACCTGGGTAAAGGAACCGTGTCCTGACTGTTAGATCCGCTCTTCTCTCAACCCCGCGCCCCGCAACCATAGTAGGGATTCTTGTGATCCCATAGGTGTCGATCCAAATACACCGACAAGAGTGGATCACTGGACAGCGGTCAAGAACATCCTGAAGTACCTGAAAAGGACAAAGGATATGTTTCTCATTTATGGAGGTGACAAAGAGCTTGTCGTAAACGGTTACGTCGATTCAAGCTTTGACACTGATCCGGATGACTCTAAGTCACAAACCGGATATGTATTTTTGTTGAGCGGTGGAGCTGTCAGTTGGTGCAGTTCCATGCAGAGCATCGCGGCGGGATCTACGTGTGAAGCGGAGTACGTAGCTGCTTTGGAAGCAGCAAATGAAGGAGTTCATATCCGATCTAGGTGTAATACCTAGTGCATCGGGTCCAATGAAAATCTTTTGTGACAACACTGGAGCAATAGCATTGGCGAAGGAATCCAGGTTTCACAAGAGAACCAAGCACATCAAGAGACGCTCCAATTCCATCTGCGATCAAGTCAAGGAGGGAGACATATAAATTTGCAAGTACATACGGATCAGAATGTAGCAGATCCATTGACTAAGCCTCTTGCACGAGCAAAACATAATCAGCACCAAGACTCCATGGGTGTTAGAATCATTACTATGTAATCTAGATTATTGACTCTAGTGCAAGTGGGAGACTGAAGGAAATATGCCCTAGAGGCAATAATAAAGTTGTTATTTATATTTCCTTATATATCATGATAAATATATTTTATTCATGCTAGAATTGTATTAACCAGAAACTTGATACATGTGTGAATACATAGACAAAACAAAGTGTCCCTTGTATGCCTCTACTAGACTAGATCGTTAATCAAAGATGGTTATGTTTCCTAACCATAGACATGAGTTGTCATTTGATCAACGGGATCACATCATTAGGAGAATGATGTGATGGACAAGACCCATTCGTTAGCATAGCACTATGATCGTTTAGTTTTTCTGCTATTGCTTTCTTCATGACTTATACATGTTCCTATGACTATGAGATTATGCAACTCCCGAATACCGGAGGAACACCTTGTGTGCTATCAAACGTCACAACGTAATCAGCTGATTATAAAGATGCTCTACAGGTGTCTCCGAAGGTGTTTGTGGTGTTGGCATAGATCGAGAATAGGATTTGTCACTCCGAGTGTCGAAGAGGTATCTCTGGGCCCTCTCGGTAATACACATCGTAATAAGCCTTGCAAGAAAACAACTAATTAGTTAGTCACGAGATGGTGTATTACGGAACGAGTAAAGAGACTTGACGGTGATGAGATTGAACTAGGTATAATGATACTTACGATTGAATCTCAGGCAAATAACATACCGATGACAAAGGGAACAACGTATGTTGTCATGCGGTTTGACCGATTAAGATCTTCGTAGAATATGCAGGAACCAATATGAGCATCCAGGTTCCGCTATTGGTTATTGACTGGAGATGTGTCTCGGTCATGTCTACATAGTTCTCGAAACCGTAGGGTCCGCACGCTTAACGTTCGATGACGATCGGTATTATGAGTTTATGTGTTTTGATGAACCGAAGGTAGTTTGGAGTCCTGGATGTGATCACGGACATGACGAGGAGTCTCGAAATGGTCAAGACATAAATATTGATATATTGGAAGGTTATATTTGGACACCGGAAGGGTTCCGGGGGTCACCGGATAAATACCGGAGTACCGGGAGGTTACCGGAGCCCCCCGGGGAGTAAATGGGCCTTATTGGGCTTGAGGGGAGAGAGAGAGGGGCTGCCTAGGGCAGGCCGCGCCCCCCAAGCCTAGTCTAAATTGGACTAGGGCGGAGGGGCGGCGCCCCCTCCTTCCTTCTCTTTCTCTCCCTCCCTTCCCTCTTCTCCTACTCCCACTAGGAAATGGGAGTCCTACTCCTAGTGGGAGTAGGACTCCCCCTTGGCGCGCCTCCTCCCCTAGGCCAGCCGCCTCCTCCCTCTCCCTCCTTTATATACGTGGGGAGGGCACACCTTGGGCACACATCAATTGTTCCTAGCCATGTGCGGTGCCCCCCTCCACGGTTACACACCTCGGTCATATCATTGCAGTGCTTAGGCGAAGCCCTGCGCCGGTAACTTCATCATCACCGTCACCACGCCGTCCTGCTGACGGAACTCTCCTGCAACCTCAACTGTATCAAGAGTTCGTGGGACGTCATCGATCTGAACGTGTGCTGAACGCGGAGGTGCCGTACCTTCGGTGCTTGGATCGGTTGGATCGCGAAGACGTACGACTACATCAACCGCGTTACTAAACACTTCTGCTTTCGGTCTACGAGGGTACTTTAGACACACTCTCCCCGCTCGTTGCTATGCTTGTCCTAGATAGATCTTGCGTGATCGTAAGAATTTTTTTGAAAGACTACGTTCCCCAACAAATACATGTCTCCCAATGTTCAATGGCAGTTGATAACATCCTCGGCTATCCATGTACTCTGCTCCAGGGGAACTAACTAACATAGGAAACTTAAGGGCTACGGTGGGCAAATGATACTTTGCCAAAAAAACTTGATACGTATGAATGAGATGCACCAGTGTCAAAAAGAACAAGGGCGGTAAATGAATTAACCAAAAACTTACCAACCACTGCGTCGGGTTGCTCGTCAATCTCCTCCACATTGACGTGATTCACCTGTCCTCTCGTGAAAGGGTTTGGCTTCTTTCCTTAACTTCCGTTTCCATTTCCATTCTTTCTTCAAGACACTCTGTGGCATAATGTCCAGTCTTTCCGCACTTGAAACAAGTAATGCAACTCAAATCTCTCTTGGCGAGCGTTGATGGAGTGGAATGGTTCTGATTGTTGTTTCCTCCATTCCCATTGCCATTCTTGGGGCCACTATGGTTGTGTGAACTTCCTCCATTGTGAGAATGGCCTCCGGTGGTGGGATGGTTATGTCCTCCTGAGTATGGGGAATAACGGGGCTTCTCCTGGGCTCCGAAGTTAAACTTCCCCGATCCATACTTCCTCTTGCGGTTCTCAATCTGCTGCTGCTTTCCTTCAATCGTGATGGCCTTGTCTACCAACTCCTGGTAGTTGTTGTAGGTGGCCACCATCAACTGCATGCTCAACTCATCGTTGAGTCCCTCCAGAAACTTCTCCTGCTTCGCGGCGTCAGTGGCTATATCATCTGGCACGTAGCGAGCTAACTACCTGAAGTCATCCATGTACTGCCCCACAGTATGGTTTCCTTGGCACAAGTTGCGAAACTCACGCTTCTTCACGTTCATGGCTCCAGCTGAGACATGTGCATTGCGAAAGGCTTGCTGAAACTGATCCCAAGTAACTGTAGCAAGTGGTTAGGTGGCGGTGTAGTTCTCCCACCAAGCGGCTGCTAGCCCCATAAGATGATGTGCGGCAAAGCGCACTCTCTCTACATATGTGCATCATGCAATTGCTAGCTCTCTTCCCATCTTGCGGAGCTAGTCATCTGCAACAATCAGCTCGGTGCTACTAGAGAACACTAACGGATTCAACCTTAAGAAGCGAGTCAGGTTGTCATGGCGAGGAGGTGATAGGTTGTTGTTGTTGTTGCCTTGGTTCTGAACAAGTTGTGGCATCAAAGTGTTCTGCTGCTGGATCAACTGAGTGAGCTCAGGCGGGAACTCGAATCATGGCTCACGTCTCGGAGGCATCTGATGGGTTAGAGGGATGAGAGTAAGAATAGAATGATGTCTAGGGGAATAACTACCCATATGCACATGAGACAAACAATTTCATATCATATCACTCAATTCAAACAAGGTCACACAAAATATCCTATTACAAAGCTAGCGAACGAATCTAACTACTTGGAAAAATACTAATGATTACAAGGGGGTCATCTAATAACTATCATCGGAGGACTCCATGATATCTGCTCCAGCTTCGTCTGAATAATCACTTTCATCACTATCGGTGTCGTCTATCAGAATGTAGTTCTCCGAATGAGTGCCCATCTCTGGTTCTGGCTTCATCGTGTTTGCTCCAACCTTCTTCTTCAGTGCTTCATTCTGCTCCAAAAGTACGGCGATTTCCTCTTCATATACATCACGTACTGTCTTGAGTTCCTCTTCTAACTCCACGTTCCGTGTCATCACCATCTTGGTTTTTCAGCATGAGCGTGCACATCTGGTTCTCTTAGCGTCTAATGTGTTGGTCCATCTCCTGGATGAATGATGCAATGGATCCATCCTTCCGGTGTGAATCATCTCCCATTACTCATATCGGCGTCCACAAATCTGGTAGATGGTGTCTTCAAGGTCCTTGTTGTAGACTTCACATATGCGTCCAAATATGATGTGAGCTGCCATACTCTTTCCCAAGCTCCAAGTAGGTGCATCAAAGGCAAGCTCAAGAGGTTCTGTGATTGGTGCAATAGTCCTCCCAGGAGCACTAACTTTGATCTTCTAGCACACCTCTTCCGGCAATCTTGCATAGAAATTCCCGGTGGTACTTGGTATTCCAATGTGTAGGTATCTGGTGACTTCCTTCAAGTGTCTTTCGAAAGGGGTGTCATCATCAGGTTGAGTGAACTAACTCCCGGGGTCTGACATCTATAGAATAGAGATAGAGAAGAATTAGAATGAGTAGAGAAGAGCATCATGTGGCTTATCCTAGTGGCCGTGTCCTACAGTCAACGTGTGCTCTGATACCATCTCTGTAGCGACCTCGAACCCAATGGACCGGAGTCTCTGTGCTCAGTTTCATCCCTGGATCGGTATGCTGACACAACCAGTACTTCGAGGATTTATAGCAGAGTTTCAATCACACTTTATTACATCGAAATCCTCATAGAGTCTTATTAAAAAATATGGCTGAAGGCCATCTAATAACAATAAACTAATATGAATCTTGCGGAAGCATCGAAGATAAGTTGAGTCCATCCAACTCCATGGCAAACATTGAGTGCATGACAACGACCTAATCGCACCTTATTCTTCAACGGTATACTCTGCAACATGAGACGTTGCAGCCGTGTAGGTCAACACATTGAATATGGGGCCATTTGCATTTCTGTCCCTAACTCGAACCACCTAATCAGATATACCCCTAATTTGAAAGCCTGCTCAAAAATGCCCCTCTGCCGTTATGTGCACTTATAGAAATACCCTTCTGTGCCGTTACCGTCCGGTCAAAGGCCTTTGACCGTGAACGGGGCATTTTCTGGACATTTCTACCCCTCCCTCCATGTGTCACTTACGTGTGGGACCCACTCAAAGAAAAAAAACTCTCTCTGCTTATCTCACTTACACGTGTGACCGAAAAGAAAAAAAACAATTTCACATGGGGCCCACATGTCATTGTTTTATTGTTTTCTGAAATGGTACTCACTTATTTATTTGAGGGGCGGGCCCACCTCTCATCTACACGACGGAGCTTGAACTCCGGCGAGCACGGGCGCTCCGGGGTTGGCTTGGGACTGTGCGGGAGCACGCTAGGGCGAACTGTGAACGGTCCTGGAGCAAGGCGGGGTCACGGGGTAGTCTGCAAGGGCACTAGGAGTTTGTAGAGCAGCTCGGAAGCTCGCCGGCGACGAGGTCCCGTGGCAACGGCGGAAGGCGCTAGGCACGGGCAAGCTACAGAGGGGGATGGGACTAAAGAACATGAGCAAACACATAAGTGGCTCACTTATTTGATGAACGCATGATCCAGGAGGCTTGGGATTCACCAGAGCGACGACCGCATCGTCCCCGGCGGACGGCGGAGCGAGGTGACGCTGACACGGTGGCTCGAGAATAAAAAGCTCCGTAGCAAGGGGTCACAGGGTCTAGAAGCACCAGATGTCGCCGAGGCAGCCAAGATAGAGCATAGGGACGGCGTAGCAGAGGAGATCGAGGCGTGGCAAAGCATCACCGGAGGGGGAGAAGATGACATCAACCACACTGACATGAGGCGTTATACTTCAATTAATTTGGCGTGGAAGTCAAGGACGAACAGGCGGATCCCCTGGACAAGGCTACGGGTCGTGGGGTTCCCGTTGGCCGCCTGCACGACGAGCAGCACCGAGGCGGGCGACCATGATTCCGGTGGCCACGTCTTTGTCACGCGGCAGAGAGAAAAGAGGGCATGAGGGGGGAGGGCGGATCGAGGAGGTCAGAAGGGGCCGGAGCCGTGCAGCACCTCACCCCGGCGAGGCTGCTGCTAGTTGTGTGCGCCCCCGCCGGAGT
>LR738716.1:138415427-138435271 GCA_902687465.1 Secale cereale
GAGAGAGAGAGAGAGAGAGAGAAATATAGATTTCATTTTGGTCCCACATGTAGGTGAGACAGGCAGAGAGAGGAGAGAGAGAGCCTTTTCTTTTTATTTTTGTTTGAGTGGGTCCCTCACGTAAGTGACACATGGAGGGAGGGGTAGAAATGTCCAGAAAACATCCCGTTCACGGTCAAAGGCCTTTGACCGGACGGTAACAACACGGAAGGGTATTTCTATAAGTGCCCATAACGGCGGAGGGGCATTTTTGAGCAGGCTTTCGAATTAGGGGCAAATGTGAGTAGTGGGTTCGAGTTAGGGAGACAGATGTAAAAGACCCTTGAATATGCTAGTAAGAACACACTGTAGCAAGTAATGATAAACGAATGTCTACAACTATATGCATATTTGGCCACTGGAGGATGTAAGGTTAGTTTTGCATAAAGCTAGTTTTTCCCTACAACAAAGGAATAAATTTTATTTACTAGCCAGTTGTATTAAGCAATATTGAGAATGGGTCCTCCATCTCAATCCCAAATTACCAAAGTCATTAATAACCCAACAAGTTAATAAAATAGAGTGTTGAGATCAGTCCATAATTCAAATACCAGGATACTCAAGATGTCCATAACCGGGGACATGGCTATTCATGAATAGTTTGTACACTCTGTAGAGGTTTGTGCACTTTTCCCCACAAGACTCGATCGCCTCCGTTTAACTTCTCACACTACATGGTGTTTGAGAACCGGATGACCGAAACACAGTCTTTCAGAAGCATTTACTCTTTACCCCGGATGGACCGGCACACCTACTTTCCCCTACATCTGCTCGTCCACCACTGAAAGAGTTCACACAACATACTCAACTATGCCAGAGCCCATAATGGCATGTGGCTGCACACGTAAGTTTCTAGGCATGAATGATATATGATCCCTTTGAGCCTGTGTGGCATTCCATAGGAAGATCACACGGGTCCTCCGGGATCTCCTAGGATACACTGCATTCTCCAGGTGCCCTACAACCAATCCACCTAGTTGTGTATTAAAGTTGCCACCTTAAACATCCCCTTAGTTGTTATTACACTCACAACTTTCATCAAATCTCTCATACCTATCCACATCTACAAGCATGGCTAAGAAATAAGTAACAAAACGTATATTCCCTAGGTTGATCTCAATTCATTGGATTCCTACCTCATGAACTACAAAGCAATACCACATGTAATCAAGTCCTACTCATGCAATCTTTGAGGATAGAACTAATGTAATAAAAACTGGGTATTGGAAAGTATGATCAAAGTGTGAACTTGCCTTGCTGACGATCGGTGAAACCTAGTGACTCGTAGTAGCACGCTTCGCACTCCGGAAATTCTATCGCAATCAAACAGTAGCATACATAAGCAATCATGCAACAGAATCAAAGAACAGATCTCGAAAGACTTCGAAAGCAAGCAAACAGCTCTTGTAACAGAAAACAATTTCTAACAGTACAAAATTAGTTGAATTTGCCCTTATCAAAAAGTTTAGGTCAAGAGCTTCGATTTGCAAAAAGATTCAACTCAAACGGAGTTACAAAACTCAAATTACGATCAAAAGAAGTTCAAATACAAATCTATTTGAATTCAAATTTTAAAACTTTCAAAAACAGATTTGAGTTGCACTAGTGGAAAGATAAGATCAAAACGAAGAGTTTGGCGTTGCTTTCACCTAATTTCGACTAACGAGCAAAAATTGGTGATCGTTTGCAAACCAGGGACTGATTTGTAAAAACTTTAATCGCGGTTAAGTCCTGATGAAAATAAGAGAAAAAGAAAAACTCTAAATAGCGAACGTTCATTTTTCTGATCTAAACGGCGGACGATCGCTGTTTAAAAAAAACTGATCTAGGGTTTTAAAAAACCGAAAACAAAACAAAAAACCGGGCTAGGTTTTTACCTAGTGGATCGGTTCGCGTGTCGGGTCGGGTTCGCCGGGCGACGAGCGGCGGGTCGGGCGGCGGCGGTGGCATCTCCGGCGGCGGCGCGGACGGCGGCGGCGTCGGGCGGCTGGCGCCGCGGGGCGGCACCGAGGCGGCGCGGTGGAGGCGGCGGTGGCGGTGTGCGGGCGGCGGCGGGCACTGGCGGCTCGGCGCGGAGGCGGCGGCATGCAGGTGCGGCAGGCGGCGGGTGGTGTGGGTGAGGGGGGGCTCGGCCTCGCCTTATAAAGGCCGGGGTCGGGGCGGCTTGGAGGAGGGGCCAAGGTAGCGGGGTCGTGCGGCCGCCGGACTCCGGCGAGTCCGAGCCGGACACGATGCTGAAGGCGGCCCGCGGCTGGGCCAGCTGGCTGGGCTTCGGCCGAGTCGGCTTGGTCTGATTTAAAAAAAATGCTCGGGGAAGAAAAATACAAAATAAATTTGAATAAATCCTAAAAATTTAAGAATCAATTTGGGACAAAGTGAACATTTTTCTGAAATAAAAATGCCTAAAATAAAATAAACTTTTTAATGAAATTTTAAAAATAATAAAACTATAAATAAAATCCAATAAAATTACTTTTACTCAAATTTCAAATTTCAACATTTTTATTCTCTTTTTGAAGAAGTCATTTTATCTTCTCTCATTCATTTTAAAATATTGAAAATGAAAATTGGCAAAAATAATACTTGATCCAACCCCACTTGAAAGAAAGTAAAATTGTGGGTTCTCTTTGGAAAACTTCCTACTCTCTCCCTTGGGTCCTTGAATTGCTTAAAGCCTTTGGATCAATTTCGAAATAAACTCAAATTCAAAATGCTCAAATGGTGAATGCATATGAATGATCTATGTTAACATCCAAATTGAAAATTGGGATATTACATCTTGCCTTCGGATCTGTGATAGAATGTGTACCCAACAGTTTCTTTTGGGTATCTTATGAAGACGCACTTCTCCGACTTGGGTTCAAGTTTATCAGGCTGAAGTTTTTTCACATAAGCGTCGCAATCCTCAAACTTTAAGAAACGACAACTTTGGTTTCTTGCCAAACCAAATTCATACGGTGTCATCTCAACGGATTTAGATGGTGCCCTTCTTAACGAGAATGCAGTTGTCTGTAATGCATAACCCCAATACGTTAGTGGCAATTCGGTAAGACATCATAGATCGCACCATATCTAATAAAGTACGATTACAACGTTCGGACACACCATTACGCTGTGGTGTTCCAGGTGGCGTGAGTTGTGAAACTATTCCACATTGTTTCAAATGAAGACCAAACTCATAACTCAAATATTCGCCTCCGCGATCAGATCGTAGAAACTTTTTTTGTGTTACGATGATTCTCTACTTCACTCTGAAATTCTTTGAACTTTTTAAATGTTTCAGACTTGTGCTTCATCAAGTAGATATACTCATATCTGCTCAAATCATCTGTGAAGGTCAGGAAATAACGATACCCGCCGCGAGCCTCAACACTCATTGGTCCGCATACAACAGTATATATGATTTCCAATAAGTTAGTTGCTCGCTCCATTGTTCGGGAGAACAGAGTTTTAGTCATCTTGCCCATGAGGCATGGTTCGCAAGCATCAAATGATTCATAATCAAGTGATTCCAAAAATCCATCAGCATGGAGTTTCTTCATGGGCTTTACACCAATATAACCTAAACGGCAGTGCCACAAGTATGTTGCACTATTATTATCAACTCTGCATATTTTGGCTTCAATATTATGAATATGTGTATTTACTATGATCGAGATTCAATAGACCATCCACCTTGGGTGTATGACCATAGAAGGTTTTATTCATGTAAACAGAATAACAATTATTCTCTCACTTTAAATGAATAACTGTATTGCAATAAACATGATCCAATCTTGTTCACGCTCAATGCAAACACCAAATAACATTTATTTAGGTTTAACACTAATCTCGAAAGTATAGGGAGTGTGCGATGATGATTATATAAATATTGGAACTACTTCCAGCACACATCGTGACCTCACCCGCAACTAGTCTCCGTTTATTCTGCAACTCCTGTTTCGAGTTACTAATCTTAGCAACCGAACAAGTCTCAAATACCAAGGGGCTACTATGAACACTAGTGAGGTACATATTATCAATATGTATATCAAGTATACATGTGTTCACTTCGTCATCCTTCTTATACGCCAAATATTTGGGGAACTTCCGCTTCCAGTGACCATTTCCTTTGTAGTTATAAGCACTCAGTTTCAGGCTTAGGTCCAACTTTGGGCTTCTTCACGGGAGTGACAACTTGCTTGCCATTCTTCTTTAAGTTCCCTTTCTTCCCCTTGCCCTTTTCTTGAAACTAGTGGTCTTGTTAACCATCAACAATTGATGCTCTTTCTTGATTTCTACCTTCGCTGATTTCAGCATCACGAAGAGCTCAGGAATTGTTTTCGTCATCCCTTGCACATTATAGTTCATCACGAAGTTCTAGTAACTTGGTGATAGTGACTAGAGAACTCTGTCAATCACTATCTTATATAGAAGATTAACTCCCATTTGATTCAAGCGATTGTAGTACTCAGACAATCTGAGCACATGCTCATTGGTTGAGCTATTCTCCGCCATCTTCTAGGCAAAGTACTTGTCAGAGGTCTCATACCTCTCGACACGGGCATGAGTCTGAAATACTATTTTCAACTCTTGGAACATCTCATATGCTCTGTGGCGTTCAAAACGTTTTTGAAGTCCCGGTTATAAGACGTAAAGCATGGCGCGCTAAACTATCAAGTAGTCATCTTACCGAGCTTGTCAAACGTTCATAACGTCTGCATCTGCTCCTGCAATAGGTTTGTCACCTAGTGGTGCATCAAGGACATAAAACTTCCGTGCAGCAATGAGGATAATCCTCAGATCACGGACCTAGTCCGCATCATTGCTACTAACATCTTTCAACTTAGTTTTCTCTAAGAACATATCAAAAACATAGGAGAGCTATAACGCGAGCTTTTGATCTACAACATAATTTGCAAATACTATCAGGACTAATTTCATGTTAAATTAAAGTTCAATTAATCATATTACTTAAGAACTCCCACTTAGATAGACATCCTTCAAGTCATCTAAATGATCACGTGATCCATATCAACTAAACCATGTCCGATCATCACGTGAGATGGAGTAGTTTTCAACGGTGAACATCAACTAAACCATGTCTCGCCAACTATTGCTACTACTACTATCGCTAATTCATAGTGATAAAGTAAAGCAATTACATGGCTTTCGCAATTCATACAATAAAGATACAACCATAAGGCTCCTGTCGGTTGCCGATAATTTATAAAACATGATCATCTCATGCAATAACGTATAACTCATCACGTCTTAACCATATCACATCATAATATGCCCCGCAAAAACAAGTTAGACGTCCTCTACTTTGTTGTTGCAAGTTTTACGTGGCTGCTATGGGCTTAGCAAGAACCGTTCTTACCTACGCATCAAAACCACAACGATTTTTCGTCAAGTGTGTTGTTTTAACCTTCACAAGGACCGGGCGTAGTCACACTCGATTCAACTAAAGTGAGAGAGACAGACACCCGCCGGTCACCTTTAAGCAACGAGTGCTCGTAATGGTGAAACCAGTCTCACGTAAGCGTACGCGTAATGTTGGTCCGGGCCGCTTCATCTCACAATACCGCCGAATCAAAGTATGACATGTTGGTAAGCAGTATGACTATTATTGCCCACAACTCATTATGTTCTACTCGTCAAATCATCTACGCATAGACCTAGCTCATGATGCCACTGTTGGGTAATGTAGTATTTTCAAAAAAAAATCCTACGACCACGCAAGATCTATCTAGGAGAAGCATAGCAACGAGCAGGAGAGTGTATCCACGTACCCTCGTAGACCGAAAGCGTAAGCGTTTAGTAACATGATTGATCTAGTCGAACATTTTCGCGATCCAACCGACCAAGCACCGAACGCACGGCACCTCCGCGATCTGCCACGTTCAGCTCGGTGACGTCCCTAGAACTCTTGATCCAGTTGAGGCCGAGGGAGAGTTTTGTCAGCACGACAGCGTGGTGACGGTATTTATGAAGTTACCGACGCAGGGCTTCGCCTAAGCACTGCGACAATATGACTAAGGTGTGTAACAGTGGAGGAGGGCACCGCATATGGCTAAAACAATTGTCAACTTCTGTGTCCTAGGATGCCCCCTGCCCCCGTATATAAAGGAGCAAGGGGAGGGGGTCGACGGCCTCTAGGAGTAGGTTCCCCTTTCGTAGTCCAACTAGGAGGGGGAGGAAAGAGGAGGACGGGAGAAGGAAAGAGGGGGCCAGCCCCTCAATCCCTAGACCAATTCGATTTGAGCCTAGGGGAGCGCGTCCCACACCTCCCTTGCTGCCCTCTACTTCCACCAAGGCCCATGAAGGCCCATTGACCCTCTCGGGGGTTCCGGTAACTCCGGTATTTATCCGGTAACCCCCGGAACCCTTCAGGTGTCCGAATATAACCTTCCAATATATCAATCTTTATGTCTCGACTATTTCGAGACTCCTCGTCATGTCCATGATCTCACCCGGGACTCCGAACAACATTCGGTACATCGAAACACATAAACTCATAATACCGATTGTCGTCAGACTTTAAGCGTGCGGACCCTATGGGTTCGAGAACTATGTATACATGACCGAGACTCATCTCCGGTTAATAACCAATAGTGGAACCTGGATGCTCATATTGGTTCCTACATATTCTACGAAGATCTTTATCGGTAAAACCGCATAACAACATACGTTGTTCCCTTTGTCATCGGTATGTTTACTTGCCCGAGATTCGATCGTCGGTGTCATCATACCTAGTTCAATATTGTTACCGGCAAGTCTCTTTACTCGTTCCGTAATACATCATCTCGTGACTAACTCATTAGTCATTTGCTTGCAAGGCTTATTATGATGTGTACTACCGAGATGGCCCAGAGATACCTCTCCGACACTCGTAGTGACAAATCCTATTCTCGATCTATGCCAACACCACAAACACCTTCGGAGACACCTGTAGAGCATATTTATAATCACCCAGTTACGTTATGACGTTTGATAGCACACAAGGTGTTCCTCCGGTATTCGGGAGTTGCATAATCTCATAGTCAGAGGAACATGTATAAGTCATGAAGAAAGCAATAGCAATAAAACTAAACGATCATTATGCTAAGCTAACGGATGGGTCATGTCCATCACATCATTCTCCTAGTAATTTGATCTCGTTCATCAACTGACAACACATGTCTATGGTTAGGAAACTTAACCATCTTTGATTAACGAGCTAGTCTAGTAGAGGCATACTAGGGACACTCTGTTTTGTCTATGTATTCACACATGTATCAAGTTTCCAGTTAATACAATTCTAGCATGAATAAAAAACATTTATCATGATATATAAAGAAATATAAATAATAACTTTATTATTGCCTCTAGGGCATATTTCCTTCACATGTATTTGACATTAAGAAAACAGTAGCAATAAACTGAACGATCATATGCTATGCTAACGAATGGTTCTTGTCCATCACATCATTCTCCTAATGATGTGATCCCGTTATCAAACGACAACTCATGTCTATGGTCAGGAAACCTTAACCATCTTTTGATCAACGAGCTAGTCTAGTAGAGGCTTAGTAGGGACTTGGTATTTGTTTCTGTATCCACACATGTATTTAAATTTCCGATCACTACAATTACAACATGAATAATAAACCATTATCATGATTAAGGAAATATAATAATAACCACTTTATTATTGCCTCTAGGGCATATTTTGAACAATGTAAGAGTATGCCATTGGGTGGAGTTGGTTCCGATCGCATGTGATAGTAACTTACAAAGACATTTATTACCCCCTTTCTTGTATATTAATACAAAAGACATGAAAAGTTCCTCATGTTCTTGAAAATTATTTCCTGTTTTAATAACCTTAGATTAAGAAATCACCAACCCTAAACTTAGCACAATTGATATGTCGGTGTTATGGATTATGAACGTGCAAGATTCAACGAAAAACATGACAATATCTATTCCATTGAAAAGGTAGGAAAGGATAATCATTTAACTCTTGTCATTGTTTCACATGACGGAAATAGGAATGTAATTTTCAATGAAAGTTTCCATATTTTTAAGCATTTCATTCCTTTTTTGCATTTTTGTGGAAACAACTAAATGTAAAACCACCATGTATCAATGCTAGGGTTGTGGTTGGCCGGTTTTAGGAATTTTGATTTTAATATGGACAATTTCATTGTTCAAGGTTCAAACTGGACTTGGTTACCGACGTTCAAGATTAAAAAAAAATCTTTACTTATGGAGGGATTACCCTCTCGAGATATGTATCACACGACAGACCAATTCAAACGCTCAAACGATGAACCATGTCGCTCTATTCAATCCCAATGAAACTACTGCTAAGATAGGTCATGGAATCCCCTCACACATAATAGACAGACCATGGAAAATGAAAAAGGGTGGTTCGCTATCAAACCCCATGCATAATTGAGAACCAACCATTGGTTTGATGGTTAGAAGGGTGATTGTAATCCCAATCCACCTAGGATCCAATCCAATGTTTGATGCCCTATGTTCCTTAGAAAATCACAATTTTCGTTCATTAGTAGGAGACATTCATGTCGACCCAATACACTTATGGTGACTTTGCCAATCCTTAAGCTCCCTCACTTTAGTCTAAGGTACATGTTGTGTGCATACGTGTGTGTCTATGTTATATCTAGTATTTAGGAAAGGTGAAACACATAATTAAGTATAGTCACTACACCCGTGGGTGCGCATATACAAAAAACACTTAGGGTAGCTATCGGCGACGTCGGGCGAGATGTAAGCCATTTAATTTGTTTTTTCAGGGGAGATGTGCAATTTAACTTCCTTTCTTGTCTTCCTCCTAGTTGCATAGGCACAAATAGGAAGGTAGAACAAGAAACGTGCATTTTAACAATTGTTTTGGAAAATGTATAAATCATGATCTTCGGTCAATGGAAACAATTTGCCGCACTGATCTGGCTGGATGGCCTTATTCATGTAAACCTGCCACACTTGAGTGTCATGATCGCATAACATTCAACTACACCTTTCAGTCAGACATTTAGATGTTGAAGTGGACTTAGCATAAGATATATAGTTTAGTAAATTACACGTTAGTCTTCGCACTCGTTGGCTTGTAAGACAATCGTCCTGGTACTCGCAGAAGATGCTCCAATACGATTCACAAAGACGTTAATATGTGACACTCACATAGAGATTTTAAAATACTCCCTCCAATCAAAAATAAGAGTTCAAACAGAAACGTATTTTGGATAAGAGGGAGTACTATATTTCTTTTGCGATGATATAAAGGGGCATATATCGATCACTTGTCGACACATTCCGTTGATTACTATTTGGTGAATCTAAAAATCAGAACAATGTGGATAACCATTCCTTTTCCTCGGAAATTAATTGATGAAATTGATTGTGGGGGACAACAAGATTTAAAGTTTGATGAACAGTACATCGACCGTAGTAATATTGCACAAATATTCTCATAAAAAGAAGCCCTTTCTTTGTCGCAATCTCATCCACTCAAGAGGAAGAAAATAATGTTTCTAGCCTCCTCTCTGAGTCCCTCTCACATGCTGCTTTTCACTGTTGCTAATAATCTGAGGTGATGTATCACTTTCACCAGGATTTTCCCAATAATAACAAAACCACCTTACCCCGGCAGTACTTGATTAGGAGCGCACACACAAACACGAGTTCCTCTCTAAGGGGTGGTAAAAGTATATACCATATGTGGATCTATCCTCTTACGTTGACAAAGTGCACGCAGAAGCCTAATTTTTCCTGCACCTGTTGAATTGTTGTCATGCGCCTAAATGGTAGTATCAAGCTAGCTAGCCCATGACAGGATTATCTCAGGGATAAACTAGTGTCCTCGCCAAGAGTAGTTAGTTAATTGGCCAAGTCTAACAGGGAGGCACATGACAGGAGCATTTGGCCCTGATTGGGCGCGGGAACACCTTTTGTCCTGTGCAGCCCCCACTCACGTTTACACAAAGCATAGCCAAGATTCCGTTCCGTCCCTCCTCTCCGACGGCGACGTCGCATGCAGGAAAGATTACAGGTGCTACCAAAGCTATCGCTAGCAGCCGTAATGGCGTGTCAATGTGTGCCATACACCGGGCCGGTCGTGCTGCCGCTCCATTTGTGCTAGTAATCTTTTGCGCGCTCATCGCTTTGGAAGAAAATCTATCGTAGTAGTCTGGGGATCGAGGTTGGCCTCACAAATCACAATCGATAGGAAAAGCATCTGCCGCGGTTGCGATCGGTCGTGTCGTGTCGCTGAAAGAAGGGAAGGGAAAGGAGACGGAATTCATTTCCGAGGGTGACTGGAAATATAGCGAGGCGGGGCGGCCAGTGAAAGGTGGAGGCGCATCTGCCGGCTTATCAGAAATTCAGACCAAGACGTTGATTGGTATGGCTATGGGCTATGGCCTATGGCAGGCAGTTGATTAGTTTGCGTGGACGTGTGAGAATGTACAGAACTGGCCCTTATCTGAAACTTCAACACAAAATGACCTCATTTTGAAAATATTTCACGAAATGGCCCCTTTTGCATGACGCCCGCGGCTAGGGCGCCATGCTAAATAGCATGACGCCCCGGGGTAGGGCGTCATGCTATTTGGCATGACACCATAGGCCGGGGCGCCATGCTACATGTCACTAGCATGGCGCCCTAGTCCGGGGCGTCATGCTATCTAGCATGGCGCCCTAGCCCCGGGCGTCATGTAAAAGGGGCCATTTTCGTGAAATATTTTTAAAATGAGGTCATTTTGTGTTGAAGTTTCAGATAAGGACCAGTTTTGTTCATTTTCACCGTGGACGTTCAGGCGCGGCGACGTTGATTGGTATGGCTACGGCGTATGGCACGTGATGAGCTAGTGTCTCTCAAGTACGTGATGCTTTGTATGCGAGGGAGAGAGGTGAGATGCGATGATGAGACGAGGGCCACGAGAACAAATAGTCCCAGCAGCAGCGCTCCCGTGGACGCAACCGTGCTACAGTGCCGCCGCGGTTGCGGGGCACCGCGCGCGCTGGCAGTCACCGATAGTGGTTTCGGCCTGGTGGTGGTGGTAGGTGCGGACTCGCGATTGTACTATACTACTGTACATCTACATGGTGGTTCTCGGCGTGGACAGCGACACGCAGCACCATGGGGCGGAGGAACAGGGGCTTGGATCGGAGCGTAGGGCGAGCGATCGAGTGGACCCGTAGGCAACGGGCGCATCTGCTACTGGTGGATCGGCGCTTTGCACCAGGGGGGCCGATCTCCACCCACCCAACACCTGCTGCTGCTTCGGCCATGTTCCGTGTCCCTCCCATCCGACGCCCGCGCCGCACGTACTACGTCGGGTCTCCTCCATTCGCATCTGCCATCCCGTGGCTGAGGCCGTGGGCGATCACTGACGGGATGGCTTGAGCAGTTGAGCCGTGCGATCTGACCCATGACCCGTCCCTCGAGAATCAGTGCACGGGTTCAATCGTTCACCACCGCACGCGTGTTTTTCTTCTTCTTTTGATTTTGAACGAGAGAGGGGCACGCGTGGTTTGTCTCCCGCAACTTCACTCACCATTCTATCCTCCCTCGAGAATCTGTTGACCTCCGTTCCAACGGCTAAGGGTATGTATAATGATTGATAAGATAGTCTTATCTTAAGTTTTGCATGTAAATTAGATATGACAAAAAAGATGTCTACAATGGGTCACCTCTTAGCCTTATCTTTAATAATTAGTTGTTCCTAAAAACATGGTGAGGCAAATTGTGCTAAGAGATCATCAAGACAAGCCTTCTCTTATGATTTCTCTCTCATCCACCTCATCATTTATCTTACGTGGCACTCTTAAGATAGAACCATTATACATGCCCTAAGAGTATAGAGGGGCTTAACAAATCTAGACCCTCAGGGCATGTACAATGGTTGATAAGACAGTCTTATCTTAAGTTTTGCATGTAAATTAGAGATGACAAAAAAACAAGTCTACAATGGGTCATCTCTTAGCCTTATCTTCAATAATTAGTTATTCCTAAAAACATGGTGAGACAAATTGTGCTAAGTTATCATCTCTTGTCTTTTCTTAAATAAGATAAGACAAGCTTTCTCTTATGATTTCTCTCTCCTCCACCTCATCATTTATCTTACGTGACATCCTTAAGCTAGAACCATTGTACATGCCCTCAAACACGTTTGGACGGGTCCACGGACACTCCTCATTTAGCTTCGTCCGCATTCGACGTGCGGAAATTAACCTACGTAGATCAATGAACTAGCGCCAAATCTAGTAACATCAGGCATAATTATAGCATAAACGACCATCTGATAACCAAAAGATGCAGTTTCAATTGGATAGTACCCTAAACATAAGATAAAATAAACTTAATTAAGCGGGGAAAGGCGCACCATTTTCTCGCCGCCCCTTCCCCCGTAGTCGGCGGTGCTGCTTTATCCTTCGGGGCATCGGCCGTCAGAGGGTCGTCGTCATTGTTGTCGGAGCTTGAGCCATCGCCGGAGTCATCCGACCGCTCCATGTGTTCCCCGGCAAGCCTCTGGAGCAAGCGTTCCTACTCCTCAGCATGCCTCGTCGTCGTCGCCTTCGTCGACGAGTCATGCTTCGACAGCTCGATAGCGAGCCGGAGCGCTTTCGTTCTTCCGCCGCAACCGCTGCGCACGTCTCCGCCGTTGTCACGGAGCACTGGAGGACGAACGCAAAGAGACCGTCCTCGAGATCACTCGCCGCCATGGCCTCCCTCACGCGTTGCCACACGCGCCTTCGACACGGGTGTTCTGGGCCGTCCCGGCGTCGGCAAGGGGGTAGCATGGAAGGGGCGGCGGCCGAGCAGCGTACCTAGATTGGGGCGGAGCGGGCGGCGCACCCACCGATGCTGCGCATCGGGCGGGACCGCCTGACTTGACGGACGGGCCAGGGCCGTCCCATATTTTTTTGCTGGATATGAGGGACGTCGGACAACCCAAACATCCATATGCGAAGGACGCGGTAGGGCGAGGTGGGGGCACTCGACCTACCTTGATTTCTGGGATTCTTTTGTTAGGTATACGTATACAAATCGAGTAGATCACTAAATTTCAGGGCGAAACATTCTACTGGGCCGTGAAACCTGGACACCTTATTGAGCCGTCACGGATTGTTGCCTTACTCAATCCACTCGTGCATCTAGGCATCCAGGCCACTGGCCACGCATGACCCAAAGCAAGGGGAGCTCCTATGTAGCGCTGCAGGCGCCCGATAAGGATCTGGCGCCTGCAGCGCTGCGAGCAAGGGCCAGCCCACTAGCGGCTGCCCCAATTTTTTTTTGTTTTTTTTTGTTACGAAAATAAAAATATGAAATCAAAAAAGGTTTACAGATTTAAAGAAAAAGGTTCATCCATTTGAAAATAGTTCATATCTTTAGAAAAGGGTCATCAATTTTGAGAAAAGTTCATCAATTTGAAATAAAAGTTCATTCAAATTAAAAAAAGTTCATCCAATTTTGCAAAAGTTCATTAATTTTCTAAAGCGTTCATTAAATTTGGAAAAAGTCATATAAATTTAAAAAATTAATGTATTTTTAGAAACAAAATCATTGAACTGTAAAAGGTTCATAAATCTAAAAAAGTTCATCCATTTTCATAAAGATGTTCATCAAATTTCAAAAGAGTTCATCGATATTAAAAAAAGTTCATCAATCAGGAAAAAAACTATGAAATTTTAAAAAAGTTCATCGATATTCAAAAAAGTTCATAGAATTTTCAGAAAAGAAATCGTCAACTGGCGCCTAGATGGACCGGTCCATTTACAGACGCCAGACGCGCCACTTAACAAAAATACACGTTAACTGGCGCCTATAGCGTCAAATAGGAACTGCCCAAAGCAAGGCGAGGCTCTAGAACCCTAGCGGCCGCGCGCGGGGGCGGAGGCCAACATGCAATAGGAGCTTAGCCAGTTAGGTTCGGATGTGCGGCTGTGCGGGCGCGGCGGCCAGCAGGAGTGCCGAGTGCGTGTGTGGGAAGGGGCAGGGGCGCTTTCTCGGTGGCTAGCAGGAGCTCGCGTGACGATGTGAGGCCGACAGGAGAAGATGTACATGAATATGAATAGAAATGGAAAAGGGCAAGCAAAGCCAAAGGGAATGGTAAATTTTCTTGACAGAGACGGACATGAAAACGAAGGGAAAAGTGTGCATTGTTAATGTGTATTATCTATGTTAGTTTTGCATCAACTTTTCTTTTTTGCTTAAGAGTTCTCCCCACCTAAAAAATGTTTTAGTCTTCCGCCACTGCAAACATCTGAGGACAGTTTGAGGCACACAAATGGGTCGGTTTTTTGTGATCGATCACTGACCAGTTAGCCTGCTCGAGCGTTTGAGACGGATTTGAAGCTAGTGTCATGTGTTATTCTCTCCTACTGCTACTGCTCTAACCTCCACTGTCGTATGACGTTTCTGATTGGTGGACAATTTGGTTACCCTGAAGAGCAGTTTTCCAGGCTTGCAGTTGTCACTCCCTACGCGATCAAACATCAATGTGAGCGATGTAGGTACGGTGGTTTAGACCTGTTTATCTCGATGATTCTTATCACCATCAATAGTCCTACATGCACATGATGTATGATACCCTTTCATATGTTTGCAATACAATACCCGGAAAAAAATGTTTGCAATACATAGAAATGATAAATTGAGAACCCAAAAATGGCAAACAGCACATGCACTGTTTGCTATTACAAAACCACAAGTTTATCATATGTACGTAGCTCACATGTTGAAGTATCCTAGTGAAAATTCAACAACTATGTACAATACATCTATATACATGTGGAATTATTTTGATTTATTCAAAAAAGAATAAGTATGTTCTGTGATTCGCGCTCACTCCAACTCTTGTTCTTTCAAATTCCTGTCTAGGATATTATTTATAATTAAACTTATTACATCAAGTCAAGACACATATACAAGCATAAAAATCTTTCTGCAAAAAATTAAAAAAAAAATAAACTCGGACAGAACCGAAAGTTACACCCACCCATTCCAACTTGTCCTTTTAGTCTTTTTGTTGTCCAGGTAAAATTGTATTTTTAGTGGGGCACACATTAATATTCTGAAGAACAGATGTACAATATGCCGGGCGCGTCTTGGTCTCGCCTATTGCCAGACCGAAGAAACCTAGCGCTCAAAGAGCCTCTGTAGTAGGCCAACCAATAAATTATTGTGTTCGCTAGTTTTTTTTGTATGTTTGCTTTGTTCATTTTCTTGTTCCTGATTTCTGATTTAACTTTTTTGTACATTTCAAAATATTTTCGATGTATGTATATTCCACATATTACCTTGCTTAAATGTTTAGCAACGTTCACCGCATATTAAATAAAGTTTACGAAAATAAAAAATTGTTCACACAATTTTAAAATTGCTAAATCCATTAAAAAAATCTTTGAGTCAATTAAAAAAATAGAAACAGTATAAAAATGCTCATGACAATTGTTAAATGTTCATGAAACTTTAAAAAGATCAAGAAATTCGAAAAAAACGTTGTATCATTCAAAAATTTGTTTGTGACACTAAAAAAATGTTCATACTTTAAAATTTTGTTCATGTTATTTGAAAAATTCATGATCTAGAAAAAACAGGAAATTTTCTAAAAAGAATCATAACATATATTTTTCATTCAAAAATATGGTAAGCACTTACGAACAATAAATGTTCATGAACTTTTTGTAAAAAATTTATGTTAATAAAATGGTCTCCACACAATTAAAAATGTTCAAGGCATTTTTTATCATTCAACGTGTATTGCGGATAAATATTGTAGTCTATTTAAAAGTAGTTTAATGTTGGCCTAAAAGTAGTTTAACTTCTATATGAAAAACTTCAATGTATATTTCAAAAAAGTCGACAAGTATTTGGCAATTGAAGAAATGATAAAAAGGAAAATAACTTAGACAGTAGCTGAAATAATTAAAAAGGTGATAAACAAAGCAAACAGAAAAGGCAGCTTAATCTTCTAAAACCGGCCTAGACAGGTCCATAAAAGCTTCGGAATACCATAGGAACACAGGTTATAGGGCCACCTACTCGTGCAATCCAAGAGGCGATAAAACAATATGTCCTGCCCTAGGCGACTAATAGAAATCGCTCAAGATACCAGCCTATTGAAAAAGGGTGTAAGCTGAGGAAGATGCAGAAGTTGGCCGAGGTGCTGGACAGTCCTATTCGGCACCATAAGTGCCTGAACAATTCCCTGGCGCTCTGCGCCTCCGTTTGTGGGCCGGCAAAGAATAAGACAAGCGCTAGATCGTTCGCTCACTAGAAAACGTTGAGCGGTCTCGTGCATTCACACTTGACTGGTCGATGTTAACCAATAACCAGCAATTCTTGAATTACGAAAAAACATGAAAAAGTTTATTCTCAAAAAACCAAAAACAATTCACGAATTCAAAAATGTTCACCAACATTGAAAAAAAGGGTTCACAAACTACGAAAAAGTTCACAAATTTGAGAAAGCTTATCGTTTTTAAAAACAAGTTTGTTGAATTTGTAAAAAAAATCAATTTGAAAAAAGTTCTTTGGATTTGGAAAGAGTAAATCCATATTGAAAGAAGTTCATCGATTTTGAAAAAATATTCAACAATTAAAAAAACGTCATTTGTGTAAAATTAAAATGAAATAAATAAATAAATAAGAAACAGAAAAATGACAAATATAAAATAAAAGAAAATGAAGAAATAATTTTTTAAGAAAAATAGAAGAAAACCGGGTGAAAAAACCCACCAAAACCCACCCCAGAAAGCCGAGTGTTCCCCAAACCGGTGGGGCCTATGGAACGAGTCTGCAGCCCACTGGGACTAGCGAAGCGAGGAGAGCATGCACCCGCTACCAAATAGACTGTATTTGTTTGTTAAAAGAAACAAAATACACTATATTTGCCACTTAAGGTGCCAATTAGGTAACTCTGAGGTGTGGGCCAAGGTCGGTTATTTTTGGTCCACCGGAAATAAAATGGATGGGCTTCCCGGCAGAGTTGGTCTACGCGCGGATGAATGGGGACTGCTTTGTGGGCGTCCCTATGTCTCGTTTGACGTGAGACATAGGGAACTCTCGCGTGAAGACAAGAGCAACATGGGCCGGCCTAGGCCCGTGGGGGACCACAACCTCCTTATTTTATGTTTTTCATGTGTTTTTGTTTTCATTTTTCTTCTTTTTCAGCTTTTTATATATTTTTATATTCTAACTAATTTACCTAAAACATATGAAATAAATGTTAACCAAACATCTGAAAAATGTTCAATGTGTATAGAAAAAATGTATTTCATGTGTACAGAGAATATATACAAAACAATATACATTGTGTGTGGAAAAAGCTGATAATGTATTTAAAAAAAATTAATCAAGCATTTGAAAAAAGTTAAACAAGTATTTGAAAAAAATATTTAACTATTTGAAAAATATTAAATGTGTATTGAATAAATGTTGACCATGTATTAAAAAATTGATAAAATTATTTAAAACATGTTAATAAAGCATTTGATTTTTTTAAATGTGTATGTGATTTATTTGACCATCTATTCAAATAAATAATCGTCTACTTGAGAAATATTAATCAAGCATTTAAAAAATTATAAATGTGTATACAAAAAGTTGATCATGTACTTAAAAAAGTTAATCTTGTATTTTCAAAATGCTAATCAAGCATTTGAACAAAATGTTAAATGTGTATTGAAGAAATGTTGACCATATATTCAAAATATGTTAAACATGTAATTGAAAAGTGTTAAATGTGTATTAGAAAAATGTATTAGATATATACAAAAAAGTACAATGTTAATCATGTATTTCAAAATATTAAACATGTATATCAAAATGTTTTTAACGTATACGAAAAAAGTTTGAATGTGTACTGAAAATCAAGAAAATCGAGATAAAAAAAAGGAAATAGAAAAACGGAGAGAGAACAAAAAAACTGATGAAAAGAAGAAAGAAAAGAAAAGTCCCAGTGAAAACCGAGAAAATAAACGAAGAAACTCGATGAAAAATAGGAAACCGAAGGAAAACCATGAAAAACAAAGAAAACAGGTACAAATGTTGAATGCCGAAGGCTGCTCTGAGCAGGCTCTCCCTTGTGCCGACTATGTTGTTGACCACTGTGAAATCTCATCTGCGTGGTGTGCCCGATGTAGGCTAGACGGAGGAAGGGGGCAACAACTATATGGATGTTTCTCCCTCTTGTTGGTGCTAGTTCATCACCATTGTTGGCCTTGTCCTATGTATTGCATACTGAAAGAGCAAGGTGCCCCATGTTTGGTTTTGGTAATTAATGACAGTTCCCTATGGACCAATGGTTGCATTGAGTTATACTTGAAGTGTTTGTACATAGGCACTGCTTGAAGACGATATGTTGGTATCAAGGTTAAAAGGAGATTATGTGTTGACCAAGGTGTTATTCAAGGAGTTATCCAATGATTGGTCATGTGAGAGTTTAGCCTATTGCAAGCATGTCTTAAAGAAGATGATTGTGAGAATATTCATGTTTATTTTCAAGACACCATCTAAATGAAGAGATAAGAAAAAGATACAAGGTTGATCAAGACTAACTGCTAAGAGTGGATTTAAGCTGATCAAAACGCAAATCGTAGAAGATGTACCGAGTGGGATCAAGTGATCTTATGGTATGGTAAGCATTATCCATTACGCTTTATATACTAACACATGATCTATGTAAGGTTTCTTTGTGGAGTTAGGTATTTTTTTCATGGGCTTACACCAAAAGGAAGATCTCATATAACCCATGGAGGACGGCATGAAGTGGTGATCGTCACCAAGGTTATGTTGTGCAAATTCAATAGGAGCATCACGAAGAGAACACATGTTTGAACATTGCCGTACATTCTGGTGATAATGGACAAATGAAGATATGCCTAAGAGAGGGTCCCCATAGTGGAGTATGGGGGAGCAATTTAGTAGTCTTCATAAAACCAGCACAATAAAAATGGTGGTCTCACTTGAGGAGGTCAAGATCATCATCATCTAGCTCAAGTGGACTATGCGCAAGGCAAATGTATAAACATGATAGTTTATTTATCTTATCGGTCCCATGGTGTTAGTCGGGAGACCAGTTTATAGGATTGATAGCCGTGCTATCAAGGAGGGCTCTTGAGTGGGTAGCTTGATCGAATCATTAATATAAATCTCAAACCTTTGCATCCCGGGCATCATCTTATTTGGTTCTTACTTGACATTTTCACTATGTGAGGTTTTAGAGCTTCTGCTTATCTTCATGACAAGCTCAAGTTCATCGAAAACGAATTTCCTATGCATCTTCTATTATGTTTCCGATCTTGGAGGTTTTGTCAGTTCTTCACTTGCGGAGGTTTCACACTTATATAGCATGATTTAACATATCTTGTCGCTAGCTTTCTATCAAACTTGAGATCATCAAAATCTGAGTTCGTTTGCAGAAGTTTTTGACAGTTCTAGTCTTCCCTGAATTTGCAGTTTGTGTCCGGGTGCCCGGTGTCCTTGGATGCCTTGTGCCCGTTGGCACCAGAGAGGAATTACCATGTCCTCGAACATGTCAGGGTGACCGGGGTCCCTCGGGTCTGGGTGATCAAGGTCTCATGTGTCCCTCTGTCCACTCTGGGTGCCCGTGGTCTCGGACCCCTGGGTGCCCAGCCCCTTTGCATCGCCCGACCTCTGCTTTGTCCTGCCTAGGGACTTTATCCCCTGGCTGCCCGGGGCGGGAGGCATTTGTCCCTGGATATCCTGGTACCAGGGGGTGTCGGTTCGCAACAATCATTTTCCCGTGAAGGGTGTTTATACCCTCTTCTTCCACCTCCAAACCTAC
>LR738716.1:138435406-138495176 GCA_902687465.1 Secale cereale
CTCTCTCTCTCTCTCTCTCTCTCTCTTCATCCCATGATTTTTGCATGTTTGTGAGATAAAATAGAGACATGAGATATAGATCTACATTTTCACCAATTCATCTCTCTTCTAAGTGGGGGAAATCTTGTGGATCTAGATCTTGGAGTTATTTTGTCTTCTCCACATTTGTTCTTCCTCTCATATTCCTCCATAGAATTAGTTGTTCTGGTGGGATTTGGGAGAGAAGGACTTGAGCACTCAATGCGTTCTTGCCATTCCATTTGGTGCATATGTTTGAGTTCTCCATGGTGATTCATGGAAGTTAAAGTTGAGAAGCTTATTTTCTCTTGGGTGTTTGGGAACCCTAGAGATTGTTTCTCTTGGGTGCTTGGGCACCCTAGATGGTTGGTGTTGTCGTGAAGCTGAATCATTGTGGTGTAAAGCTTCGGGCAAGCTTCGCAAGCCTTCAATTAAGTTGCGGAGATTGCCACGGACAACTGTTACGGGTTCGGTGGCCGCCCTCAAGGGTCTCCAATTGTATGAGTTTGGTGACCTCCCTCAAGGGTCTCAAATTGTACGGGTTCGGTGACCGCTCGTTGTAGAGCACGCCGCTTCACATTGACACTACCTCTCAATGCCTCCGCCATTGAAGTGGCACACTAACCAAGGGCGCTGCCCGCTGCACGCCAAGCTGAGCACGCCTCATCGCCGCATTCAAATGCCTTCATTTTACTTGCTTGGAAGTAGAGAAACTTACTCTGGCCACACGTTCGTTCACGAGCGGGTAGTCATTAAATGCAACGCCGAGCAATTTCCTCCCATCCGCCCTCTATTTTAAGTGAGGCCAGTCGCCGGGCTACGATCACACCACTTAGCCACTCCTCATCTCCTTATTTCATCATTTTCTCCACCCTTTCGATGGCATCCGACGAGCAGCAAGAGCAGTTCTTCGGCATAAAAACTAGCAAGGTGGCCCGCCGAATTCGATGGATACGAGCGAGGCAGCTCGCTGCTTCACCTTCCTCGCCTAGCCCGACGGAGGTTCATCAACTCGCCACTAGTTGCCAACTCGCGGAGGAGTGGTGAGTTGCTCCAGGCCGGAAAGGCGGGGAGCACGGTAGCACAAGCATCATCGCTGCCGTCGATGACATCACATGTACCGCATATCTCGTGCCTGTGACCACGCCATCCGTCGCTGACGTGCGCGTAGCCGCGCCATGCTGGCATAGAAAGAAGTCGGCTGTGCGGGCATCGACGAGGTGGCGGCCAGCACATCCGCGCACGCCACCATCGCCAAGGAGAAGTAGAACACGGAGGCCGCCGCCGCTTGGGTCTCATGAAGGCCACCAATGAGGTGACGCCGATGAATACAGCAGGTGGCTTGCCCAGTTCTTTAGCGCATACCATCGTCGATCCCCCGCGTGGGCTCCACGGAAGCGGAGGCGCCACCCCTTCCCCTCCGGCTGAAGCATCAGCGGCGGTTCCACCCCGATGAGCAGTGGGGAAGTGAAACATCCTTTGCGGTGAAGCATATACCACAGGGCTCCCGGTAGCACTAGTAGAAAAAAGGGTCAAACGTGAAGCACATTAGTGCCGGTTTGAATTTGAGCCGGCACGAATGTGTACATTAGTGCCGGTTCCAACGGCTAGCCGGGCCGCTCTCATTAGTACCGGTTCGTGGCCAACCTTTAGCACCGGTTCGTGCCATGAACTGGTAATAATGAGAGTGGTGGCAGGATGTTGTCAGTCTGAGGCCCCTCCAGCACCTTTAGTACCGGTTCTTGGCACGAAGCGGTGCTAAAGGTGGTCGTACATAAACCCTTCGTCCACCCGAGCTCACTCTGTTCTTCCCCTTTCCCCTCTCCTCTCTGTTCTTCCCCTCTTCCTCTCGAGCTCATCACACATTTTGCCCAAAATTTGTCAAAATTTGAAGGCCCCCATCCATTCAAATGATCACAAAGGTTAGCAACTTTGTCCTTTCATCTCTCATTGCTAGATTAGCTCTTGCAATGCTTTATATAGTGATTAATTTGTGAGTTTAGTAATTTGGGAGGAAATATATGTGCTAGTATTTGATTTATATGCAATTTGAGGTCCAAAATAACACTTAGTTTGCATATGTAGGAGAGGTTAAATTTAGTTGAAAGAGAAAACGAGTACTTGAAAGAAAAATTGAAAATAATTGAGGACGAGAAGATGGAATTGGAGTTGCATGTTGCCGATGCCGTCGATGATCACAAGATCAAGATGGAGAAAATGCGCTTGAAGATTAGAAAGATTAGAAAATATGCCATCGATAGTGAGGCTTGGTATCATTATGCTGTTGGATCAATTGTTACCTTAGTTGCGATCTTGATCGCATTTGTTGTTGCATTTAAATGCTTTAGCTAGAGAGTTATTTGTTTGTTGCATTTAAGTCTTGTATGAACTTTATGTATGAACTTGTATTAAGTTGGTGTTTTTGGTGCTGTGTATTGAAGATGAGCCGGCAATGGATGTACGATGACCGATGCTCTCCCGAGTTCATTAATGGCGTGCAAACTTTTCTGCTTGCGGCTGAGGCAAACAAGCGGGCGGATGGTTTTATGCCTTGCCAATGTGTTGTTTGTAAGAATGGTCTAAATTACTCTAAGTCAAGAACCATTCACGTCCACCTGTTTAAGTCCGGTTTCGTGCCCCACTATAATGTTGGGACCAAGCACGGAGAAAGAGGGGTTATGATGGAAGACAATGAAGAAGAAGAGGACGACGACAACTATCCTGGCCATGGGTTCCCTGAATACGATGATACAACAATGGGGGAAGAAGCTGAGCCGGTAATGCGGGAAGAAGCTGAGCCCGCAATGCGGGAAGAAGCTAAAGAAGAGGCATCAGATGAGCCCGTTGATGATCTAGGTCGGGCCATTGCCGATGCAAAGAGAAACCGCGCAAGTGATTTTGAGAAGAAGAAGTTACAGCGCATGTTAGAGGATCAAAAAAAATTGTTGTACCCGAATTGCGTAGGTGACAAGAAAAAGCTGGGCACCACACTGGAATTGCTGCAATGAAAGACAGAGAATGGTGTATCTGACAAGGGATTTGGAAAGTTGCTGGTAATGATAAAGGATATGCTTCCAAAGGACAACGAATTGCCCGAGAGTACGTACGAAGCCAAGAAGGTTGTCTGCCCTCTAGGTTTAGTGGTGCAGAAGATACATGCATGCCCTAATGATTGCATCCTCTACCGCGGTGAGTACGAGGATTTGAACGCTTGCCCGGTATGCGGTGCATTGCGCTATAAGATCAGCTGCGATGACCTTGGTGATGTCGAGGGCGAGCGCCCCAGGAAGAAGATTCCTGCCAAGATGATGTGGTATGCTCCTATAATACCACGGTTGAAACGTTTGTTCCAAAACAAAGAGCATGGCAAGGCGATGCGATGGCACAGAGAAGACCGTAAGAAAGACGGAAAGTTGAGAGTACCCGCTGACGGGTCGCAGTGGAGAAAAATCGAAAGAAAGTACGGGAAGGAGTTTGCAGATGATGCAAGGAGCGTATGGTTTGGTCTAAGCGCAGATGGCATTAATCCTTTTGGGGAGCAGAGTAGCAACCATAGCACCTGGCCTGTGACTCTTTGTTTGTATAACCTTCCTCCTTGGTTGTGCATGAAGCAGAAGTTCATTATGATGCCAATGCTCATCCAAGGCCCTAAGCAACCCGGCAACGACATTGATGTGTACTTAAGGCCATTAGTTGAAGAACTCTTACAACTGTGGAATGGAACAGGTGTATGTGCGTGGGATGAGCACATGGGGGAAGAATTTGACCTAAAGGCGTTGCTGTTCGTGACCATCAATGATTGGCCTGCTCTCAGTAACCTTTCAGGACAGACAAACAAGGGATACCGCGCATGCACGCACTGTTTGGACGATACCGACAGTATATATTTGGCTAATTGTAAGAAGAATGTGTACCTGGGACATCGTCGATTTCTTCCGAGCAGGCATCCCGTAAGAAAGAAAGGCAAGCATTTCAAAGGTGAGGCGGATCACCGGACGAAGCCTCGCCACCCTATTGGTGCTGATGTACATGATATGGTCAAGGATTTGAAGGTGGTCTTTGGAAAGGATCCTGGTGGACAACCTGTTCCGAATGACGCTGACGGACGTGCACCTATGTGGAAGAAGAAATCTATATTTTGGGACATGTCCTATTGGAAAGACCTAGAGATCCGCTCCGCAATCGACGTGATGCACGTGACGAAGAATCTTTGTGTGACCCTGCTTGGCTTCTTGAGCGTGTATGGAAAGACAAAAGATACACCTGAGGCACGGGAGGACCAGCAACGTATGCAAGGAAAAGACGGCATACATCAGGGTCATGCAAGCTATGCTCTTACCAAAGAAGAGAAGGAAATCTTCTTTGAATGCCTACTCAGTATTAAGGTACTATCTGGCTTTTCGTCGAATATAAAGGGAATAATAAACATGGCAGAGAAAAAGTTTCAGAACCTAAAGTCTCATGACTGTCACGTGATTATGACGCAACTGCTTCCGGTTGCATTGAGGGGGCTTCTACCCGAAAACGTTCGATTAGCCATTGTGAAGCTATGTGCATTTCTCAATGCAATCTCTCAGAAGGTAATCGATCCAGAAATCATACCAAGGTTAGAGAATGATTTGGTGCAATGTCTTGTCAGTTTCGAGTTGGTGTTCCCACCATCCTTCTTCAACATCATGACGCACGTCCTAGTTCACCTATGCGAAGAGATTAACGTTTTGGGTCCTGTATTTCTACAAAATAAGTTCCCCTTTGAGAGGTTCATGAGAGTCTTAAAGAAATATGTTCATAACCGTGCTAGGCCAGAAGGAAGCATCTCCAAGGGCCATCA
This sequence comes from Secale cereale, assembly GCA_902687465.1. Taxonomy (NCBI): domain Eukaryota; kingdom Viridiplantae; phylum Streptophyta; class Magnoliopsida; order Poales; family Poaceae; genus Secale; species Secale cereale. The sequence continues at coordinate 138,440,256 of LR738716.1, forward strand.
CAGTGAGGAGGTCATTGAGTTTTGTATTGACTTTATTCCTGACCTTAAGCCGATTGGTGTTCCTGAATCGCGGCATAAGGGCAGACTGGATGGAAAAGGCACGCTAGGAGGGGAACAAATAATATGTATGGACGGACATTCTCTCATTGAAGCACAGTAAACAGTTCTACAGAATTCCGCCTTGGTGGCTCCGTATATGGATGAACACAAGAATGTGCTACGCTACAAACACCCGGAGCGGTCTGATGACTGGATTACACGTGAACAAACCAGGAGTTTCGCCAGCTGGTTGCAGACACGTACCATGCATGACACCTCTATTGAAGATGACTTGTACTTGCTGTCCCAGTTATCATCTTCGAATATAATGACTTTCAAAGGGTACGAGATAAATGGTAATACATTTTACACGATCGCCCAAGATAAGAAGAGCACCAACCAAAACAGTGGTGTCCGCTTTGATGCAGAAACCAAGATGGGAAAGGAAACATATTATGGTTATATACAGGACATATGAGAACTTGACTATCGACGTGGTTTGAAGGTCCCTTTGTTTTGGTGCAAATGGGTCAATATGACACGAGGCGGGGTAACGGAAGACCCGCAGTACGGAATGACAGTAGTGGATCTCAACAATCTTGCCTATGCAGACGAACCATTCGTCCTAGCCAATGATGTGGCACAGGTTTTCTATGTGAAGGACATGTCTACCAAGCCAAGAAAAAGAAAAGATAAGGAAGCGAATGCATCGTACAATGAGCCAAAGCGGCACATAGTTCTTTCTGGGAAGAGAAACATCGTGGGAGTGGATGACAAGACAAACAAGTCAGAAGATTATGAAAAGTTTGATGAAATTGCTCCATTCACAGTGAATATTGAACCAAGCATCCCGTTAAATGATAAAGATTTTCCATGGTTACGGCGCAAAGGGACACACGCGAAGAAAAAGTTTCACACCCAAAGATCTGGGATGTGATCGGCTTCACTATCATCACTTTCTTCTGTGTTTCACACCCAGAAGGGAATCTCTGTAATAGTTAGGGTAGTTGTGTGTTTTGGCATTTGAAACGCGAAGAAATTTTATGTGCAAACAAATTTTTTCATGCCTTTACAGATTTTTAAAGTTAAGTTATTCACAAACTAGTGATTCACACTAATTTCAAATAATTCAAAATTTAAACTATTCAAATTTGAAAACTACGGGCACTAACAGAAAGTTTGTAATTTTTTGTACCTAAAGCAAAAATATTCACAAAGAAGCTCTAAATACACAAAAAAACAACTCAAAAATAAATAAAGCAATTTTTTTTTAAAAAAACCCGCCTACTAGGCTAGAGCGGCCTGCATACGACTAGAAACCCAACCTGTTGTTGGGCCAGGATGCAGGCCCGCAAAGGCTCAGTAGGCCTGCTTTGGAGAGGAGCTCGAGAGAGCTACTTCACGGTGGGTTATAAACCAGTGCGGACGCCCCTCGGCTAGCGAGGTGGGACTAAACTTGCCGCACCGCACCTGCGCCAGCGCACCCCCTTTAGTACCGGGTCGTGGCACCAACCGGTACTAAAGGGGGTGCGCTTCCCGCCGCTTGGCCTGGCCAAAACAGGCATTTAGTACCGGTTGGTGGCTTCAACCGGTACTAAAGGTCCATCCTATATAACAAAACACTTCAAAAATTTCAGTTTCTCATCTGCTTCTTCTCCTCTGGACCCGTCGCCGCCCCGTCGTCGCCCCGTCCCCGTCGTCGCCGCCCCGTCGTCGCGCCCGTCGCCGCCCCGTCCCCGTCGTCGTCGTCGCGCCCGTCGCCTTCCCCGTCGCCTCTCGCCTCGCCGGTGAGCACACACACACACATACATTTTTTTTATTTTTTAGTTATAGAAATAGTTATAAAAATGTTAGAAATTTTTCTTTTTTTTAGTTATAGAAATAGTTAGTTATATAGCATTGTTAGAAATGTTAGAATTGTTAGAAAATTTTCTGTTTTTTAGTTATAGAAATAGTTATAAAAAAGTTAGAATTGTTAGAAAATTTTCTGTTTTTTAGTTATAGAAATAGTTAGAAAAAAGTTAGAAAATTTTCTTATAGATGAATTAGCTAGATATTAATTAGGTACATATATGAGATTTGAACTAGTTGAATTAATATAACTAGTTTATTTTTAGTATGAAAATTAATAGAACAAGTTTATTTTTAGTATGAAAATTTAGGTATATGAGATTATTTGAACTAGTTGAATTAATATAACTAGTTTATTTTTAGTAAATGCGGAGTTGAACTAATTGAACTAGTAAGATTTGATGATCTAATTAAAATATTACTATATATAGCTACTTTATATATTTTAGTAAGAAAATTAATAGAACTAGTTTATTTTTAGTAAATTCTTAGTTGAATTAGTTGAATTAATAGAACTAGTTTATTTTTAGTAAGAAAATTTAGATATCTGAGATTTGATGATCTAATTAATAGGAAATGTCGTCTGACGACGAAAAAGATTTCATTAAGTGCGAATACTGTGAAGACCAGCGCGGCCTGTGCGACAGAAATTTCCTTGTTGATGATAGGCGCTTCAGCATCAAGCTGGATGAGACCTTTGAAGTGGATACAGTAAGTCACAACGACAAGTCTTTTTTCGTAATTAAGCATGACTTATATATGCTTCATTTGCTTCAACTTATAATTTTAATTTTTCACTATTCTACTAGCGCATCCCGTGCCATGCAAGAATTTTTGTCTTGGATAAGATAGGTTTCAGTGTTATGGAAACTATGGAGGTAAAGAGAGTTTACCTGAAGACCGAGCATGGTTATACTTTCAACGTCAAATTATACAATGCACACACTTACACCTATTTTGAATGCAAAACTTGGTAAGCACTATGCAAGGCTTATGCATTTGAGCCTGATATGGTTATCACCTTTGATATTCGTCCGGAAGATGATATTGAAGGTAATAGAGACATCTGGGTCGATGTGCAGACGCCTCCAGTTCTACCGTTATGTGAGTTTCTCAACCATATTTATGTCTTTGATATTGTTTATTCAAAAATAGTTCACAACTAATTTCTATTGACAGCTTATTTCCATTCAAGCAAACATGTCCGGCACTTGGTAGACAGGACCTACTACTGTCCCGGAGCTGAACTAAACTGCGAGGAGATAAGTCATTATGTTTCATGGCTTGGGGATCTTCATACTGTCAAGACAAATTATCTTCCTGCACTTAGAAATGTTAGTACTCAAAACGTGGGACCAATAGTAATCGTATTGACCTACCGTCACATCTATTTACGAGTGATTGTAAGATTTTTACTATTTGTCCTCAGTGCATCTTTTGCATACATTATTTTTTTCTTAAATTTCATTGCTAAGTATATTAATTACTATACGATGTTCTTCAACAGGGACTCCCGATGACAGTTGTGCCTCAGTGGATCGAGACTAATGGTCACATGTCAATGGTTAGCTTACGACCAAGATATCCTACATTGCACATGAGTGCATTTAGGATTTTTAAAAGCGATGAATGCTTAATAGTGAAAGATTGGAGCAAAATTGCTAACGATCCCAGAGAAGTACTAGGAGGCAGCAATGAGAAGCGCAGCCCACGATTAGGAGACATGTTCATCTGCATGCTCCAGTATGATGAATCAGGAGAGCTATACATGTTCTATGCTATTTTACCTGAGAGAGAGCAGCAGGAGTGATTTAGCTAGTTCATGCTCTTAGTACTTGTCCTCTCATGTCCGTGTTCTTCGTCCTGAACTTAATCTCAAAGGATGATTTGCTTTTGTGGTGTTATGAACTCCTTGTAATATCATGACCATGTTGAACTCGATGATATCCTTGCTTCTGGTACAAGTGAATGATTTTTCTTTAAGCTAATGTTGGTGGTGATTAGATAGAGGTAATGACTATGATGATTAAACAGTGGTAATGACGACTATGATGATTTTTAGCTAGCTAGTATCGTAAAATACCAGCAAACGAAAAAGAGTTAAATGGAAAACAAAAAATTAAATGAAAAAGAAATCATAAAACCAAAAACCCTCCAAACCTTGTAGTATCGGTTGGTTTTACCAACCGGTACTAAAGGGCTCCCGGCCCCCGGAGCTGGCTCGTGCCACGTGGTTGCCCTTTAGCACCGGTTCGTGCTGAACCGGTACTAAGGGGGGGGGGGGCTTTAGTGCCCACACTTTAATGCCGATTATGGAACCGACACTAAAGGGCCTTACGAACCGGTGCTATTGCCCGGTTCTGCACTAGTGTAGTCCGATGATCGGGCTTTCAAACATGGGGAAGACAAAGGGATCCGTCGCAGTCGATCATAGACTAGTGTAGTGTATCCATGTCGTGGGAGTGGAGCTCCGCGCGACCGTACGTGCACGTAGTTAGTTAAAATATGTTCAAAATGTAAAGTTTTCGTTCGATTCATATGAAATATGTCATGTTTATATGAAATCCGGCCGTGTTTGCATGAATTTCATCCGGTCGATGCGAACTGTTGTTAAAATGTATGCAGCTATGGTTGGATGACGACCTTCTGCATGCGTGTCCGCGACTAGTCTTGCACTGTCTGCGGCCGGATGTGAAAGGAAATTTGTGGGTCGCCATTGGAGATGGCGTGACAACCCACCTTGTCATTCGTCAACACGTAGCTGTAGTAGAGGTTCCAGATCGCGACCATGAGCGAATCAACCTGTGGTTGAGTTGGTTAGGTGGACAGTGGTATCCTCAGCCCATTAGCGTTCAAATTCTGGTGCTCGCATATATCCTGGATTTATTTCAGGATTTCCGGCAACATGCTTTCAGTGGGAGGAGACGTTCCCGTCGACTACGAGGCGCCTACGGTGACTTCGTAAAATCTCAAAATGATATGCCGGCTCAGTCTTTCGGAGGTGCTCATAGGGGGTAGGGTGTGCGTATGTGCGTTCATAGGGTTAAGTGTATGCGCGTGTATGAGCGCTTGAGTCTGTACTGTATAAAAAAAAATTTCGCGACCATTACAAATTGGCAAGTTTATTCAGAACCTGGAATTGGAAGCCACGCCACGCACTCGCAGGAAACCAACAAGGGAACGGAAGGAAAACGAGCGTACCTCGCACTCTCGCCAGTCCAGCATCCCACCGGCGCGTCGCTTTCTTTCCAATAAACAACATTCACAACGTTGCTCTTGCAAACTGGTTAATCTAATCAGACGCTGCTCCCGCCCAGCAATGGAGACGACCTGATAAAGACATGTGGATGAGCGTACACAACTACACATGAAGTCGCTGTTAGGGCAGCGGTTTTGTCAAACTGAAGAACTAGATAAGCATGCTGAAACATGGAAGATTGATGGAGAGATGCGACATTGCAGTTGAGTGATTGACCAGTCTCGGAGGAGCAGTGAGAACTGGCTCATTGTTCTACTACTTGGCAACTTGCGTCTTGGATCGTCTGCCCACTTGTGTGTATCCTTTGCTTTAAACCCGAAGATCAGTTTGCGCGTCTGCATGTCGCGGATGGCGGTCTCCGTGCTCTTCCTCATCGCCGGCGTTGTGCTCATGCTCGCGCTGCACGTCCTCGTGATCGTCTGGGCGGTCCGGCGGGGCGCCGTGCTGCGGCTGCGCGGCGCGGCGCGGGAGCGGGACCAGGAGCAGGCGGAAGCGGCGGGTCTGACGGCCGACGAGCTGGGCGAGCTGCCGTGCCAGGACTTCAAGGCCGCCGCCGCGGTCGGGACCGGCGCCGGCGAGTGCGCGGTGTGCCTGGAGGCGTTCCAGGGGGGCGACCGGTGCCGCGTGCTGCCGGGGTGCCACCATGGGTTCCATGCGCAGTGCGTGGACTCGTGGCTGCGCCAGAGCCGCCGGTGCCCGGTGTGCCGCGCCGAGGTGGCCTGCCGCGGCAAGGCGGCCGGCACCGTGGCCGATGAGGCCGCCACCTCGGAGATCGTCGCTGGAAGACTGGGAGGTGCAGATCGCTAACGGATTTTGTTTGACCAAGACTCGTGTGCCGTCGTTGATTAGATTGTGATTGTGCATACAAGTAATCCATCTTCAGGGAGTTCGCTTTCCAATATCTAAATGTTCATGCAAAGCAACAAGCATTTGGAGTCGTGAGTCGTCCTTTGTAAATTTTCGGTAATGTTCCCTGGCGAATGTTCGCTGGGAACAGATGGAGTTTCGTACGATTTTGATGATGGTTCCCTCTGGGAGCAGGTGGCGTTTCGTACGATTTTGATGATATTTTTAATTGTGTGTGGGGTAATAGTTTTTTCATGGCGACCTTTTTTAAAAGGGCGTTAATCTGCGCCGGCGCGCTGGCCCTAATTTGATCCGGTCGCATGCCAGCCGCACGATTCACATGTTCCTGACCGCTCGATTTTGCCGGCTGGCCCTGCGCGCGTTGTCCTCGTCCTCCAACACCACGAACACGAGACCCCCTCAAACAAAATCCCCCGCCCTGGGAGTTGTCTCCCGCACTGCTCGCCGTCCCTCACGATTGCGCCTCGCCGCACCGCCGTCGTAGATCACAGCTAGCCACCTCCGTCGTCGGGCGCAGCTGGGTGATGAAGCCGTCGCAAATTCTGTTGCCTCCGGTCATCGATAGATGCAACACTCGCCGATGTTGCTCGTACCACCGGCCGTCGCCGCTTCCAGCATATGCGGACCACGATTCCGGCATTTTTTCGCCGCAGCTGCAACACCCCCGCCTCGTCGTGGTCACCGCCGGGGAGCTTGTGTGTTCACGAGTCCAGTTTTTCTGTTAGTTCATGGTTCCGGCAAAATGCATCGATGCAGCACAAATCTTCACCGGTGGTAGCAAAGCCGAAGCACAGTTGTAGAAAAACATCATCGCCGCCCGTCGAGGGTTGCAACTAATCCACATAATGGATGTAGCAAAATCTAGCGGCGGTTGTAGCAAAAACGTCGTCGCCATCGTCGCACGTCGCAGCTAAGCTGTGAAGCATGTAGCAAACAACGACCCCGGTAGTAGCAAAAATCGACAACGGTTGCAACAAGAAACTTTCATCGCCGCTGTTGGGGTTGCACCATCATCGTGAAGGATGTAGGAAATGTCTTCGCCGGTGGTAACTATGGCAGACATTGGTAGTAGCAAAAACTCATCACGGTTGCAGCAAAAACTATGTCGCCGCCGTCGCGGGTCAGGCCCTCGCCGTATTTGGTTGTAGCAAATTCTGCCATGGGTCGCAGCTCCTTCGTCGTCTGGTTCCAGCATCTCACACCAATGGTCAAAACGCCACTGCCCTCGCGATGTCATTTGAACAAGTTTCACGCTGGCCGTGCACCAGTGTCGCCCGAGCTCGTCATTTTTAACGACCATGGCTACACTGTGACACCCGAAGACCGACGTCCTAGAAGATTCCAGATGTTCCGGGTTCTCCCGTGTGTTTCATTTGTGCTTGTGTTATTTATTTTTGCATTGCATCATGTCATCATGCCATCATGACTTTAATTATGCAACTCAACCAAATAAGTCGTGTGGACCTTCGGTGCATTTAAATCGAGGGAAGGATGACTTCTCTTTATAACATATATATATATCCTCCTAATATTTATGGAGGTATTATAAAAATATTCCATTGTTGGAAGCAACCATCACACACTTGCATATATTCCTCATGCCTTTTCTACTTCAAGTTTCACCGCCAAACCTTCTCTACAATTCTTTTCCCGTTTATCGAGGTTCCTCCAAAAACCTCACCATTTTTGGACACTTCAAAAATCAAGTCTTAGTTCAAACCCATTTGAAGTAAATTCAAATATGTTTGAATTATATCTCGATCGGGCCACTTCTATTTTTCTTGGATTACACTCATTTTTTATGAGCCTGAGAAAAATAACCTCTTGTGCAATTTTTTCCTAGACCTCATTTTCTTTTCTTTCTCTTTTCTGTTTTTTTAGTAAAGAGAGAGGAGTGGGGATCTAAAACCATCCCTCCCGCGCCTCTGGGCCCAGCCGCAGCCAGGCCCCTGGCCGTTTTCCTCGCCGCCGGATTGGCCCATCAGGCCCAGCCGCGCCCCTTCTAACCCTAGCGCCTAGCCCGATTGCTCCCCTCGTCCGCTCGATCTCCTTTTTCTCCCTCGCTCGCGTCGCCAGGCCTCGTCCTCTCCCCATCGCCCGCTCGTCCCCAGCTACTCTTCCTCGCCCCCTCTTCCTCACCTCGCGTCGCCAGGAAGGGCAAAAGCCCGATGCGCCCGCGCCACCAAGCGTCGCCTCTCCACCTCGATTTAAATTGGCGGCCACCAGGAGCCTCGCCGGCCTCAAGCCAGTCGCCGCCGCGCCATGGCGCCAAGCGCATTGCACCACCACCTCGCGTCGTCCCTCAAGCGCCGTCCCGAGCGCCTCCATGTCCCCGCGACAGCACCTCCTCGCCCTCCGGCCTCCTCCGCGCCTCCACGGCCACCGGCGCCGCCAAGGCCGCTGCCCCGCGCGCTTCCTCGCCCTCCGAGCTCCTCCACGGGCCAGTGCCGCAGCCGCCGGAGCTCTTCTCCGCCTGTGCTTCGAACCAGGGATGCCTCTTGCCTGGGTTCCGGCGCCCCTCCTTGCCTCCTTGTAGGATCGAAAGTAGGTCTAGAGGGGGGGGTGATTAGACTACTTGACAATATAAAAAAAAATCTGCCTTTAGGTCATGCAAAGTTTTTGGCAGTTTCACAATTAAGATCAATTCAAGTATCACCCTACACATGCAATTCTAGAGTATAAGCAGCGGAAAGTAAATTGCACATGTAAAAGAGAGGTGGAGAAGATCAAACGCAGTTTGGTGACACGAAGATTTTTGTCGTGGTTCCGATAGGTGGTGCTATCGTACATCCACGTTGATGGAGACTTCAACCCACGGAGGGTAACGGCTGCGCGAGTCCACGGAGGGCTCCACCCACGAAGGGTCCACGAAGAAGCAACCTTGTCTATTCCATCATGGCCTACGCCCACGGAGGACTAGCCTTACTCGGGGTAGATCTTCACGAAGTAGGCGATCTCCTTGCCCTTACAAAATTCTTGGTTCAACTCCACATCTCAAAGACGGAGGCTCCCAAGCGACACCTAACCAATCTAGGAGGCACCACCCCCCAAAAGGTAATAGACGGTGTTGATGATGATGAACTCCTTGCTCTTGTGCTTCAAATGATAATCTCCCCAACACTCAACTCTCCTCACTGATATGGCTGTGGTGGAAGAAAGTTTTGAGTGGAAAGCAACTTGGGAAGGCTAGAAATCAAGTTTCATATGGTAGGAATGGAATGGCTTGATCTCAACACAAGGGTAGGTGGTTCACTTCTCAGAAAGTGTATGGTAGAAGTGGTGGTACTTTCTGATGGCTCTCCTCACGAATGAAGAGGGGGTGGAGGGGTATATATATAGCCTTCACACAAAATCCAACCGTTACACACACATTTGACCAATCTCGGTGAGACCGAAGTGAAAACTCGGTCAGACCGAAAGTTCAAATATAGTGAACGTTGGGATTTTCGGTGGGACCGAAAATACCATCTCGGTGTGTCCGAAGTGAGTCAAAGGTTGGAGCTTGCCATCTCGGTGGGACCGAAAACAACAACTCGGATATTCCGAAATGATGTCAATTGGTTACAGAAGGTTGGCAGTCCATTTTCGGTGAGACCGAAACTCAGAATCAGATAGACCGAGAAATTAGGGTTTGGAGGAATAACTGAGGTGGTTCATCTCGGTGGGACTGAGTTTGCAGAATCGGTTTGTCCGAGATTACTTATGAGTGTGTTGAATAGTGAAGAGTGCTGATAGTTGAGGGAGCTAGATCACCAAGCACTTGAGCAACTAGATCATTAACACAACCTCATCCCCTTTTAATAGTATTGGCTTTTCCTATGGACTCAATGTGATCTTTGATCACTAAACCAAAAATAGAGTCTTGAGCTTTTGCCAATGCTTGTCTTAGCATTTTGAGGGGTCCACTTCTTCAGACATTTCCATACCCATATCATCGAACTTTTCTGAAATGATTCTCAAGTAAACATTAGTTCAATGATATATATGTTGTTATTAATTACCAAAACCACCCGGGGATTAGTTGCACTTTCAATCTCCCCCTTTTTGGTAATTGATGACAACATATAGATCAAAGCTTCGACAAAGGATATAATCAAGGAATAATATCGTCGCTTTGAGAAGTATGTGATAAACAAGAGCTCCCCCTAAATTTGTGCATTATTTAAAATTTGCGTTTGAATGCAAATGCACAATCGATTAGGATTATGGGTCACTCTTCCATGTCACATACATCTTGGTGGAGCGCACAAAATGATAAGAATGAGTAACATGCACTCAATCACCAAGACAAGAGTAAATAGCCATACAATAAGGAATAGCATAGGATAAGCAATAAGCACACATTAAAGCATAGTATGACTAAGCACTCATTAAGATAGCATCAAACGTAGTAGCAAGCACACTAAAAGTTTCAGGAACCAAAAGAAATCACTGTATCTCAAAGAAAAAACCGGCAAAAGAACGAAAGACGAAAGAGCACTCTCTCTCTCGAAGCCCTATGATCTATAACAATTTCTCCCCCTTTGGCAACAAGTTACCAAAAAGTTCGAAAAGGTATAGAGCTAAGCGTCACTGCGGGCTCTGCTGGCGGCTCCCGTCTGGGTAGATGTCGGTGTAGAGATAGCTGCATCGGCGAAGACTTCTGCTGAAGTCTGTGGTGGAGGAGTGGATGCTGGAGCTGGAGGAACTGCTGGAGCTGTAGCTGGTGCTGAAGTGGTAGCCCTGGAGTCTGTCACTGGGATAGCTGCAGATCTGGATCCTCTGGGAATCTGAGCAGTCTGGCGATGAGAGTCCTGGACTAGATCATCCTGCATAAGCTCTGCTCTCTCCTGCCTTGTCTCCTCCATGTCTGCCTCAAGCTTGTTGACAGACACCTGAATCTCAGTCAGCTTCACGTCCAGAGCGTGGATCTTGTCCTCGACAATCCTCTCTAGGCTCTCCTGAGATTGCTCAATGCTGGCCAGGCGTTGTTCAATCCTCTGGGTAGCTTCAAGAATTTGTTCTCCAAAGCTCTTTGGCTTAGCTGCTGCTGCTGCTGCCTCTTTGTCAGCTTTAGCCTTCTTCGCAGCTTCGATTTTGGCATGTCCTTCAACTGAGGTAGGATCCTCTTCATCCATCACGACTACGTTGTCCTCATGCTCTGGCTGCAGTGGCAAGTGCTTCCTATCCAACATGAATTTGCCCGTGCCAAACTTGGCGTTGATGAGCATCTGAATCTGCGGTGCAAACCCACACGACCTCTTCTGGTCAGCTGCAGTCCTCTTAATGGTCTCTACCATCAAGTCCATCACCTTAAAAGGTGCCTTCTCATCGAGAATGTGCAGCATGTTGATAGAATAGCCTCGGATCATCCGGTGGTCTCCAGACTTAGGCATCAATGTATGCCTCAGAATAGTGTTAGTGGTGGTCAGACCTGCCTGGAGATAGTACACTAAGCCAAGCTTCCATCCTTCCAAATCAGCAGCCGGGATCTCCTTGTACATGTTCTTCATGGAATCATGACTCTTCTTAGGAATCCCATAGACATCAATGTCGTCCTCTCTCTGCACTGGAGCGTTCAGAAGTTCTGCCCATTCTTCAACAGTCGAAGAAAACCTTTGACCTTCAGTCATCCAGGTGATCTTGCCATCAGGATAGAAGTGGGCTGTGGCATAGAACTGCATGATCATCTCGTCATTCCAAGCTGTCAGCTCTTGACCCACAAAGTCAGCAACTCCACATGCAGTAAAGCTCTCATGCACATGGGGAAAGAAGTCCCGGTGCTCTTCACTGTCAATGTACTTCCAGTCAACATACCTGGTGTCAGCAACAATGGGCTTCTTATCCATCAGCACGGTCTCATAGAAATCCTGCTGCTCTCTGGTGTGGAATCTGGGGTCCACAGCAGTCCTTCTCCTTACAGCATATGGATCAGACTGTCTCCATAGCCTGAGACCTTTGTCCTTCCTTGCCTTCATGTCCTCAGCTTGAGGATGAGCACCATTGTGGAGTGGCAACTTGGGACGGAGCTTAAGCAACACATGCTCTTCATCTGATTCAGACGGTGGCATCTCACCTTTGTTCTTCTCAGAAGCTGGAATGCTTCTGGTTGTTCTCTTGGGCTTGGCTGGAGCTGCCTTGGCTTGAGCAGGCTTCTTGGGCTTAGAGGAGGCTTGAGCCCGAATAGCATCACCCATGAACTTAGCTTTCTGAGGAGGAGGCTGGGGTGCTTCTTCTTCTTCTTCTTCTTCTGCAGCATCATCTTGAGGTTCAGCATATACTACCCTCTTCCTTTTGGAAGTCTTCTTCACCTTGCTTGGAGCAGGCTCTTCCAAGTTGAGCTTCTTTGCAACTGCTGACTGCTTCACTTTGCTTGTGCCTTTCCTTGACTGCTGCCCTTGGTGCTCTTTGGCAACCACATTCCTCTTGGGCTTGGAGGTAACTTCCTCAGCAACAAAGTCAGAGTCCTCATCATCAGAAGTTCTCTTCTTCCTGGTTCTGGTGGCTGCAGGAGGCAAACCACTAGGGGTGCTCCTCTCACCATCATCACTGGAGCTGCTAGCAGGACTTGTATCTGCCTCTGGAATTTCAGCAAACGGTGATTCAGACCTGTTCTGGCTGTCACTGACATCTGACATGGCTGAAAAACCTGTGAAAAGATAAGGTATAGGCAGAGTAGAAGAGTTATCACAACTGCAGAGGTTTTTGCAAAAAAAAATGAGTTCAAAAACTTAGTTTTGAGTTTTCACAGAATGTATTTCGGTCAAACCGATTTCAAGTTTCGGTGCAACCGAAGTGCTCAACAGAAACCTACACACCACTTTCGGTCAGACCGAAATGGGTTTCGGTCCTACCGATAACTTACGGTTTCACTGAAACTACGTTTCGGTCGTTCCGATTGGCACAACTCGGTTAAACCGAATTATGCAGTGCAATGGCCAGAGGCCAAATCGGTCATTCCGAGTTTCAAAAATCGGCTTCACCGAGATGCATTCCGTGGAAACCTAAACCTAAGAATTTTCCTCGAAACTAGAAGATCTGAACTAATGTATAGGGAACATCTCAAACGTGGATTGAATCATGGCAAGCCTATCGTGCAAGAATCGGAAGGGGAGCACGAAAAGGGATCGGGACACACCCTAACTTGGTGGTGTCCCTCTACGACGACAACGGTGGAGATGATTACCGTTGACGGCGGCGGAGACCTGCGGCGAGGGCGCACAGGCGACGACGGCGACGATCCGTAGACCAGGGCGACGGCAGCAGGGGTATTGGGGGCGAACGGTTTGAAGAATTGAATCGCGCGCAGCCCTCAGGTATATATAACCCCATGCTGTCGGTGGGACCGAGTTGAAAAACTCGGTGTCACCGAGATGTATAACTGCTGTGCAGTTACGCATATCGGTCAGACCGAGAGTTTGAACTCGGTTTCACCGAGATGAAACCTAAATCAGTCTAAGCGTTTCGGTTGGACCGAGATTGAGAAGCCGGTCAGACCGAAATGGACTTAGAAGGTTTTGGAAGTCAGCCTTAGACGAATCGGTGGTTCCGAGTGCTCCTCACTCGGACTGTCCGAAAAAGACTTGTTCAAAGTTGTGATATGAGCATGAATAGAATTTGAGACAAGAAAGCATAGATAGCTAGGGAAAGGTGCTTAGGCATTCTTGTCCATCCATTTGGCCAGAAAAATCAAAACAATCAAAACAACAAATGGATGTCCTTGAATGGATGAAATCATGCATTCAACATGCTCACACAATAAGATAGCAACTGAAATATGTGTCAAACATGCACAACCAATCACTCTAGCTACTAGCACACACTTTGTCGATGACTAGGTCGTCTATATATGAGTATATTGACTTAGGAGCCAAATGAGAACATTTGATCATAGGTCATACTCATCGTTTAAGCACATGTGGGGTTACCACTTTTACATAAAGCATTTATGTGTTCACATCATTTGGAGATGCTTTAGCTCAATTTTTAGAGCAAAGCTCCCCCTAGATGTGAGAACCCCTTTTAAAGGGTCAAACTAACCTTGGGTTGTCGTAGAAGACTTCATGTAGATGTTGAAGATGTGGATGCTCAATGTTGATGCAGATCATCAAAAGTTGGGAGCAATCCTTTGGATTAGGGCACTTTCAATACCTACATGGGTTAGTCCCACAAGGAACAAACAAGAGTATCCATAGACATAGAGTGAAGTACACAAAAGATGATGTCCATGAAAGCAATGATTACCTTGTCCCTTGACTTACCAACAAGAGGGTTTGTGACTCCATGAACTAGTGCATGATGTGGAAGTTGATTGCACAAGTTCTTGCCAAAATGAATATGAGTGAAGTTTGTTGGCGGAGTCACCCTCAAGAACCTACTAGTTCTTCTTCTTTGGGATCCACATCATCTTGATGGGAATCCTTGGTGTTGTAGTTGAGCTTGACGAAGTAGAACTTGATGTGTCCTTGGGAACCCACTTGACCATGGCTTGAGGTGCTTCAATGAATGCATCAATCTCCTCTTGAAGCTTGTCCTTGGCCTTTAGCTTGTGGTCTTGTGGTGGAAGGTCATTTTGAGCTTGTTCCACATTGGAAGAAGTAGGATCATACTTCTCCTTTTGTGAAACAAACTGTGGAGTAGGGTATTGACCTTCTTCCCACTCAACACCTTCGGCGTTGAACTTTCGCTCAAAACCAATCCCTTGATTCTTCCGGTGTCTTCCTTGTTTGCGAACAATCTCCTCAAAGTTCTTGCTTCCGGCAAGACTCTTGTAGACACCTTTCTCTATGATTTCCTTCAATAAGCTATTTTCTTGCTCAAGTGTAACTTGGCTTGAAACATTGTTAGTGGAATCAAGATAACTACTAGAAGTAACAACATTAGATTTAACTTGGTTATTGTTACTACTAGAGGAAGAATTTTTCTTATGCTTGTCATGCTTAGTCTTAATAGGTGGCAAGAAATTAGACAAGAGAAGTCGTTTGGCAAGATATGAAGAACTCTTCTTTCGAAGATCGTCATTGATCGCTTTTAGAAACTCATGTTCTTGCTCTAGAGTGAGCTTCTCGAAGCGTAGCTTCTCATGAGATCTTAGGAGCTCTCTATGATCTTCTTGAGTTGTTTCATGAGCTAACTTAAGAGTGTTTAGTTCTTTAGTTAGACGCTCAATCTCCTTCATAGCATTGTCATTCGACTCTTCTCGACTATAAAGACTACTAGCATTTTCATCATTACTAAGCTCACTAGATTTATCATGCAAGAGCTCATCTTCACCAAGCAAGTCATCCTCATCACTATCAAAGTCAATGAATTCAGGGTGTGTTACCTTGGGACCTTTAGCCATGAAGCAGCTTCCAATTCCCTCATTTGGTGAATCAAATAAGTCGTAGGAGTTGGAGTTGGAGGATACGAGTGCAAGTCCGGCAACACCTTCATCTTGACTATAGTCGGAGTCGGAGTGATAGCTTCCATCGGATTGATTGTCAGAGTCGGAGCCGGAGACCCATTCACCAACATGAGCTTGATGTCTTCTTCTTGTGTAGCTCCTTGATGACTTGTCTTTTCTCTTCGAATCCTTGCTTCTCCGAGAGGGTCTTCGTTCATAACGATCATCTCTGCTCCTTCTCTCTCTCCGAGGTGACTCATCTCTTGCTCTTCTTCTTGGAGATTCTTCTCTTCTTTTGTGGGGAGCCGTACACTCATTTGAGAAGTGTCCGGGTCTTCCACAATTGTAGCAGTTTCGATCACGACTAGAAGATCTCTTTTCATCATATGATCTAGACTTTGAGCTTCTTTCTTTGCCTCTATTCTTGTAGAACTTGTTGAAGTTCTTGACCATTAGGCTTATCTCTTCATTGGAAATTAGCTTGTCACTTGAGGTAGTAGGAGCATCACTTGAAGCTTTGTAAGCACCACTTGACTTGTTGTGAAGCTCTTCCTTATCCTTAAGTGTCATCTCATGAGCAACAATTCTTCCAATGACTTCAGTTGGCTTGAGAGTCTTGTAGTTTGGCATCATTTGGATCAAAGTGCACACGGTGTCATACTTTCCATCCAAAGCTCTGAGAATCTTCTTAATGATGAATCGGTCGGTCATTTCTTCGCTTCCTAAGCCGGCAATCTCATTTGTGATGAGAGCAAGCCTAGAGTACATTTCAGCGACTCCTTCACCATCCTTCATCTTGAACTTGTCAAGTTGTCCTTGAAGAATATCTAGCTTTGATTCCTTCACAGATTCAGTACCTTCGTGCATTTCAACCAAAGTATCCCAAATCTCTTTAGCATTCTCAAGACGGCTGATTTTGTTGAACTCCTCGGGACACAAAGCATTGAAGAGAATGTCACAAGCTTGAGCATTGTTTTGCAACATCCGCAACTCTTTCGGTGTAGCTTTGCGATCCGGAACTTTTCCTTCTTCGAAGAAATCACCTTGCATACCAACACAAATAATGCCCCATGCGGCTGGGTTATGACCAAGAATATGCATTTTCATTTTATGCTTCCAACTAGCAAAATTTGTACCATCAAAGTAAGGACCTCTACGATAATTACCCTCACTAGACGCCATACTCTCCTAGGTTGTGAAACCAAGCTTATGGAGTCCAATGCAATGGAAACCAAAACAATGGAGACCAAAGCTCTGATACCACTTGTAGGATCGAAAGTATGTCTAGAGGGGGGGTGATTAGACTACTTGTAAATATAAAAATTCTGCCTTTTGACAAAGAACAGTTTTTGGTAGTTTCACAATTATGATCAAGTCAAGTATCACCCTACACATGCAATTCTAGAGTATAAGCAGCGGAAAGTAAATTGCACATGTAGTAAAGAGAGGTGGAGAAGATCAAACGCAATTTGGAGACGCAGTGATTTTTCCCGTGGTTCCGATAGGTGGTGCTATCGTACATCCACGTTGATGGAGACTTCAACCCACGGAGGGTAACGGCTGCGCGAGTCCACGGAGGGCTCCACCCATGAAGGGTCCACGAAGAAGCAACCTTGTCTATTCCATCATGGCCTACGCCCACGGAGGGCTAGCCTTACTCGGGGTAGATCTTCACGAAGTAGGCGATCTCCTTGCCCTTACAAACTTCTTGGTTCAACTCCACATCTCGATGACGGAGGCTCCCAAGCGACACCTAACCAATCTAGGAGGCACCACCCTCCAAAAGGTAATAGATGTTGTAGATGATGATGAACTCCTTGCTCTTGTGCTTCAAATGGTAATCTCCCCAACACTCAACTCTCCTCACTGATTTGGCTGTGGTGGAAGAAAGGATTGAGTGGAAAGCAACTTGGGAAGGTTAGAAATCAAGTTTCATATGGTAGGAATGGAGCAACTTGATCTCAACACAAGGGTAGGTAGTTCTCTTCTCAGAAAGTGTAAGGTAGGAGTGGTAGTTCTTTCTGATGGCTCTCTCCACGAATGAAGAGGGGGTGGAGGGGTATATATAGCCTCCACACAAAATCCAACCGTTACACACATAATTGAGCAATCTCGGTGAGACCGAAGTGGAAACTCGGTCAGACCGAAAGTTCAAATATAGTGAACGTTGGGGTTTTCGGTGGGACCGAAAATACCATCTCGGTTTGTCCGATTTGAGTCAAGACAGGAACTTGCCAGTTTCGGTGGGACCGAAATTATCAACTCGGATATTCCGATATGATGACAAGCGGTTACAGAAGGTTGGCAGCCCGTGTTTCGGTGAGACCGAACTCAAACTCGGAATGACCGATTTTTCTAGGGTTTGGCTTATGGCTGAGGTGGTTCATCTCGGTGGGACTGAGTTTGGAAAATCGGTTTGTCCGAGATTACTTATGAGTGTGTATAGTAGTGAAAGTTGCTGATAGTTGAAGGAGATATATCACTAAGCACTTGAGCAACCAGATCATCAACACAACCTCATCCCCTTTTAAAGGGTCAAACTAACCTTGGGTTGTCGTAGAATACTTCATGTAGATGTTGAAGATGTGGATGCTCAATGTTGATGTAGATCATCAAGAGTTGGGAGCTATCCTTTGGATTAGGGCACTTTCAATACCTACATGGGTTAGTCCCACAAGGAACAAACAAGGATATCCATGGACATAGATTGAAGTTCACAATAGATGATGTCCATGAAAGCAATGATTACCTTGTCCCTTGACTTACCAACAAAAGGGTTTGTGACTCCATGAACTAGTGCATGATGTGGAAGTTGATTGCACAAGTTGCCAAAATGAATGTGAGTGAAGTATGTTGGCGGAGTCACCCTCAATAACCTTCTAGTTCTTCTTCTTCGGGATCCACATCATCTTGATGGGAATCCTTGGGGTTGTAGTTGAGCTTGACGAAGTAGAACTTGACGTGTCCTTGGGAACCCACTTGACCATGGCTTGAGGTGCTTCAATGAATGCATCAATCTCCTCTTGAAGCTTGTCCTTGGCTTTTAGCTTGTGGTCTTGTGGTGGAAGGTCATCTTGAGCTTGTTCCACATTGGAAGAAGTAGGATCATACTTCTCCTTTTGAGAAACAAACTGTGGAGTAGGATATTGACCTTCTTCCCACTCAACACCTTCGGCGTTGAACTTTCGCTCAAAACCAATCCCTTGATTCTTCCGGTGCCTTCCTTGTTTGCGAACAATTTCCTCAAAGTTCTTGCTTCCGGCAAGACTCTTGTAGACACCTTTCTCTATGATTTCCTTCAATAAGCTATTCTCTTGCTCAAGTGTAACTTGGCTTGAAACATTGTTAGTGAAATCAAGAGAACTACTAGAAGCAACAATATTAGATTTAACATGGTTATTGTTACTACTAGAGGAAGAATTTTTCTTATGCTTGTCATGCTTAGTCTTAATAGGTGGCAAGAAATTAGACAAGAGAAGTCGTTTGGCAAGATATGAAGAACTCTTCTTTCGAAGATCGTCATTGATCGCTTTTAGAAACTCATGTTCTTGCTCTAGAGTGAGCTTCTCGAAGCGTAGCTTCTCATGAGATCTTAGGAGCTCTCTATGATCTTCTTGAGTTATTTCATGAGCTAACTTAAGAGTGTTTAGTTCTTTAGTTAGACGCTCAATCTCCTTCATAGCATTGTCATTCGACTCTTCTCGACTATAAAGACTACTAGCATTTTCATCATTACTAAGCTCACTAGATTTATCATGCAAGAGCTCATCTTCACCAAGCAAGTCATCCTCATCACTATCAAAGTCAATGAATTCAGGGTGTGTTACCTTGGGGCCTTTAGCCATGAAGCATCTTCCAATTCCCTCATTTGGTGAATCAAATAAGTCGTAGGAGTTGGAGTTGGAGGATACGAGTGCAAGTCCGGCAACACCTTCATCTTGACTATAGTCGGAGTCGGAGTGATAGTTTCCATCGGATTGATTGTCAGAGTCGGAGCCGGAGACCCATTCACCAACATGAGCTTGATGTCTTCTTCTTGTGTAGCTCCTTGATGACTTGTCTTTCCTCTCCGAATCCTTGCTTCTCCGAGAGGGTCTTCGTTCATAACGATCATCTCTGCTCCTTCTTTCTCTCCGAGGTGACTCATCTCTTGCTCTTCTTCTTGGAGATTCTTCTCTTCTCTTGTGGGGAGCCGTACACTCATTTGAGAAGTGTCCGGGTCTTCCACAATTGTAGCAGTTTCGATCACGACTAGAAGATCTCTTTTCATCATATGATCTAGACTTTGAGCTTCTTTCTTTGCCTCTATTCTTGTAGAACTTGTTGAAGTTCTTGACCATTAGGCTTATCTCTTCATTGGAAATTAGCTTGTCACTTGAGGTAGTAGGAGCATCACTTGTAGCTTTGTAAGCACCACTTGACTTGTTGTGAAGCTCTTCCTTATCCTTAAGTGTCATCTCATGAGCAACAATTCTTCCAATGACTTCAGTTGGCTTGAGAGTCTTGTAGTTTGGCATCATTTGGATCAAAGTGCACACGGTGTCATACTTTCCATCCAAAGCTCTGAGAATCTTCTTGATGATGAATCGGTCGGTCATTTCTTCGCTTCCTAAGCCGGCAATCTCATTTGTGATGAGAGCAAGCCTGGAGTACATTTCAGCGACTCCTTCACCATCCTTCATCTTGAACTTGTCAAGTTGACCTTGAAGAATATCTAGCTTTGATTCCTTCACAGATTCAGTACCTTCATGCATTTCAACCAAAGTATCCCAAATCTCTTTAGCATTCTCAAGACGGCTGATTTTGTTGAACTCTTCGGGACACAAAGCATTGAAGAGAATGTCACAAGCTTGAGCATTGTTTTGCAACATCCGCAACTCTTCGGGTGTAGCTTCGCGATCCGGAACTTTTCCTTCTTCAAAGAAATCACCTTGCATACCAACACAAATAATGCCCCATGCGGCTGGGTTATGACCAAGAATATGCATTTTCATTTTATGCTTCCAACTAGCAAAATTTGTACCATCAAAGTAAGGACCTCTACGATAATTACCCTCACTAGACGCCATACTCTCCTAGGTTGTGAAACCAAGCTTATGGAGTCCAATGCAATGGAAACCAAAACAATGGAGACCAAAGCTCTGATACCACTTGTAGGATCGAAAGTAGGTCTAGAGGGGGGGTGATTAGACTACTTGACAATATAAAAAAATCTGCCTTTAGGTCATGCAAAGTTTTTGGCAGTTTCACAATTAAGATCAATTCAAGTATCACCCTACACATGCAATTCTAGAGTATAAGCAGCGAAAAGTAAATTGCACATGTAAAAGAGAGGTGGAGAAGATCAAACGCAGTTTGGTGACACGAAGATTTTTGTCGTGGTTCCGATAGGTGGTGCTATCGTACATCCACGTTGATGGAGACTTCAACCCACGGAGGGTAACGGCTGCGCGAGTCCACGGAGGGCTCCACCCACGAAGGGTCCACAAAGAAGCAACCTTGTCTATTCCATCATGGCCTACGCCCACAGAGGACTAGCCTTACTCGGGGTAGATCTTCACGAAGTAGGCGATCTCCTTGCCCTTACAAACTTCTTGGTTCAACTCCACATCTCGAAGACGGAGGCTCCCAAGCGACACCTAACCAATCTAGGAGGCACCACCTTCCAAAAGGTAATAGACGGTGTTGATGATGATGAACTCCTTGCTCTTGTGCTTCAGATGATAATCTCCCCAACACTCAACTCTCCTCACTGATATGGCTGTGGTGGAAGAAAGGTTTGAGTGGAAAGCAACTTGGGAAGGCTAGAGATCAAGTTTCATATGGTAGGAATGGAATGGCTTGATCTCAACACAAGGGTAGGTGGTTCACTTCTCAGAAAGTGTATGGTAGAAGTGGTGGTACTTTCTGATGGCTCTCCTCACGAATGAAGAGGGGGTGGAGGGGTATATATAGCTTCCACACAAAATCCAACCGTTACACACACATTTGACCAATCTCGGTGAGACCGAAGTGAAACTCGGTCAGACCGAAAGTTCAAATATAGTGAACGTTGGGATTTTCGGTGGGACCGAAAATACCATCTCGGTGTGTCCGAAGTGAGTCAAAGGTTGGAGCTTGCCATCTCGGTGGGACCGAAAATAACAACTCGGATATTCCGAAGTGATGTCAATTGGTTACAGAAGGTTGGCAGTCCATTTTCGGTGAGACCGAAACTCAAAATCGGATGGACCGAGAAATTAGGGTTTGGAGGAATAACTGAGGTGGTTCATCTCGGTGGGACTGAGTTTGCAGAATCGGTTTGTCCGAGATTACTTATGAGTGTGTTGAATAGTGAAGAGTGCTGATAGTTGAGGGAGCTAGATCACCAAGCACTTGAGCAACTAGATCATTAACACAACCTCATCCCCTTTTAATAGTATTGGCTTTTCCTATGGACTCAATGTGATCTTTGATCACTAAACCAAAAATAGAGTCTTGAGCTTTTGCCAATGCTTGTCTTAGCATTTTGAGGGGTCCACTTCTTCAGACATTTCCATACCCATATCATCGAACTTTTCTGAAATGATTCTCAAGTAAATATTAGTTCAATGATATATATGTTGTTATTAATTACCAAAACCACCCGGGGATTAGTTGCACTTTCACTCCTCCTTGCTGTTGTTGCTTCGAGTAGGGTGTTGCCATGAGCAGTCAACGCCGAGCTCCGCTGTTGGCTCGCCACCATTGCCCTGACAGGTGCTCCGCCTCCCCGGCGTTGTTGCCAAGACCGGCCAGATCGCCTACATGGACGCAAGTACCCCGACGACCGCTGTTTTTGGAAGACCCAAGTACCACGACACGATGAACATGAACATCTTCGAAACGAGTACGACTACACTTGGTGGATGCGACAAGTACCTCTACCGTCGACCCCGTGTAAGACTACATGATGTGACGCGTCAAGTACCACTACGTCCGATGCTGCGACAAGTACCTCTACGGAAACATGAACATCTACGGAACGTGTACGACGACCGTCGCCGAAGAACCGTGTACCACTTCCGTCGCCGAAGACCGCGTGTACAACTACCGCCGAAACGAGAACGCTTACTTCCACTACGAACCGCAAGTACCACTACTACCATCGCAAGAACGACTACTTCCCTCGAGACTCGAACCACCCCGAACCACACGCTCCGAAGGTATACCCCAAGTCGAATGCCGATGTGGTGAACGTATGCTTGTTGTGTTGTATGAGATGAATCGGATGTTTGCATCGTGTCCGTTGTGACCCTCGTTTGCCCTGTCATTGTCAAGTGGGAACCAGGTAACCGGGAGCACCCCACCGTCTTTGCATTCACGCTCACGCCACCTTTCTTTTGCACCGGTCTCTCGACGAGTTACCGGTACCGATATGTTGCGTGACATCATTTTCAGATTCGCCGCCGTGGCCCTTTCTTTCCACCACGGTGACAAATACTTCTTATCATCTTCATGTCTACTTTTAACTAAAAATTGCATAAAACTTGATCATGTCATCCGCATCATGTTAACAACATTAAAATGTGTGAATTTTTGTTTGCTTAAAATTGCTAAACATGCATATGGGGTTTTTCTGGAATTGTTGTAGTAGTTTCCGGCCTCATTTAAACTTGTTGACTTGTGTTGTTTTTGAGTGCTTCCTACCTTGCCATGTATTGCTTCATATGTAGACTTGTCTTGCATCCTACTTGGTTGAGCATATTGTCATGTTGCTTGTGTTGTTTTTCTGTGCTTCCTACGTTGCCATGTATTGCTTCCTATATAGACTTGTCTTGCATCATACCTTGCCATGTATTGCATCATGTATAGACTTGTGTTATTTTTCTGTGCTTCCTACCTTGCCATGTTTTGCTTCCTGTATAGACTTGTGGTGCATCCTATATAGAACTGTCTTGCATCATACTTGGTTGAGCATATTGTCATGTTCTTGTGTTGTGTGTTTACCGTATTGCTTGCTTCTTCTCGTTAGTGCTTGTTCCGTTGCGATCGTCAGGATTTGTTCGTCTTCTCGTGGTTCGTCTTCAAGGCTTCTTCTTCGTCTTCTTCACGGATTTCTTTCTTCTTCCTTGCAGGATCTCAGGCAAGATGACCATACCCTTGGATACCTTTACTACCATTGCCATGCTTAGTTGTTTCGATGCTATCGTTATATGTCACGCTACCCATCATTTATGTCAGCCTCTCCTTGTTGCCATGAAACCTCTAACCTTTGAAACCTTCCTAGAAAAACCATTGTTTGGCTATGTTACCCGCATGCTCAGCCCCTCTTATAGCGTTGTTAGTTGCAGGTGAAGATGAAGATCGTTCCAGGAGGGAACTTGTTGTTGGAATATCACAATATCTATTATTATTATTAACACACCTATATACTGGGCATGGGTGGAAGGCTTGGACTTTTGCTCGGTGTTTTGTTCCACTCATGCCACCTTAGGCGCCGATAATCCGGCATTATATTCCTTGGTTTTGCGTTCTTTACACGGCTGGGTATATGAGGACCCCTTGACACTTCGTCTTTGAATAAAACTCCTCCAGCAAGGCCCAACATTGGTTTTAATTTGCCTCATAATAACAACTTAATTAATTAATTAAATTGCATAAGGGGGACGCTCCTTGGAGATTCTTTTCTACATAGCAGTGGGCCAGTGCTGATGGTGTTGGTCCCAAACGGGGGTCCTGCGGGGCCACCTCGAGGAAACTCGAGGGCTGGTTTTACCTGTAGCATCACCCATCCGGACGTGGCCTGAGACGAGATACGCGCGGCTACTATCAGGGTGTCGGCACGCCGGGAGGTTTTGCTGGACTTGTTTTACCATTGTCGAAATTTCTTGTGCACCGGGATACTGAGCCTGATCGGATTTCCCTAAGATAAGGGGTGATGATATTATATTTATCACTTCAGCTGATCGTGAGAGCTTGTGATGGGCTAAGTTGGGACACCCCTGCAGGGTTATGATCTTTCGAAAGCTGTGCCCGTGGTTATGTGGCAGATTGGAATTTGTTAATGTCCGGTTGTAGAAAACTTGACAGAGGATCCGAAGTAAAACACACAACGGTGTGAGTAACCGTGACTGTCTCTTTTCACTTTGAGAAGAGAACACGGTGGGGTTATGTTTGACTCGTAGGTAGTTCAGGATCTTTAGCGATCACTACTAGTTGCGACCGTTTGCGTGGATGCTCATCTTATTCTTGTACTCGTAAGTTAGCCACCATATATTGCTTAGCCGCTGCTGCAACCTCACCACTTTACCTCTTCCTACCCATAAAGCTTTGTTAGTCTTGATACCCATGGTTATGGGATTGCTGAGTCCTCGTGGCTCACAGATACTACAACACCAGATACAGGTTTAGCCAAGAATGATGCAGGAGCTGGTTCAAGTACTTCACTGGGAGCTCGATGAAGAGAGTGGGCGTATGTTTGTGACATTTTCGACGATCAGTAGTGGTTTCTACTAGGGGCGATTCGGACCCGTGGCTTCATGTTTTTGGTATCTTTCTTTTGGATCTTTGCCCGTAGTCGGGTTGTGATGTTTTGAATGATGATTTGCTTATGTAATGTATTGTGTGACGTGGCGAGTGTAAGCCAACTATCCTTTTGCAATTTTCATCCTTATTTTTACATGAGTCGTGCAAAGATACCAAACTTGAGATCATTCTAGAATGTGCTTATACCTTTAAGTCGTGCCTCGACACGTAGGAGGTATAATCCCATCCTGGGCATTACAAGTTGGTATTCAGAGCCTTCTCCGACCTAGGAGCCCCCACTGATTGATCGAATCGTTGACGGTTGAGTCTAGGCACACACTTGAAAATGTTTTGAGTCTTATATATATATATATATATATATATATATATATATATATATATATATATATATATATATATATATATATATATCGGAGAGTAGGATTTCTTTTACTCCTCATTCTTTATCACTCTGGTGAGGACTCCTGACGATTACTTTATCTCTTCTACTCTCAAAAATTCACTAATTTTTTTAGGATCACGCGAGTATTGTTTGGATTGTTCTGATGTCTTTGTGACGAGAACATTGTTCTCGATGCCTCCTGTCATTTAGGGGTTGTGGCAGTGTCCCGGGGAGTTGAGCTCCAAGGTGTTGTCATCACAAATATATCGCAGAAGTTCTGGAATACTTAAGACAGCCGACATCGAAAACTCTCCTATGCGGTTAGTGGCAAGATAACCCCGACATCACCCAGTACTGGGGAGGTAGTTCGGGAGTATTGCCATAGCTTGTATAGCAGATGCGTTTCGAAGGTCCGAGGTAAACGGTTTCCGGAAATAACTGGTTATGTGTTGAACGATGGATACAGTTGGATGTAGGATTGGAGTTGAGTGCGCGATGCTTCCCCTGTATCCCCAACACCTAATTGCATAACTGGAAACTTTCGGAAATTAATAGGTGGGTTCATCCAGTAGTTCGTAGGCATTCTTCCAACGAATGCATGATATGGAGTTCGGGGTTCTACATTGAGTGAAGTAGTTTTATGGGCGTTGTTCCGATCGGGAGTTGCATCTTAAAGGGTCCTTGGCTATGCTGATCCGGGGATTGCAAAACCCTTTTATAACACGTTCCATAAGCTTTCAGCACGAACATGTGGAATGAAGCTTTTATCTTGTATTTGTCCTATCTGCTCATTGTTGCTTTTTATTTACCTTTTGTTCTCCCAAGTGGCTTCTCGACAAGTTGATGTACCTGCGGAATTCATTCGTTCAATTCTCTGTTCGAATGATATTGTGAAGATTATGTTGCAACATATCTATCCTTTGTTTTTGTTTTGATTCTGGTATTCGAGTTGCTTCGATGTCAAGTGTTGATTCCATACCTTTCCTAAGCGGTGTTCTCATAATTCTATGAGAGTGCTAGTCCTTCTTAATCATCAAGATGGTCATGTTAAATTCTTTTTCAACTGGTGTCCATTTTGTTCGTCTCAAGTTGTCTTTGTTTTCCCCACCCTCCCACCCTTTTATTTATGGAGCCAGCAATTCTCAAATGAAATATCCATTTTATTCATGTGTTGGTTCTTCATTCATTTCCTTCAATGTTCTTATCCGGTGATTTATCGTGAAAATGCTCAAGAGTTTCAAGTTCATCATTCTTAATTCCAAATTTCCAATATTCTTCTCCGGTGGACTAAATCCAAGCTTCCGTATTTATCATATCTGTGTCTCTTCTTTCACATGTTTTCCAACGTGGGAATTACTTATCCGAAGGCTCTCTTATTTCTTCACATCTCTTTATTCATATCCGGAATGTTGAAGATATCTCAAAAGATTCATAATTCCATTCTTAATCCGTTCAAACTATTTTGAGGTTGCTATCTTATTCAAGCCATTTAATTCAACCGATGCAATATCTCTTAAGCAATCTTTTTCAACGGTGATTTCTTTAGTGGGCCCTAACCCATAGGTCTTTTCCAGGATCTTACCTGACTCTTCTATTTTCCGGAGTATTATGAAATTCTTTTCAAAGTTTGACGTAAGAATGGATTTCTCATCAGTCAATTGTATCCTCCAAGATCGCTTTCACTCATTGTTGCTTCGACCTTTATATTTCCATTCTTCTGGAGTATCGCAAAAATTCTTCATGGTATTTCTTGTCGTTCTTCTCAACATTTTAAGACCGGACAAGAGTTTCTCATAAATCTTGGCCGTCCTCTTGAAGATTCGTGGTTCTAGCTTCATGACATCCTCATTATTGTTCCGATTGCGAGGAATTCTTTTATACCATCCGAAGCATTTCATGAATTCTTTCCATTGTGATCCTCCGAAGGCCATCATTTCAGAATATTTCTTCGTTCTCAATTTTCAACTTGTCCTCCAAATATTCTTCATTGACGTCTCTTCGTTCGTCTTCATATTCTTCCAAGTGATTCATTCTTTTATATTCACTCAATTTCAATTCCTTACGGTGGCTTGTTCTCTGTCATCACTCCATTTCAATTAGTACGGTGGTTCGTTAAACATTCTTTACTGTGTTATCATGTCATTTCACTCGTTCTTTCCAAAATCCTACCGGTGAGTCGTTCAAGATTATTCTCAAGTTTGGCTATATCTCTCTTCAATCCATTTCAAGAAGAATAAGTAGTAGGCCAAATCCGTTGCTGGTCATCAATTTAATGTGATGAAGGATAAGCATACTGTAAATCTTATTCTTATTTCCTCGAAGTGATTAATCCCTTCCTTCGGAGCTTGTTAATCATATCATATTCTCGGTTCTAAGTTGTTCATCTTGTTTTCCGGAGCTCCAAGTTATTTCAGTTATATCATTTCAAACCTCCATCTAATTCATCGCAGGCCTTGAATCTTATTCTTTTCATCTTTCACTTATCATGCTTTCATTACCGGAGTTCTTCATGGTGGTTCATCATCATTTAATTCATCCTCGAAATCTTCATCAAGATTCTTGCTGGAGCTCAAGCATTTTTCATCATGCATTCCAATTGCAATCCTTTCTACCTTATCTTTTCAGATGGTGTTAGTCATTCTTGACAATTCCTTCATGGATTATGATTCATGAGTTATCAAGATTGAGATATCTAAAACCATCATTTTCCTTGTTCAGGAGATCTTTCCAACCCTTCAATTTATTCGTTGGATTTATCTTGGGTTGTATTTCACCAAAAGCTTTCCCTAAGGATTGGTGCTTATAAATAACCCAAGCTTTTCATTTATCCTCTCGGCGAAATAAGTTTTTCGTCTCCTTGTTGATCTCAATCCAATCAGATGTTTTCGTAAGTGGCTGGTTGTCACCTCTTAATTTTGAGATGTTTTCCATAAGCCACATCAAGCTTATTCTTTTCGTTGTTGATTTTCCAACAACTCTATTCAATCCATCGTTGTAAGGATGCTCTTTCAAATTCAATTTTGAGAGAAGTTGTCATATTTTTCTCCGTTCATTTCTTTCATGGATCTATATTCTATTCTTTCATTCCGGAGGCATTGTGCTATTGCTCTCTTTGACCATCTTCTCGTTTTTATCAAGATCATATTCTTCCCTTGCTTGTCTATTTAACTGGAGTGTTGTATTCTTCATTCAAGTTCCCTCATCTTATCAAGTTTGCCTCTCTTTTCAACCAGAGTGCTATCTGAAATCTTTCTTACC
The DNA here is from genome assembly GCA_902687465.1 of Secale cereale. Taxonomy (NCBI): domain Eukaryota; kingdom Viridiplantae; phylum Streptophyta; class Magnoliopsida; order Poales; family Poaceae; genus Secale; species Secale cereale. The sequence continues at coordinate 138,468,783 of LR738716.1, forward strand.
CCTTGTGCCATTCTTTCAATTGTTTCGTAGGCAATATGCTGTTGATTTCATCAAGTATCATCCCTTCTCCTCAAGCTCTTGTTAATTCCTTCGATTTTCAGATGGAGTGCTGTCCAAATTCTGTCATTCTTATTCCTTGGCTATACCGTTGCAGTTTCATATTCTTTTGGCTCGTAAGCACTTGTTCATGTCTTCCAACATACAAGGTTCTCATTATGTTCCTTGTTCCTCCTTTTTACCGGAGTGCTCTTAACTTCGTTCATCTCCGTTGTATTCTTTCTTTCAATATTGTTCTACCTCTCAAGTTCGTGGTTTCACTCGTTTGTCGGAGAAGCAACTTTGTTTTACCTCTTCCTCTTCCGTTTTATCCGGTGCCATCTCCAGGATCTCGGGTCGAGATCCTCTGTTAGTGTGGGAGAGTTGTGACGCCCGAAGACCGACGTCCCAGAAGATTCCAGATGTTCCGAGTTCTCCCGTGTGTTTCATTTGTGCTTGTGTTATTTATTTTTGCATTGCATCATGTCATCATGCCATCATGACTTTAATTCTGCAACTCAACCAAATAAGTTGTGTGGACCTTCGATCCATTTAAATCGAGGGAAGGATGACTTCTCTTTATAACACATATATATCCTCCTAATATTTATGGAGCTATTATAAAAATATTCCATTGTTGGAAGCAACCATCACACACTTGCATATATTCCCCATGCCTTTTCTACTTCAAGTTTCACCGCCAAACCTTCTCTACAATTCTTTTCCCGTTTATCGAGGTTCCTCCAAAAACCTCAACATTTTTGGACACTTCAAAAATCACGTCTTAGTTCAAACCCATTTGAAGTAAATTCAAATATGTTTGAATTATATCTCGATCGGGCCACTTCTATTTTTCTTGGATTACGCTCATTTTTATGAGCCCGAGAAAAATAACCTCTTGTGCAATTCCTTCCTAGACCTCATTTTCTTTTCTTTCTCTTTTCTGTTTTTTTAGTAAAGAGAGAGGAGTGGGGATCTAAAACCATCCCTCCCGCGCCTCTGGGCCCAGCTGCAGCCAGGCCCCTGGCCGTTTTCCTCGTCGCCGGACTGGCCCATCAGGCCCAGCCGCACCCCTTCTAACCCTAGCGCCTAGCCCGACTGCTCCCCTCGTCCGCTCGATCTCCTTTTTCTCCCTCGCTCGCGTCGCCAGGCATCGTCCTCTCCCCATCGCCCGCTCGTCCCCAGCTACTCTTCCTCGCCCCCTCTTCCTCACCTCGCGCCGCCAGGAAGGGCAGAAGCCCGATGCGCCCGCGCCACCAAGCGTCGCCTCTCCGCCTCGATTTAAATCGGCGGCCACCAGGAGCCTCGCCGGCCTCAAGCCAGTCGCCGCCGCGCCAAGGCGCCAGGCGCCAGGCGCACTGCACCACCACCTTGTGCCGTCCCTCAAGCGCCGCCCCGAGCGCCTCCATGTCCCCGCGACAGCGCCTCCTCGCCCTCCGGCCTCCTACGTGCCTCCACGGCCACCGGCGCCGCCAAGGCCGCTGCCCCGCGTGCCTCCTCGCCCTCCGAGCTCCTCCGCGGGCCAGTGCCGCAGCCGCCGAAGCTCTTCTCTGCCTCTGCTTCGAACCAGGGACGCATCTTGCCTGGGTTCCGGCGCCCCTCCTTGCCTCCTCCTTGCTGTTGCTGCTTCGAGTTGGGTGTTGCCATCAGCAGTCAACGCCGAGCTCCAATGTTGGCTCGCCACCATCGCCCTGACAGGTGCTCCGCCTCCCCGGTGTTGTTGCCAAGACCGGCCAGATCGCCTACATGGACGCAAGTACCCCGACGACCGCTGTTTTTGGAAGACCCAAGTACCACGACACGATGAACATGAACATCTTCGAAACGAGTACGACTACACTTGGTGGATGTGACAAGTACCTCTACCGTCCCCCGTGTACGACTACATGATGTGACGCATCAAGTACCACTACGTCCGATGCTGCGACAAGTACCTCTACGGAAACATGAACATCTACGGAACGTGTACGACGACTGTCGCTGAAGAACCGTGTACCACTTCCGTCGCCGAAGACCGCGTGTACAACTACCGCCGAAACGAGAACGCTTACTTCCACTACGAACCGCAAGTACCACTACTACCATCGCAAGAACGACTACTTCCCTCGAGACTCGAACCACCCCGAACCGCACGCTCCGAAGGTATACCCCGAGTCGAATGCCGATGTGGTGAACGTATGCTTGTTGTGTTGTATGAGATGAATCGGATGTTTGCATCGTGTCCGTTGTGACCCTCGTTTGCCCTGTCATTGTCAAGTGGGAACCAGGTAACCGGGAGCACCCCACCGTCTTTGCATTCACGCTCACGCCACCTTTCTTTTGCACCGGTCTCTCGACGAGTTACCGGTACCGATATGTTGTGTGACATCATTTTCTGATTCGCCGCCGTGGCCCTTTCTTTCCACCACGGTGACAAATACTTCTTATCATCTTCATGTCTACTTTTAACTAAAAATTGCATAAAACTTGATCATGTCATCCGCATCATGTTAACAACATTAAAATGTGTGAATTGTTGTTTGCTTAAAATTGCTAAACATGCATATGGGGTTTTTCCGGAATTGTTGTTGTAGTTTCCGGCCTCATTTAAACTTGTTGACTTGTGTTGTTTTCGAGTGCTTCCTACCTTGCCATGTATTGCTTCCTATGTAGACTTGTCTTGCATCCTACTTGCTTGAGCATATTGTCATGTTGCTTGTATTGTTTTTCTGTGCTTCCTACCTTGCCATGTATTGCTTCCTATATAGACTTGTCTTGCATCATACCTTGCCATGTATTGCATCATGTATAGACTTGTGTAGTTTTTCTGTGCTTCCTACCTTGCCATATTTTGCTTCCTGTATAGACTTGTGGTGCATCCTATATAGAACTGTCTTGCATCATACTTGGTTGAGCATATTGTCATGTTCTTGTGTTGTATGTTTACCGTATTTCTTGCTTCTTCTCATTAGTGCTTGTTCCGTTGCGATCGTGAGGATTCGTTCGTCTTCTTGTGGTTCGTCTTCAAGGCTTCTTCTTCGTCTTCTTCACGGATTTCTTTCTTCTTCCTTGCGGGATCTCAGGCAAGATGACCATACCCTTGGATACCTTTACTACCATTGCCATGCTTAGTTGTCTCGATGCTATCGTTATATGTCGTGCTACCCATCATTTATGTCAGCCTCTCCTTGTTGCCATGAAACCTCTAACCTTTGAAACCTTCCTAGCAAAACCATTGTTTGGCTATGTTACCCGCTTGCTCAGCCCCTCTTATAGCGTTGTTAGTTGCAGGTGAAGATGAAGATCGTTCCAGGAGGGAACTTGTTGTTGGAATATCACAATATCTATTATTATTATTAACACACCTATATACTGGGCATGGGTGGAAGGCTTGGCCTTTTGCTCGGTGTTCTGTTCCACTCATGCCACCTTAGGCGCCGATAAACCGGCATTATGTTCCTTGATTTTGCGTTCCTTACACGGTTGGGTATATGGGGACCCCTTGACACTTCGTCTTTGAATAAAACTCCTCCAGCAAGGCCCAACATTGGTTTTAATTTGCCTCATAATAACAACTTAATTAATTAATTAAATTGCATAAGGGGGACGCTCCTTGGAGATTCTTTTCTACATAGCAGGGGGGGCCAGTGCTGATGGTGTTGGTCCCAAACGGGGGTCCTGCAGGGCCACATCGAGAAAACTCGAGGGCTGGTTTTACCTGTAGCATCACCCATCCGGACGTGGCCTGAGACGAGATACGCGCGGCTACTATCAGGGTGTCGGCACGCTGGGAGGTCTTCCTGGACTTGTTTTACCATTGTCGAAATGTCTTGTGCACCGGAGATACCGAGCCTGATCGGATTTCCCTAAGATAAGGGGTGATGATATTATATTTATCACTTCAGCTGATCGTGAGAGCTTGTGATGGGCTAAGTTGGGACACCCCTGCAGGGTTATGATCTTTCGAAAGCCGTGGCCGCGGTTATGTGGCAGATTGGAATTTGTTAATGTCCGGTTGTAGAAAACTTGACAGAGGATCCGAAGTAAAACACACAACGGTGTGAGTAACCGTGGCCGTCTCTTTTCACTTTGAGAAGAGAACACGGTGGGGTTATGTTTGACTCGTAGGTAGTTCAGGATCTTTAGCGATCACTACTAGTTGCGACCGTTTGCGTAGATGCTCATCTTATTCTTGTACTCGTAAGTTAGCCACCATATATTGCTTAGCCGCTGCTGCAACCTCACCACTTTACCTCTTCCTACCCATAAAGCTTTGCTAGTCTTGATACCCATGGTTATGGGATTTCTGAGTCCTCGTGGCTCACAGATACTACAACACCAGTTGCAGGTTCAGCCAAGAATGATGCAGGAGCTGGTTCAAGTACTTCACTGGGAGCTTGATGAAGAGAGTGGGCGTATGTTTGTGACGTTTTCGACGATCAGTAGTGGTTTCTACTAGGGGCGATTCGGACCTGTGGCTTTATGTTTTTGGTATCTTTCTTTTGGATCTTCGCCCATAGTCGGGTTGTGATGTTTTGAATGATGATTTGCTTATGTAATGTATTGTGTGACGTGGCGAGTGTAAGCCAACTATCCTTTTGCAATTTTCATCCCTATTTTTACATGAGTCGTGCAAAGATACCAAACTTGAGATCAGTCTAGAATGGGCTTATACCTTTAAGTCATGCCTCGACATGTAGGAGGTATAATCCCATCCTGAGCATTACATACACATAGTCGTTTCCTGCCCAGCACCGGCAATGAATGGAGCAGGGATGCACAAGGGTGTGTGTGCTTAGGGATAGAGCAACTTTAGTGAGGGTCCTCTAGGCTGGGTGAAGCTAGGGCGGTCGAGGGCCATGCGGAGGAGCGCGAGCCGCTTGTGGGAGAGTGCAAGGAAGACGAAGACCATCCTGGGGAGACGAGGAAAAGTGCCTCGATGGATAAGAAGTGGTTGCGGGCCAGTAAAGAAAGGGTTGGTTGGGCTTTTGCGCAAGCGTGGGCCACACACGACTGCGGACTCTCGCGAGGATGGCGTGCGACCGGCCGAGCGTTTCGGACGGCGCACCGGCTGTAAACGTTTTCTTTTTTAAAAGTGTGTCAGCAACCCAACCACGGATGCTACCCCCGCTGTAAGGAGCAACGCCAAGTCAGCACAAGGGAGCAACATAGCAACAGCAGGGCCTCTCTCCACCAATCAGGAACAAGGGCGCGTCATCTCTAGGCCACCTCGGATCAAGCATCTGAACCGCAGGTTCGTGGGCCCGGAGTGGGAGAACTCCACATAAGCTGGAAGGTGCGGTTGGCTTGGCATACAGTTGGATCAGGAAATGGCAAGGCATGGCATGGCACGACTCCCTTTTACCTTTCTTCTTTCTTTCCTTCCAACACAAAGTCTATTCCTGTAAGTGATTGCGTGTGAGAAGACTAAATCGAGATCCAGTTCCTAATATCGTGGTATCAGATAGCCACCCACCCCCTTCAGCCACAACCACGGTCGTCGCCGCCACTAGTCTACCGCGCCGAAAACTCGCCGTCAGAAGCAACTGCGCAACACCCTCATCGCCAACATGGATATGACGCTGATGGCGTACCTCGACAAGATGAACGAGGACACCGTCACTCGCGCCAACAAGCAGGACGGCGAAAACAAGGCCATCCTCTAGGCCATGGCAACACAGACTGCTCGGATCGACGTCTAGTCTCCTGGAAGCCGGAGTTGGAGGTGCGATTTGCGCAATTGGAGTCCTCCGTCGCAACGCTACAAGCAGCGTCCACCGTGATCGCCGCCGCCTGCGACCTCTCCCGCGGCCACGCGCGAGATCCAAGGGCAACCATGCCACGACGTGTCACTGCATATCGGGGACCTCCGGCGGTGGCTCTCAAGTCACCGGCGGTTTCCCCGGTCAAGGGTATGGCCTTGATCCCATCTCTGAATTCCTCTTCGTTATCCTCAGAAGTGCTGGCGGCGATGGGGCAAGCACCACCACCGATCTCGTTTCCCAGCTTCGCTGGCGAGAATCTGTAGCTTTGGAAAACTTTAGCAGAACAATATTTTCAGATGTTTGCAGTTCAGAAAACTTACTGGGTGCCCATGGCAATCCTGAATTTCTCTGGTGCGACTGCCACCTGGTTGCAGTCAGTGCAGCGCAAGATCGCCGGTCTTGCGTGGGAATCATTCACATCACTGTTGTGCACTCGATTCGGGCGTGACAAACACCAGTTGCTCATTCGCCAGTTTTACGCTATTCCTCAGACTGAATCTTTTGCAGATTTCATTGAACGATTTGATACTTTGATGAAACATATGATTTCTTATTCAGAACTGACATGCCCATATTTCTTTCTTACATGATTTATCAAGGGATTGCGGGCAGATATTCGGGCAGTGGTGCTCATTCAGATTCCACCAGATCTCGACATGGTCTGTTCACTTGATCTGCTTCAGGAGGAAGTTACAGATGGGGAGACCACCTTGCGTGTCACAGCCAATCGTTCACCAGTGCCACATGTTATGTGGGGCGGTACAATAAGCTTGCCATTGAGTACTGCAAGACTGTCAGCATCTGCAAACAAGGCATAAGATCACCGGGGCATAGAGGCGGCGAGGGCGGGAGCAGAAAGCAGGAAGATAGTGATGTCTACTACGCAACCTTCTTCTTGTAGACGTTGTTGGGCCTCCAAGTGCAGAGATTTGTAGGACAGTAGCAAATTCCCCTCAAGTGGATGACCTAAGGTTTATCAATCCGTGGGAGGCGTAGGATGAAGATGGTCTCTCTCAAACAACCCTGCAACCAAATAACAAAGAGTCTCTTGTGTCCCCAACACACCCAATATAATGGTAAATTGTATAGGTGCACTAGTTCGGTGAAGAGATGGTGATACAAGTGCAATATGGATGGTAGATATAGGTTTTTGTAAAAATGTAAAAACAGCAAGGTAACTAAAGATAAAAATGAGCATAAACAGTGTTGCAATGATAGGAAAACAAGGCCTAGGGTTCATACTTTCACTAGTGCAAGTTCTCTCAACAATAATAACATAATTGGATCATATTACTATCCCTCAACATGCAACAAAGAGTCACTCCAAAGTCACTAATAGCGGAGAACAAACAAAGAGATTATTGTAGGGTACGAAACCACCCCAAAGTTATTCTTTCTGATCGATCTATTCAAGAGTCCGTAGTAAAATAACACGAAGCTATTCTTTCCGTTCAATCTATCATAGAGTTCATACTAGAATAACACCTTAAGACACAAATCAACCAAAACCCTAATGTCACAAAGATACTCCATTGTCACCTCAAGTATCCGTGGGCATGATTATACGATATGCATCACACAATATCAGATTCATCTATTCAACCAACACAAAGAACTTCAAAGAGTGCCCCAAAGTTTCTACCGGAGAGTCAAGATGAAAACGTGTGCCAACCCCTATGCATAGATTCCCAAGGTCACGGAACCCGCAAGTTGATCACCAAAACATACATCAAGTGAATCAATAGAATACCCCATTGTCACCACAGGTATCCCACGCAAGACATACATCAAGTGTTCTCAAATCCTTAAAGACTCAATCCGATAAGATAACTTCGAAGGGAAAACTCAATCCATTACAAGAGAGTAGAGGGGGAGAAGCATCATAAGATCCAACTATAATAGCAAAGCTCGCGATACATCAAGATCATGCCATCTCAAGAACACGAGAGAGAGAGATCAAACACATAGCTACTGGTACATACCCTCAGCCCCGAGGGTGGACTACTCCCTCCTCGTCATGGAGAGCGTCGGGATGATGAAGATAGCCACCGGAGAGGGATTCCCCCCCCTCCGGTAGGGTGCCAGAATGGGTCTAGATTGGTTTTTGTTGGCAACAGAGGCTTTCGGCGGCGAAACTCCCGATCTAGGTTATTTTCGAGAGGTTTCTGTATTTATAGGATTTTTTGGCGTAGGTCTCACGTCAGGGGGGTCTCCGGGCTGTCCACGAGATAGGGGGGCGCCACCACTTGGGGTGGGCATGCCCCCCACCCTCGTGGGCAGCCCGTGTCTCTCCTGGCCCAACTCTTTTACTTCCGAGGCTTCTTTTGGTCCAGAAAAAATCATCAAAAATTGGCTCGTCAATTGGACTCCGTTTGGTATTCCTTTTCTGTAAATCTAAAAAACAAGGAAAAAACATAAACGGGCAGTGGGCTCTAGGTTAATAGGTTAGTCCCAAAAATCAAAGTGTATATAAAATCCCATAAAACATCTTAGAAGGAAAATATAATAGCATGGAACAATAAAAAATTATAGATACGTTGGAGACGTATCAAGCATCCCCAAGCTTAATTCTTGCTCGTTCTCGAGTAGGTAAATGATAAAAAGCAGTATTTTTTATGTGGAATGCTACCTAACATAATTCTCAATGTAATTCTCTTTATTGTGGCATGAATGTTCAGATCCAAAAGATTCAAGATAAAAGTCTATATTGACATAAGAATAATAATACTTCAAGCATACTAACAAAGCAATCATGTCTTCCAAAAATAACATGGCCAAAGAAAGTTATCCCTACAAAATCATATAGTCTGGCTATGCTCCCTCTTCATCACACAAAATATTCATATCATGCACAACCCCGGTTTCAGCCACGCAATTGTTTCATACTCAAATTTTTTCAAACCTTTCAACTTTCACGCAATACATGAGCGTGAGCCATGGATATAGCACTATAGGTGGAATAGAGTGGTGGTTGTGGAGAAGACAAAAGAGGAAGAAAGTCTCACATCAACTAGGCGTATCAATGGGCTATGGAGATGCCCATCAATAGATATCAATGTGAGTGATCAGGGATTTCCATGCAACAGATGCCCTAGAGCTATAAATGTATGAAAGCTCAACAAAAGAAACTAAGCGGGTGTGCATCCAACTTGCTTGCTCACGAAGACCTAGGGCATTTGAGGAAGCCCATCGTTGGAATATACAAGCCAAGTACTATAATGAAAATTCCCACTAGTACATGAAAGTGACTAAACAAGAGACCCTCTATCATGAAGATCATCGTGCTACTTTGAAGCACAAGTGTGGAAAAAGATAGTAGCATTGTCCTTTTTTATTTTTTATTTTTTTGGGCCTTTCTTTTTTCCTTTGGCCTTTCCTTTTTTGGGCCTTTCTTTTTTCTTTGGCCCTTTTTTTGGGATAATGCTCTAATAATGATGATCATCACACTTATATTGATTTACAACTCGATACTAGAACAAAGTATGAATCTATATGAATGCCTCCGGCGGTGTACCGGGATGTGCAATGAATCAAGAGTGACATGTATGAAAAATTATGCATGTTGGCCTAGCCACAAATACGATGTCAACTACATGATCATGCATGGCAATATGACGGTGATGAAGTGTGTCATAACAAATGGAACGGTGGAAAGTTGCATGGCAATATATCTCAGAATGGCTATGGAAATGCCATAATATGTAGGTATGGTGGCTGTTTTGAGGAAGGTATATGGTGGGTGTATGGTACCGGTGAAAGTTGCGCAGTACGAGAGAGGCTAGCAATGGTGGAAGGGTGAGTGTGCGTATAATCCATGGACTCAACATTAGTCATAAAGAACTCATATACTTATTGCAAAAATTTACGAGTCATCAAAAGAAAGTAATCAACGCATACTCCTAAGGAAGGGTTGGTAGGAGTTAACCATCTCGCGATCCCGACCTCCACACAAAGGATGACAATCAATAAATACCTCATGCTCTAACTTTGTCAGATAGCGGTTCACTATACGTGCATGCTACAGGAATCACAAACTTTAACACAAGTATTTCTTGAATTCACAATTACCCCACTAGCATAACTCAAATATCACCATCCTCATATCTCAAAACAATCATCAAGTATCAAACTTATCATAATATTCAATGCACTTTATATGAAAGTTTTTACTATTCACTATTTGGATGCCTATTATATTAGGACTAAATTCATAAGCAAAGCAAATTACCATGCTGTTCTAAAAGACTCTCAAAATAATATAAGTGAAGCATGAGAGTTCATCTATTTTTTCAAAATAAAACCACCACCGTGCTCTAAAGGATATAAGTGAAGCACTAGAGCAAAAGACAAACTACTCCGAAGGATATAAGTGAAGATCAATGAGTAGTTGAATAACTATGTAACTATGTGAAGACTCTCTAACATTTAATAATTTCAGATCTTGGGATATTATTCAAACAGCAAGCAAAACAAAATAAAATAAATTAACGCTCCAAGCAAAACACATATCATGTGGTGAATAAAAATATAGCCTCGAGTAAAGTTACCGATAGACGAAGACGAAAGAGGGGATGCCTTCCCGGGGCATCCCCAAGCTTAGGCTTTTGGTTGTCCTTGAATTTTACCTTGGGGTGCCTTGGGCATCCCCAAGCTTAGGCTCTTGCCACTCTTTATTCCATAGTCCATCGAATCTTTACCCAAAACTTGAAAACTTCACAACACAAAACTTAACAGAAAACTCGTAAACTCCGTTAGTATAAGAAAACAAAATCACCACTTAGGTATTATTATGAACTCATTCTAAATTCATATTGGTGTAATATATCTACTGTATTCCAACTTATCCATGGTTCATACCCTCCGATACTACTCATAGATTCGTCAAAATAAGAAAACAACACATAGAAAACAGAATATGTCAAAAAACAGAACAGTCTGTAGCAATCTGTAACTTTCGAATACTCTTGTAACTCTAAAAATTCTGAAATAAATTGGTGGACCTGAGGAATTTGTCTATTAATCATCTGCAAAAAGAATCAACTAAAAAGCACTCTCTAGTAAATAATGGTAGATAATCTCATGAGCGCTAAAGAATCTGTTTTTTACAACATGATCGCATAAACTTCACACAAGTCTTTCCAAAGGTTCTACTTGGCACAAACACTAATTAAAACACAAAATCACATCTAAAAAGAAGCTAGATGCAATATTTATTCCTAAACATAAGCAAAAGCAAATAAAATAAAATTGGGTTGACTCCCAACAAGCGCTATCGTTTAACGCCCCTAGCTAGGCATGACGATTTCAATGATGCTCACATAAAAGATAAGAATTGAAACATAAAGAGAGCATCATGAAGAATATGACTAGCAAATTTAAGTCTAACCCACTTCCTATGCATAGGGATTTTGTGAGCAAACAACTTATGGGAACAATAATCAACTAGCATAGGAAAGCAAAACAAGCATAGCTTCAAAGTTTTAAGCACATAGAGAGGAAACTTGATACTATTGCAACATGTAGAAGCATATGATCCTCTCTCATAATAATTTTCAGTAGCATCATGAATGAATTTAACAATATAACCAGCACAAAAAGCATTCTTTTCATGATCTACTTGCATAGAAATTTTACTACTCTCCACATAAGAAAAATTCTTCTCATTCATAGTAGTGGGAGCAAACTCGACAAAATAACTATCATGTGAAGCATAATCCAATTGAAAACTAAAATCATGATGACAAGTTTCATGGTTATCATTATTCTTAATAGCATACAAGTCATCACAATAATCATCATAGATAGCAACTTTGTTCTCATAATCAATTGGAACCTCTTCTGAAATAGTGGATTCATCACTAAATAAAGTCATGACCTCTCCAAATCCAGTTTCATAAATATAATCATCATAAATAGGAGGCATGCTTTCATCATAATAAATTTGCTCATCAAAACTTGAGGGACTAAAAATATCATCTTCATCAAACATAGCATCCCCAAGCTTGTGGTTTTGCATATCATTAGCATCATGGGTATTCAAAGAATTCATACTAACAACATTGCAATCATGCTCATCATGCACATATTTTATGACAGGCATTCTATGTAATTCTTCTTCTAGTACTTGAGCATAATTTTCCTTCCCATCATTTTCACGAAAGATATTAAAAAGATGAAGCATATGAGGTAACCTTTATTCCATTTTTTGTAGTTTTATTTTATAAACTAAACTAGTGATAAAACAAGAAACTAAAAGATTCGATTGCAAGATCTAAATATATACCTTCAAGCACTCACCTCCCCGGCAACGGCGCTAGAAAAGATCTTGATGTCTACTACACAACCTTCTTCTTGTAGACGTTGTTGGGCCTCCAAGTACAAAGGTTTGTAGGACAGTAGCAAATTTCCCTCAAGTGGATGACCTAAGGTTTATCAATCCGTGGGAGGCGTAGGATGAAGATGGTCTCTCTCAAACAACCCTGCAACCAAATAACAAAGAGTCTCTTGTGTCCCCAACACACCCAATACAATGGTAAATTGTTAGGTGCACTAGTTGGGCGAAGAGATGGTGATACAAGTGCAACATGGATGGTAGATATAGGTTTTTTTAATACGAAAATATAAAAACAGCAAGGTAACTAAAGATAAAAGTGAGCATAAACAGTGTTGCAATGATAGGAAAAACAAGGCCTAGGGTCCATACTTTCACTAGTGCAAGTTCTCTCAACAATAATAACATAATTGGATCATATTACTATCCCTCAACATGCAACAAAGAGTCACTCCAAAGTCACTAATAGCGGAGAACAAACGAAGAGATTATTGTAGTGTACGAAACCACCTCAAAGTTATTCTTTCTGATAGATCTATTCAAGAGTCCGTAGTAAAATAACACGACGCTATTCTTTCCGTTCGATCTATCATAGAGTTCGTACTAGAATAACACCTTAAGACACAAATCAACCAAAACCCTAATGTCACCTAAATACTCCATTGTCACCTCAAGTATCCGTTGGCATGATTATACGATATGCATCACACAATCTCTGATTCAACTATTCAACCAACACAAAGAACTTCAAAGAGTGCCCCAAAGTTTCTACCGGAGAGTCAAGATGAAAACGTGTGCCAACCCCTATGCATAGATTCCCAAGGTCATGGAACCCGCAAGTTGATCACCAAAACATACATCAAGTGAATCAATAGAATACCCCATTGTCACCATAGGTATCCCACGCAAGACATACATCAAGTGTTCTCAAATCCTTAAAGACTCAATCCGATAAGATAACTTCCAAGGGAAAACTCAATCCATTACAAGAGAGTAGAGGGGGAGAAGCATCACAAGATCCAACTATAATAGCAAAGCTCGCGATACATCAAGATCGTGCCATCTCAAGAACACGAGAGAGAGAGAGAGAGAGAGAGAGAGATCAAACACATAGCTACTGGTACATACCCTCAGGCCCGAGGGTGGACTACTCCCTCCTCATCATGGAGAGCGCCGGGATGATGAAGATAGCCACTGGAGAGGGATTCCCCCTCTGGCAGGGTGCCAGAATGGGTCTAGATTGGTTTTCGGTGGCAATAAAGGCTTTCGGCGGCGGAGCTCCCAATCTAGGTTATTTTCCGGAGGTTTCTGTATTTATAGGATTTTTTTAACGTAGGTCTCACGTCAGGGGTGTCTCCGGGCTGTCCACGAGATAGGGGGGCGCCACCACTTGGGGTGGGCGCGCCCCCCACCCTCGTGGGCAGCACGTGGCTCTCCTGGCCCAACTCTTTTACTTCGGGGGCTTCTTTTGGTCCAGAAAAAATCATCAAAAATTGGCTCGTCAATTGGACTCCGTTTGGTATTCCTTTTCTGTAAAACTCAAAAACAAGGAAAAAACAGAAACTGGCACTGGGCTCTAGGTTAATATGTTAGTCCCAAAAATCATATAAAAGTGTATATAAAAGCCCATAAAACATCTTAGAAGGATTATATAATAGCATGGAACAATTAAAAATTATAGATACGTTGGAGACGTATCAGATAGCAGCATTGCGCTCCTTCAGATGTGCCCGAGGTCTTTGTTTTAAATGCGGCGAAAGGTGGGGCAAGGATCACACATGTCTTCTTACAGTACATATGCATGTAGTGGAGGAACTCTTGGAGCTCTTTGCAGCAGAGGAAGTGCTCGGCGAAAGCAATCACGAAACAACCGAGCTTGATGAAGACAACCTCTGCACCATTTCCAAACAAGCAGTAGACGGGTCTGCGGGACCTGGTATAATGCAGCTGCATGCATGGATTCAAGGGGAGGAAATGTCTTTGCTGGTTGATTCAGGCTGTTCATCATCGTTTGTCGATCGTCGTTTGGCAACCAAGCTCTCTGGAGTATGCCAACTGCCCAAGACACGCAGAGTTAAAGTGGCATACAATGTTGTGTTGAGCCGTGACAGTTTCATACCACAGTGCCAATGGACATCTCATGGGCATGAGTTTGTCACAGATTTCAAGCTTCTTTCACTTGGAGCCTATGACGCTATCTTGGGAATGGATTGGCTCAAGAAGCAAAGTCCTATGCATATTGATTGGGAGGCACAACATATGATAGTTACAACTGAAGAAGGTTGTGTCGAGTTGCAAGCAGTTACCAATGTTCAACATCAGTGCTCTTCCATCTCGTCTCAAGAACTCTTAACAGTGTGCAAACAAGGTGTTGTAGCATATGTGGTCCACTTAATTGTAGTGAATAAAGTAGGCTTACAGGAAGAAGCCATTCCAGTAGAGATCCTCAGAGTTCTGGAGCAGTACACAGATGTCTTCGAGGAACCAAAAGGACTTCCACCCAAACATGCTTGTGATCATAGAATCCCACTCATGGAAAGGGCACAACCTGTCAATCAACGCCCCTACCGCCACAAACCAGAGCTCGAGAACGAGATTGAGCGTCAGGTCAAGGAACTGCTCGACGCCGGCATCATTAGGGAAAGCTCGAGCCCCTTCTCTTTGCCTTCTTTACTGGTAAAGACGAAGGATGCTACATGGCGGTTGTGCGTGGATTACAGATGTCTGAATGCAATGACAATCATCAGCAAGTACCCAATTCCGATTATTGACAAGTTGCTCGATGAATTGGTTGGAGCAAGATGGTTCTCGAAGCTGGATCTGCGTGCTGGTTATCATCAGATACGGTGGGCAGAGGGGGAGAATACAAGACAACCTTCACAACTCATTCGGGCCACTGGGAGTACTTGGTCATGTCATTTGAGCTCGCTGCTGGACCCCCAACTTTCATTGGTGTCGTCACTTGTACTCTGCGTCCACTGCTTCGAGTCTGTGTCATACTATTCTTTGACAACATCTTAGTATTCAGTAAAACGCTGGCACAAAAGTGGACCACCTCCGTCAGTTGCTACAATTACTCAGAAGGGACCACTAGCAAGTCAAACAATCCAAATGTGCTTTTGTACAACGACAGATTGCTTACTTGGGACATGTTATCAATGAACAAGGAGTAGCAACAGATCCAGAGAAGATAGAAACTGTCAGGAAGTGCCATGTTCCCCGCAACAGCAAAGAGGTGCGTAGCTTTATCGGTATGACTAGTTACTACAAGAAATTCTTCAAGCACTTTGGCATTATCGCAAGACCACTTTTCAATCTGCTGAAAAAGA
Source organism: Secale cereale (assembly GCA_902687465.1). NCBI lineage: Eukaryota > Viridiplantae > Streptophyta > Magnoliopsida > Poales > Poaceae > Secale > Secale cereale. The sequence continues at coordinate 138,484,223 of LR738716.1, forward strand.
ACCAGCCCTTTGTGTGGACTGCTGAGACAATGATGACCAACAAGTGTAGGGGATCTATCATAGTCCTTCCGATAAGTAAGAGTGTCGAACCCAACGAGGAGCAGAAGGAAATGATAGGCAGTTTTCAGCAAGGTATTTTCTGCAAGCACTGAAATTATAGGTAACAGATAGTTTTGTGATAAGGTAATTGGTAGCAAGTAACAAAAGGTAAAATTTAATAAGGTGCAGCAAGATGGCCCAATCCTTTTTGTAGCAAAGGACAAGCCTGGACAAACTCTTATATGTAGGAAAGCGCTCCCGAGGACACATGGGAATTACCGTCAAGATAGTTTTCATCACGATCATCTGATTCTCGTTCGGCACTTTGATAATTTGGTATGTGGGTGGACCGGTGCTTGGGTGCTGTCCTTACTTGGACAAGCCTCTCACTTATGATTAACGTCTAATGCAAGCATCCACAACTACAAAAGAATTATTAAGGTAAATCTAACCATAGCATGAAACAAGTGGATCCAAATCAGCCCCTTACGAAGCAACGCATAAACTAGGGTTTAAGCTTCTGTCACTCTAGCAACCCATCATCTACTTATTACTTCCCAATGCCTTCCTCTAGGCCCAAATAATGGTGAAGTGTCATGTAGTCGACGTTCACATGACACCACTAGAGGAGAGACACCATACATCTCATCAAAATATCGAACGAATACCAAATTCACATGACTACTTATAGCAAGACTTCTCCCATGTCCTCAGGAACAAAAGTAACTACTCACAAGACATAATATTGTTCATGATCAGAGGGGTATTAATATGCATAATGGATCTGAACATATGATCTTCCACCAAATAAACCAACTAGCATCAACTACAAGGAGTAATCAACACTACTAGCAACCCAAAGGTGCCAATCTGAGGTTTGTGTACAAAGATTGGATACAAGAGATGAACTAGGTTTGAGAGGAGATGGTGCTGGTGAAGATGTTGATGAAGATAACCCTGCCCAAGATGGGAGAGTTGTTGGTGATGATGGCGGTGACGATTTCCCCCTCCCGCAGGGAAGTATCCCCGGTAGAACAGCTCTGTCGGAGCCCTAGATTGGATTCCGCCAAGGTTCCGCCTCGAGATGGCGGCGTCTGGTCCCGAAAGCCTCCTTTTTATTTTTTTCAGGTCAAAACACCTTATATAGGAGAAGATGGGCATCGGGGGGCCCACGAGGCAGGGGCGCGCCCCCCACCCTCGTGGACAGGTTGTGGCCCCCCTGGTGATTCTCATTCGCCAGATATTTTTCATATTTTCTGAAACGGTGTCCCGTGGAGTTTCGGAGCTTTTTGAGTTGTGTAGAATAGGTTTCTAGTGTTTGCTCCTTTTACAGCCCAGAATTCTAGCTGCCGGCATTCTCCCTCTTCATGTAAACCTTGTAAAATAAGAGAGAAAAGGCATAAGTATTGTGACATAACGTGTAATAACATCCCATAGTGCAATAAATATCAACATAAAAGCATGATGCAAAATGGACGTATCAACTCCCCCAAGCTTAAACCTCGCTTGTCCTCAAGCGGAAGCCGGTATCAAAAAATATGTCCACATGTTTAGAGATAGAGGTGTCGATAAAAATAAAATACGGACATGAGGGCATCATGATTATTCTTATAACAGCAACACATATATATATTGTCATATGATTCTTATGCTAAAGTAACAATTCATTCAAAATGTCAAGTATGAATCAGAAACTTCATTGAAAACCAACAAACTATGATCTCGGTCATTGAAGCAATTGCAATTTATCGTAACATCGGAAAGAGTCAACATAAGAGCTTTTCAGCAGGTCTACATACTCAACTATCATATAGTCTTTCACAATTGCTCACACTCATGCAATACTTATGGTTATGGAGTTTTAATCGGACACAGAGAAAGATAGGGGCTTATGGTGTTGCCTCCCAACCTTTCACCTCAAGGGTAATGTCAACAGTAATAGACCATGATAACTTACATCCAAATGGTTATATATGTCAGGATCTTTCCAACACAGTGTGCTTGCCAAAGGATAAAATGTACAAAGGAAAGGTGATTTTCACCTCGACTCTTATAAGGCAGAGATAAAAGATAGGCCCTTCGCAGAGGGAAGCAGAGGTTGTCATGTGCTTTTATGGTTGGATGCACAAAGTCTTAGCGCAAAAGAACGTCACTTTATATTGCCACTTGTGATAAGGACCTTTATTATGCAGTCCGTCGCTTTTATTACTTCCATATCACAAGATCGTATAAAGCTTGTTTCCTCCACACTAATAAATCATACATATTTTAGCGAGTTTGCAACATGACAACTTACTTGAAGGATCTTACTCAATCCATAGGTAGGTATGGTGGACTCTCATGGCAAAACTGGGTTTAAGGATGTATGGATGCACAAGTAGTATCTCTACTTGGTGCGAGGAGTTTTGGCTAGCATGAGGGGGAAATGCAAGCTCAACATGTTGGATGATCCATGAAAATATACTTTATTTTAGATATAAGAAAACATAACCCATTATGTTGTCTTCCTTGTCCAACATCAACTCTTTAGCATGTCATATTTTAATGAGTGCTCACAATCATATAAGATGTCCAAGATAGTATATTTGTATGTGAAACCTCTCTTTCTTTATTACTTCCTATTAATTGCAACGATGACCAAAACTATGTTTGTCAACTCTCAACAACTTTTATTCATCATACTCTTTATATGTGAAGTCATTACTTCCCATAGGATCAATATGATCTCTTTGATACTTTTTATATTTTCTTTTATTCTATCATGACCAAGGTGAGGAAATCAAGCCCTTGACTTAATACTAATCTTTATTATATAGCTCACGGACTCGATTACAAAGGGTAAAGATCATAAAGCAAAAGCTCACAACTAGATCATGCTAACTTTATTCTACTAGATCAAGATACTACCAAAAGGATCAAATCTAAGAAAAACGGTAAAGATAGGAGTGTGATGGTGATACGATACAGGTGCAGCTCCCCCAAGCTTGGCCGTTGCCAAGGGGAGTGCCCATACCCATATGATTATGTCTCCTTCTTCAGGGGTGATGATGTGATATTCTTGGCGATTGAAAGAACATGCGGTGCCCCCATGTTTGGTTTTGGTAATTGATGACAATCTCTATGGACTAATGGTTGCCTTGAGTTATATTTGAAGGGTTTGTCCATAGGCTTTTCTTGGAGTTCATTTGTCGGTTTCAAGGAGAGTTTGTGATGACCAAGGTGCTATTAAGGAATTATCCAATGATTGGTCTTGTGGGTGTTGAGCTTATTGCAAGCATGTCTTGAAGAAGAAGAGTTTGTGATCATTCATGTTTACCTTCAAGACATCATCCAAATGAAGAGAGTTGGAAAGATTCAAGGTTGATCAAAACTAAGTCAAAGAATGAATCAAGTTGATCAACACACAAAGTGTAGAAGATGTACCGAGCGGGATCAAGCAATCCCATGGTATGGTAAGCATTGTTAATTACGCTTTGTGTACTAACCCATGGTCTTCGTGAGAGTTCTTTGTGGGGTTAGGTTGCGGTGTGCAAGTTCAAGTGGAGCATCACGAAGAGATCAAGTGCTTGAAGCTTGCCGTCCATTGTGGTGACAATGGACTTGTGAAGATATGCCGAAGAGTGGCTCACCCATAGTGGAGTATGGGGGAGCAATCTACTAGTCTTGACCGAGCCAATGCAATCAAGAAAGGTGGTCCAACTTGAGGGAGTCAAGATCGTCATCATCCAGCTCAAGTGGACTATGTGCAAGGCAAAGGTTTGCCCTTGATAGGTTTTCTATTTTACCGGTCTCATGGTGGTAGTTGGGAGACCGGGTTATAGGATCGATTGCCGTACTATCAAGGGGGGCTCTCGATGAGTAGCTTGATCGTATCGTTCATAGAGAGCTCAAACCATTGCATCCTTGCATCATATTTATTGGTTCTTATTTGGTTCTTCTCCCTGTGAGTCTTAGAGCTTATGGTCATCTTGACGACAAGCTCGAGTTCATCGAAAACAGAGCTCACATGCATCTTCTATGATGTTTTCGATGTTGGAGGTTTTGCCAGTTCATCTCTGATGGAGGATTCATTCCTCCATATCTTAGGAGGTTTTGTCGTTGTTTTGATGCTTCACGTCTTCCCCTATCCAACAAGCTTGAGTTTGCTCAATTCGGAGCTCATTTGCAGAAGTTATGGCAGTTTTGGTTTTATTGTTGCTCCTGCGGTAGTACCGCTGGGCCAGAGCGGTAGTACCGCTTAGAGCCACAAGCGGTAGTACCGCTGGTTCACAGCGGTAGTACCGCCTGCTAGGTGGCTTCTCACCCCTCGTTGGTTACCCCAAGTGTAAGGTTTGAGATGGAGTGTAGCAGAAGTTTTCCCTTGGTAATACCAAGGATCGATTTCCCAGAGACTCCCAGTTTCAACAAGAAGGTGTCAACTGCTAACGGCGCCAGATATTAGCAATCAACATGGACCTGCACACAGATACAAATAACTTTGCTCCCAACGAGTACAGAGAGGTTGTCAATCCCTCCGGCCTTGTAGTTTACAAAGGATCAAACGCAAGTGATAATAGTGATAGGTATAATTGCAATAGTAAGTAAATAGCGGAAAAGTAAATAGCGGATGTGATCAATGATGGTAATAAGGACCGGAGTCTCATGATGTTCACTAGTGATGTCTCTCTCCCAAAAGACGATAAAACAACTATGTGAGGTAAACGAATTACAGCTGGGCAATTGACAGGACCATGTGCGCAAACCAATGCTGACTACATTGCAAGAAAGGTAGAGGTTCAAAGCATGGGCGGTACGCCAAAGTAAGTAGACCGAAATCCATCAATATCTACTACTAATCATCCACCTTGAGATATCTATCCAGAACATCTCGCTGGTATTAAGTTGCGAGCCCCACCCATAGTGTAAACTCAAAGCAACAGACAACTGCATTAAAAGAACTTTGCGTAAAGTAAACAATCCTTGCACCCGCGGGCACAAGCACCGTTGTTTTCCCCCTTGTGGCAACAGCACATCCCCTAGACTCATGTTTATGTCACTCAAGCTTGTCATCGAGGGGCATGAACCCACAATCAAGCATAACGTCCCCTCTTGGAGTCACTACCTATTACTTGGCCAAAGCAATAAATAACAACGGAGAACATGCAAGAATTACTTACGAACATAAATATAAAAGAGGTGAATCAAATATATTACTCAAACACAATCTGAACATCATCTCATAATCCATCGGATCCCAGCAAACTCATCATAGCAACAGCATAAGGATTACATATGTGCCTCGATCATGTAGGGCAGCTCACGAGGACTAATTAGTGAAGCACAAGAATGGGAGGAGAACATCACATAGCTACTGGTCATGGACCCATGGTCCAAGGGAGACTACTCACAACTCATCCGGGAGGCGTCCATGGTGGTGGAGAAGCTCCCGGTGGTGATCCTCCCCTCCGGCAGGGTGCCGGGAAGAGTTCTCCTGGTGCTCCTGATCTTGGAAGCGGCGCCGGCGGCGGAACAGAGATGAGATCGCGAAAAAGAGTTCCTGTTTCGAGGGTTTCGGGCGACGCTTTAAATATATGCCAAAGGGGGGCATCGGAGGAGCCTCGGGAGGCCCAGGCGCCCCCCCGGCGCGGCCCGGGGGGGGGGGGCGCCGCCAGGGCGCCTGGAGCCCTGGTGCCCCCCCCGGTTGTCCTTCGGGCGCACGGTAGTTTCTGGAACGCTGATTTTTTATATAATTTTTCTGGATTTTTCCTGGCAGTTCTCGTAATGTGAAAACCTGAAATACAAAAACAGCCGAAAACAGAAACTGGCACTGGGGTGCACTGAGTTAATAGGTTAGTCCAAATATGATCAAAAGTGTATGGAAGTGTATAAATATCATAGCAATATCACCCAAAAGAGGCTTGGAGCAAGCAGAAATTATAGATACGTTTTGGACGTATCAACATCCCCAAGCTTAATTCCTGCTCGTCCTCGAGTAGGTAAATGATAACAAAAATAATTTCTGTGGTGACATGCTATTAACCATATAGGACTTATTCATAGTCATATGACAAAAGCATACTGAGATAATGAATCCGTAGTAATTAAGTTGCCTCATGAGAAAATCACAAAGAACTGAAAGTTTTACAATATGATACTGAAACATCAAATAGATTTGCAATGAACATGATGTGCAAATATGATAAAGTGATATCTAGCTTGCCCCCTTTAGTGAAGCAAAACATAAATGCAGGGGCACCTTCAAGGTTTAAGTGATGACTAGATACAATGATTTCAAAATAAACGATATCACAATCATGCAAAAGACAATGCTACTTTGGGACAATGCACATTACACTTAGAATGACAATCATGCTCTCAGTAGTTGGTGCTTTGAAGAAAGAAGGTGGAGACTCAATATAAAAGTAAAAGAATGGCCCTTCGCAGAGGGAAGCAGGGATTACTCATGTGCTAGAGCTTTTTATTTTGAAAACATAGAAACAATTTTGTCAACGGTAGTAGTACTTCATATGTGTTATGCATAAGACATCCTATAAGTTGCAAGCCTCATGCATCGAATACCAATAGTGCTCACACCTTGTCCTAGTTAGCTCGGATTTCCATGGATTACCATTGCATTACATGTGTTTCAACCAAGTGTCACAAAGGGGTACCTCTATGTCACCTGTACAAAGGTCCAAGGAGATAGATCACATTTGATTTCTCGTTTTTGATAGATCTCAACTTGAGGACATCCATACCGGGACAACATAGAAAATAGATAATGGACTCCTCTTTAATGCTTAAGCATATTCTCATAAGAGATTGAGGATTAATGTCCAAGCTAAAACTTCCACCATGATACATGGCTTTGGTTGGCGGCCCAATGTTCTTCTCTAACAATATGCATACTCAAACCATTCAACCCATGGCAAATCACCCTTACTTCAGACAAGACGAACATGCATAGCAACTCACATGATATTCAACAAAGGTGTAACAGTTGATGGCGTCCCCAGAAACATGGTTACCGCTCAGCAAGCAACTTATAAGAAATAAGATACATAAGCAACATATTCTTTACCACAATAGTTTTTAAGCTACTTTCCCATGAGCTATGTATTGCAAAAACCGAAGGTTTTAAAGGTAGCACATGTAAATTTACTTGGAGTGGCGGTGAAATACCACATATAGGTAGGTATGGTGGACTCATATGGCATAACTGGTTTAAAAGGATGTGGATGCACAAGCAGTCAGTCCGCTTAGTACAGGTGGAGGTTAGCAAAAGACTGGGAGCGACCAACTAAGAGAGCAATGATGGTCATAATCATGCAGAGCGACAAAGCAACATTGAATCAGGTATGGAAGTTATATCACTACTTAGAAATAAAAGATCATCAAGGCTTGACAGACTTTCTTTACAGTCTTAAATATGCGTGAGCATACGCCAAGTCAATCAAAATAAATTCTTGAGGGAAGATATTACTAAACCATACGACATCATTGGCAAACAAATCATGTTGGTACTCCAATAACACATTGGGAATCCCCCAGCTATTTGAGACTAACCACAAGAAAACCTGAACTACTAAGCGCCATTATGCACGTAGCATCTTTATCATAGACATATTAACCAATGCAACGGAAGCAAACTCTCTTAATAAGATAAGCATGATAATTAAAGAGAGTTCAAGCAACCAACTAAACACAAGCTCTTTAAAAAGATAAGCATGAATACTAAGAGCAGAGCATGATAGTAGCTATTAAAAGACAAAGAACACACACAGCAAAGATAGTCATGAAAATTCTATGTTATGTTCTAGGTAGAAGTGGAGTGTGTTTCTCTCCCACATAAAAAATGCTGAGTTCCGACTCGTTATGGAAAACTAAAGAAAACTAAAAGCAAGACGCTCCAAGCATAGCACATAACACATGAAGTGATTAAAATATAGTGGAACGAAAGATGAACTGATAATGTTGATGGAGAAGGGGATGCACGGGGGCATCCCCAAGCTTAGACGCTTGAGTCTCCTTGAATATTTCTTGGGGGTGCACGGGGGCATCCCCAAGCTTGAGCGTTTGACACTCCTGGATCTTTTTATCATCTTCCCTCGCACACTTGAAAACTCCCTTCATACATAACTCATCATAATCTGATTAGCGAGGTTAGTACCCATAATAAAATAATTATACCTTGCTGGAAATAAGGATATTCTTGAAGGTCTACTGTTTCTCAAGATTGCCAAAAGGTTTTTGCAAAGAAAAAGCAAGCTCTTGGTTTGCAAAATGAAGGAAAGGCAAAACAGGACAGAATCTCTGAAAAACAGAACAGCAGGTAGTAATTGATTTGTTCGGGGCACTTCTGCAACTCAAATAAAAAAACTCAGAACAGACGCACGAAATACAATTATATATAGAACGCTGTCGAAAAAATTCAGACCAAAAAGATGATCTGGTGATTTTATACGAATTTTTCTATCCAAGGACAGAATCTGTTTCCTGGACAGCACCTCACAACTTTTGAACTTCCTAGCAATCAGAGGCTACACTTGGCACAAAATTGAAAAGAAAAGATACAATGATGATGCTACAGTAGTAAACAACATCAAGACACAACAAAAGCAAAATAAAAATTTTATTCATTGGGCTGCCTCCCAAAGGCGCTTTCTTTTATGCCTTTAAGCTAGGCATAATGCATAGAGGAATCAATAACCATCATAATAATCGGAGCTATAGATTGCTTCAAATGGTTCCTCAACAAGTTCACTCTTGTTCCTTCTAGGAAAGGGGTACGCACCTTTTGCCTTTCCGCGCAAGCGGATTTGTCCCTTACCTATATCAATGAAGCCTTTTACTGCTCGGAGGAAGTCCCTTCCAAGCACTATATTTCCTTGGTTTGGCTCCATGATGAAGAAATCAATCATTGCAATCCCTTTAAGGAATTTAACTGGTACATCTTTTATTCTTCCCTGGATTTCAGAAATATCTCCATTAGTGAGTTCATGATGAGATGATAATCTATCCATGTTAAATTTTAAAGAATCATGAACAATTTTTGGCATAGTAGAAACCATAGATCCAATATCACAATAAGCAAGGAAGTCTTGATTAGAGATACCAATCCTAACAAGTGGCTCCCAATCATTATCTATTTCCAAAATATCTCTCTTATTGGGTTTGGGTTTCTCTACTTTCATTAAGTCTAGAGCATCCATTCTCTTTTCAATAGTCACAAGTCTATCTATGATAGTATCAAAATTATGATCATAAACAAAGTAGCTAGATAGACCATGTATAATTTCAAGAGCTCTAGCTTCATCACATTCTAGGAAATCTCCCTCAGCTATAATGTCAAGAGAGTGTTTACACCATTTAAAAAGACCATGGTAAAAATTCCTAAGCACAATTTTTATAGGTATCCAAGGCATAATTCTCCTATGTGCATCAGAAATTCTGTCCCATGCCTTCTTCGTATTTTCTCCATCCCTTTGATGGAAATCTAGAACTTCTGATTCCCTCAAAGCACCAAATCCTAACATGTTTGGCTAAACAGAAAGGACTACTAACAGAGAGGTAAATAATTTTTTTGTGATTTTTGATAAAAGATACAAAAGCAAAAACTGAAAGGTAAACTAACAAGACTAAAAGCAAAGGTAAAAGATAGCGTGCAACTCCCCTATCCTGAAGAGTGGAGTCCCCGGCAACGGCGCCAGAAATTGCTTTGCTAGGTGGCTTCTCACCCCTCGTTGGTTACCCCAAGTGTAAGGTTTGAGATGCAGTGTAGCAGAAGTTTTCCCTTGGTAATACCAAGGATCGATTTCCCAGAGACTCCTAGTTTCAACAAGAAGGTGTCAACTGCTAACGGCGCCAGATATTAGCAATCAACGTGGACCTGCACACAGATACAAATAACTTTGCTCCCAACGAGTACAGAGAGGTTGTCAATCCCTCCGGCCTTGTAGTTTACAAAGGATCAAACGCAAGTGATAATAGTGATAGGTATAATTGCAATAGTAAGTAAATAGCGGAAAAGTAAATAGCGGATGTGATCAATGATGGTAATATGGGCCGGAGTCTCATGATGTTCACTAGTGATGTCTCTCTCCCAAAAGACGATAAAACAGCTATGTGAGGTAAACGAATTACAGCTGGGCAATTGACAGGACCATGTGCGCAAACCAATGCTGACTACATTGCAAGAAAGGTAGAGGTTCAAAGCATGGGCGGTACGCCAAAGTAAGTAGACCGAAATCCATCAATATCTACTACTAATCATCCACCTTGAGATATCTATCCACAACATCTCGCTGCTATTAAGTTGCGAGCCCCACCCATAGTGTAAACTCAAAGCAACAGACAACTGCATTAAAAGAACTTTGCGTAAAGTAAACAATCCTTGCACCCGCGGGCACAAGCACCGCTGTTTTCCCCCTTGTGGCAACAGCACATCCCCTAGACTCATGTTTCTGTCACTCAAGCTAGTCATCGAGGGGCATGAACCCACAATCAAGCATAACGTTCCCTCTTGGAGTCACTACTTATTACTTGGCCAAAGCAATAAATAACAACGGAGAACATGCAAGAATTACTTACGAACATAAATATAAAAGAGGTGAATCAAATATATTACTCAAACACAATCTGAACATAATCTCATAATCCATCGGATCCCAGCAAACTCATCATAGCAACAGCATAAGGATTACATATGTGCCTCGATCATGTAGGGCAGCTCACGTGGACTAATTAGTGAAGCACAAGAACGGGAGGAGAACATCACATAGCTACTGGTCATGGACCCATGGTCCAAGGGAGACTACTCACAACTCATCCGGGAGGCGTCCATGGTGGTGGAGAAGCTCCCGGTGGTGATCCTCCCCTCCGGCAGAGTGCCGGGAAGAGTTCTCCTGGTGCTCCCGATCTTGGAAGCGGCGGCGGC
>LR738716.1:138495522-138510863 GCA_902687465.1 Secale cereale
TTCTGGAACGCTGATTTTTTATATAATTTTTCTGGATTTTTCCTGGCAGTTCTCGTAATGTGAAAACCTGAAATACAAAAACAGCCGAAAATAGAAACTGGCACTGGGGTGCACTGAGTTAATAGGTTAGTCCAAATATGATCAAAAGTGTATGGAAGTGTATAAATATCATAGCAATATCACCCAAAAGAGGCATGGAGCAAGCAGAAATTATAGATACGTTTTGGACGTATCACCGCCCATGGCTATATGCGGTGGTACCGCTCCGGTTCCGCGCTAGTGCCGCCTCGATTTGAGACCGACGCTTCTCGTGTCGGGTTGGGCGGCAGTAGGAGCGGCAGTAGGCACGGCAGTACCGCTTATAAGCGGTAGTATTGCCCTACCGCCGCTTCTAGTACCGCTCCGGGGCTCTTTCTCTTCGTTTTTCTCTCGTTGGCGTTGTGCTTGGTCGCAGCGGTAGTACCGCTGGGCCAAGCGGTAGTACCGCTGCAGCCAGTGGTAGTACCGCTCGCTGCGGGCTGGTTGGTGGGGATAACGGTTGGATTTTCTCCCCCCTTATAAAAGGGGGTCTTCTTCCCCATTGAACCTTATCCTTTGAGCTCGTGTTCTCCCCCCATTGTTGACCTTCTTCGAGCTTGCTATCTCTCAATCCCTCCATGGATTCTTGCTAGTTTTTGGGGGGAAAGAGAGAGGAGATCTAGATCCACATTTCCACCAATCACTTTCTCCTCTTTGTGAGGGGAACCCTTTGGATCTAGTTCTTGGAGTTCTTGGTGTTCTCCTTCTTGTTCTTCCTCTCTTTTCCCTCCCTAGCATTAGTTGCTTTGGTGGGATTTGAGAGAGAAGGACTTGGGCACTCCGTGTGCCCTTGCCATTGCATTTGGTGCATCGGTTTGAGTTCTCCACGGTGATACGTGGAAGTGAAGTTTGAGAAGCTTATTACTCTTGGGTGTTTGGGCACCCTAGAGCTTGTTCCTCTTGGGTGCCTTGGCGCCCTAGACGGTTGGTGTTGTTCGGAGCTAAATCATTGTGGTGTAAAGCTCCGGGCAAGTGTCGGGGTCTCCAATTAGGTTGTGGAGATTGCCTCGAGCAATTTGACGGGTACCGGTGACCGCCCCCAAAGGTTGCCAAAGTGTACGGGTTCGGTGACCGCCCCCAAGGGTTGCCATTTGTACGGGTTCGGTGACCGCCCTCAAGGGTCCCTTAGTGGAATCACGTCATCTTGCATTGTGCGAGGGCGTGAGGAGATTACGGTGGCCCTAGTGGCTTCTTGGGGAGCATTGTGCCTCCACACCTCTCCAAACGGAGATTAGCATCTGCAAGGGTGTGAACTTCGGGATACATCGTCGTCTCCGCGTGCCTCGGTTATCTCTTACCCGAGCCCTTTACTTATGCACTATACTTTGTGATAGCCATATTGTTTCTTGTCATATATCTTGCTATCACCTAGTTGTTTATCTTGCTTAGCATAAGTTGTTGGTGCACATAGGTGAGCCTAGTTGTTGTAGGTTTTGTGCTTGACAAATTAACCGCTAGGTTTATTCCGTATTTGTTCGAGCCTAAACCGTAATTATTTTAAAGCGCCTATTCACCCCCCTTTCTAGGCGACATCCACGATCTTTCAGCGATGATACCCATGAGGATACGATTCTCCTCCTCGAGCTTGTTAACTTGCCGCTTAAGGTCCATAATTTCCTTGCGGAGCTTGCCAGTGACGGTTAAACCTCCTTTCACCCAAGGATGCTGCATAGCTGCGGGAGAACAAGTAACACTCTTTTTCATATTTTCATAAGAGAGAAACCTGACATTGGTTGGGATGACTGAGTTTGGAATAGCTGAGCTCTGTAGTTCCCCCATCGTGAATCCAGCCTGAAACCGAGAAGTAACTTCTTGATCTTCCTCCATGGCATCTATCCTCTTCAAGTCAGCCTCCATCTCTTCCTCCGTTGATGGACCAAAGTGGTCAGCATTGGTGTTTGCTCCTGGGCCAGGTGTTGGATGAGACACCCGACTCTCTCCAACTGACTCCTGAGAAGACATCTTACTCTTATCTGCGACTGCAACAGCTCGAAACAAAAAACATAGGATTTTTGCGTGATACGGTGGTCAAAACCTTCGGGAGAATATATAATGATTTTTTACCGACCAAAAGGAGTATCATACAATAAATCGGAGTCTGGGAGGTACACGAGCTGCCCACGAGGCAGGGGCGCGCCCAGTGGAAGGGGGCGCGCCCTCCACCCTCGTCAGGCTGGCAATGGGGATTACCCACGCGGATATTGGACCCCCATCCCCGTCCCCGCGACAGCCTTACCATGCCCGTCCCCGTCCCCATACCCGTCTACGGGGATAAAAATATTCCCATCCCCATCCCCGTCGGGTTTTTTATACCCGTGGGGAAACCCTTAGACGCTATCAGCAACAACCTCATATAGCATTTTAGTAGGAAAAATAGCATTCCAGCACAATAAATAGTATGTTGTGTATAGGTAAGGGTTTTCCTTGGTCTTTTTGGCCAAAGGGGTGGGATGGGTGAAAAATCAGTGGGTAAGGGCATGAATTACATGGGGTCTACTAATTATTGAGCCTGCATGTAAGGCCTACACGGGTAAGGCGGGTAACAGGCATGGGTAATGCTATCCCATCCCCATCCCCGTCATACACGCTGGGTAAGGTATTTGACCCACAAGCTTCCCCATGGGTATTAAAGCTGGCACATCCCCGTCCCCTAATATAGTACTTACCCATGGGGACACGGGTAACGGTTAACCATTGCCAGCTTGACACCCTCGTGGACGGCTCGTGTCTCTTCCGGACTGCCACTTATTTTTCTATTTTTCTAAATAATCCAAAACGGTGAAAAATTGCCATTAGAACTGTTTTGGAGTCGGTTTACTTATCGTACCACATACCTCTGCCTTTTCGGGGTGTGAATCATTCTGGAAAGTGTCCCTTACGTATTCCTCTGGGGTTACGGTTTCAATAACATTGGTTTCAACATTTATAGGATTACTTGAGATATAATGTTTGATTCTTTGACCATTCACTACCTTCGGATTTGTGCCTTCGAAGCTGTTGATTTTTATGGCACCGGAACGATAGACCTCCTCGATAACGTAAGGACCTTCCCATTTAGAGAGAAGTTTTCCTGCAAAAAATCTTAAACGCGAGTTTTATAACAAGACATAATCACCTACGTTAAACTCACACTTTTGTATCCTTTTATCATGCCATCTTTTAACTTTTTCTTTAAATAGCTTGGCATTCTCATAGGCATGGGTTCTCCATTCATCAAGAGAGCTAATGTCAAATAACCTCTTCTCGCCGGCAAGTTTGAAATCATAATTGAGCTCTTTAATAGCCCAATATGCCTTATGTTCTAGCTCAAGAGGTAAGTGACATGCTTTTCCATAAACCATCTTATATGGAGACATACCCATAGGAATGCAGTTCTATAGGCCCATAATGCATCATCTAGTTTCTTGGACCAATTCTTTCTAGACCTATTAACTGTCTTTTGCAAAATTAATTTCAGCTCTTTATTGCTTAATTCTACTTGACCACTAGTCTGTGGGTGATAAGGGGATGCAATTCTATGGTTAACATCATACTTAGCAAGCATTTTACAGAAATCACCATGTATAAAGTGTGAACCACCATCAGTCATTAAGTATCTAGGGACTCCAAACCTCGGGAAAATAATTTCTTTAAGCATCTTAATAGAGGTGTTGTGATCAACACTACTAGTTGGAATAGCTTCTACCCACTTAGTAACGTAATCAACAGCAACTAAAATATGTGTGTACCCATTGGAGGAAGAAAATGATCCCATATAATCAAATCCCCAAACATCAAATGTGTCGGTGTACTAAGGTAGGGGTACCTCAGTACCCCAACTTGTGCACGGGCAGTTGCAGCTTCCCGCGGCAGGGTTTACCACGTGCTCGCCGGAGACCTTCCTACTCCATGCCAAACCATTCAAAAACAAAGTATACAAGACAGAAGATCGAGACCTCGGCAAGCGGAGCTTGCCGGGAAGGCCGTTCCAGGCTCAAGGTTACTTCACTCACGCAAGGCCCTGGCAAGAGGAGCTTGCCAGGAAGACTAGAAGATTACATCATAGAAGACACGCCTCGGCGCTATATGCGTCCCGGCGAGAGCCCGGGGAGCGACAAGTTTCAGAGCCCGACAAGCCCCCCGGGCCCGGCAAGGTCAAGACCCCGACAAGGTGCTTGCCGGGAGAGTTGCGCTGTGTGCCCACACTCCAGCTCATCGGCCCACGCGTCGCCCTGGGGCCTTTCCAGGGACGCGTGGCGGATGGCTGTGCAGCCTGGGGGACACGGTGGCACTACACGGTGGTGAAGCCATCGCCGTGGCGAACGGAGACGCAAGGGCGGGAGCTTTTGGGGTCGACGGCGACGGGCATTGAATGCCCTTGTCCCCCACTGTCAAAGTAGGTAGCGACCACTGTTCACGCACTGTAGCTCCACTATTCCCGCACTGTTACAACTACCACCTCTTTTACATTTTTACCCCTTTCTCCTACGTTGACACCTGTCGGTGACCCCTTGCACTATAAAAGGAGGCCCATGCACAACGAGGAGGGGGTTCGGAACCTAGATCGCTCATACGCTCGGGGTAGCTGGTTCTTCAAGCTCCCGAGCTCTCCAACTCAATACAAACTAAGCAGGAGTAGGGTTTTACGCGTCCACCGCGGCCCGAACCTGGGTAAACTGCCCGCGTGCTCGCTACAATCTGCTCTTCGTGCTCCCTCCGCCCTCTTACCGCACAGACAAGGGGCTCCGGTCCCATAGGTGTTCGTGGCGGACAGTTTCCCCCGACATCTTTGGCGCGCCAGGTAGGGGGCGTCGAGGTTGTGCGAATCTGATCCGGCGTTCACGCGGGCGCATTCTTCATCAACCTCTCCAGTTTCATCAGCAACAGCACCATGGCCCCGAAGAAGAAGGCTTCGGAGGTCGGAGGCCCGTCTGCGTCTCATCCGCCGCCACCGGAACCGACGGTGGGCGGGGGAGACGCCGTCGGAAGGGTGGTCGCCGGCGAGGACACTCGCGGCGCCACCAAATCTAAGGACAAGACGGACGATCGAGCCTCGGTCTCCGTGGACGCGCCGCGTCCATCTCAGCACACGACAACCCAGCCGCGCCATACCGCAGGAGGTGGTATCCGCTTGCTGGGACAAGGGCAAGCCGGAGGCTCGCGGGACGCTCCGGACCACCGTCCGGGCACAAGCAAAGCGAAGGCGCCGGGGCGGGACCCTGCTCCTTCTAACGCTGTTAGGAGTCCGAGCATATCCCGCTCCTCGCACCGCTCGCCCCCGTTCCCCTCCACTCCAGCAGAAGCGCTCGCAAGGGCGCAACTGCTCCTCGACTTCCCTCCAGCGGCAGACAAGGCCGAAGACTGGAGGGCCACCATCCAGAGCCTGATCGCCTTCGCCAACAATGACTCTCCACAGCAGCCGGCGACCTCGCGGCTGCGGCAAGCTGAGAAGACGAAGGCCGACGACGACAAGACCGCCGGGGGTGCGACAACCGTGCACTCCCCGCCGCGGAAGCAGAAGACGCTGCCCCGCCGGAACAACGCCGACGACGGCTCCACGGGGTCGTCGGATCCGCGGGCTCGTCGGGACCAGCGCCAAGTCCTTGACGACCGGCGACAAGAAGACGCTCGCACAACGATCGAGCGCCGCCGAGAAGCTCGGCGACAATCAGACCAGAGGGCTGGGGACGCTGTCGACGCGCGCGCGCCCGGTGAACCAGGCGACTTGCCGTACGCGGCAGGCTGCCCTGCGTTTACCCGTGAGCTGCGGCGCGTCCAGTGGCCCAGCATGAAGAATTTCAAGCCCGACGTACCGGAGAAGTACGACGGCAAGACGCACCCCTCGGAGTTCCTCAGCGTTTACACCATCACGGTGCAGGCTGCCGGGGGGCGCGACGAGAAGATCTTGGCGAACTACTTCCCGCTCGTGCTTAAGCCGAACATTCGTTCCTGACTTATGCACTTGCCGGAAGGCTCCATCTCTTCTTGGGCAGACCTTTGCCATCAGTTTGTTGGCGCCTTCACCGGCGGCCACAAACCCCACGGCCAGGAGAGCGATCTCCACATTCTGGCCCAGAAGGAAGGAGAATCCCTGCGCAAGTACATCCAACGCTTCAGCCGTGTACAGCACAACATCCCTGACGTCCACCCTGCCGCGGTTATCAGCGCGTTCCACCAGAACGTGCGTAACCGCCGCATGCGTGAAGAAATGGCGATGACCAAGATTCGGGATGTCAGCGAGCTCTACGCTCTGGCAGACAAGTGCGCACGCGCAGAAGAGGGGAGGAGACTCCCCGGGGAGGATGCTGGCGCAGGAGGAAGCGACAGCGACAACGCCGCCCCGGCAAAGAAGGGCCGGCGGCGGAACAACAGAAGGAAAAACAAGAAGGAAGTGCTTGCCGTCGAGAAGTCCGGCAAGGAGGCTCCCGCCAAGCAAACGCAGGCTGGCGGCTCCGGCAAGGAGCCTGCCCCTGTAGCGGCAGCCGACAAGCAGGACGGCTCCGACAAGCAATACTGCAAGATCCACCGCACCAAAGGCCACGACCTCTCCAACTGCAAACGCGTCGAGTATCTCGTTGAGCAGCAGAAAGCTGAGTACGAGAGGCGCGACAAGGAGAAGGCCCAAGGTGGCGGGGGAGAGCCGAGCAAGAAGCGGCCGTTCAATGGCCGGGGAGGACGCCGCGGCAAGGCCAAGCAGCGGCACGGTGATCGACCTCCCCGGGGCCGTGACAAGGATGAAGAGGACGACGACGAAGACATGGAAGATGAGGATAACAGCGAGCAGGAGTTCCAGAAGGCCACGGAGGTCCTGTGCGTCGACGGTGGCGCCTCTCTGCACACCTCCCACCGCCAGCTAAAGCAGTGGGTGCGCGAGGTGAATGCAGCGGAGCCGCCCGTGGAGTCGCGCAGGCTCCTCAAATGGTCCAGCACGCCCATCATTTTCGATCTTGAGGATCACCCTGACCGCACCACTGCGGTCGGGTGCTTGCCGATGCTGGTCTCACCCACCATCCGCAACCTCAAGGTCACCAAAATGTTGGTTGACGGCGGGGCCGGGCTGAACTTGATCTCCTCTGCTGTGATCAAGAAACTCCAAATTCCAGATGGCGAGCTCGAAGAGACCGGTTCTTTCCAAGGAATCAACCCGGGAAGGAGCAAGCCCAAGGGGAAGATCACTCTGCCGGTGACCTTTGGCGGGGAGCTCAACTTCAGAACTGAGCGCATCACTTTCGACGTCGCCGATATTCCATTGCCATACAATGGAATACTCGGCCGTCCTGCCCTCGCCAAGTTCATGGCAGCTTCCCATTATGCCAACAACGTACTCAAGATGCCGGGGCCGATAAGCGTCATCACTGTCCACGGCGACAAGAAAGATGCGCTTGTTTGCGCCGACAAGATCTACCGGGATGCGGCAGCTGCGGCAGAGAAGGAAACACTTGCCGCTGAAGCTCCCGGGGGGAAGAAGACGAAGACCAAGTCCGGCAAGTGCTCTGGGGCCCACTCCGGCAACCGCACCTCTTCGGAGTGCTGCGCTGCCGTCGAGGACGTCCCATCGAGCTCCACCGGCAAGTGCAAGAAGGGAATAGCCGCTCCTCCGGCAACCAAGAAGGTGTCCGCCAAGGAGGACGGCACTGGTGGTACCTTTACCATCAGTGCCACGCTTGACAGCAAATAGGAAAGCGCGCTCGTTGCCTTCCTGCGGGCGAATGTCGATGTGTTTGCCTGGCAACCATCTGACATCCCCGGTGTTCCCAGGAAGGTAATTGAGCACAAGCTTGCTGTCTGTCCTCATGCGCGGCCCATCAAGCAGAAAGTGAGGAAGCAAGCCGTGGAGCGCCAAGAATTCATCAACGAAGAAATCAAGAAGCTAGAGGCAGCAGGCCTAGTTAGAGGTGTGATCCATCCAACGTGGTTAGCGAACCCAGTCGTCGTGCGCAAGGCCAACGGGAAGTGGAGACTGTGTATAGACTTCACCGATGTGAATAAAGCATGTCCCAAGGATCCATTCCCTTTGCCGCGCATTGACCAGATCGTTGACTCCACTGCCGGATGTGAGCTACTCTCTTTTCTTGATGCATATTCAGGCTACCACCAAATTTTTATGGCCAAGGAAGACGAAGAGAAGACTGCATTTATCACTCCTTGTGGCACTTATTGCTTCATACGCATGCCATTTGGACTGAAGAATGCAGGATCAACATTTGCAAGGGTAGTGCACACTGCTTTTGAGCCACAGATCCACAGAAACGTAGAGGCTTACATGGATGACATTGTGGTGAAGAGTAAGAGCAAGGAAACCCTGATCCAAGATTTGGAAGAAACATTTCAGAACCTGCGCAGGATACAGCTCAAGTTGAACCCCGAGAAGTGCGTCTTCGGAGTCCCCTCCGGCAAGCTTCTCGGGTTCTTTGTGTCACAGAGAGGGATTGAAGCTAATCCCGACAAGATTAAAGCCATTGAGCAGATCGAGGCCCCGAAGCGCGTCAAGGATGTCAGAAGGCTTGCAGGTTGTGTGGCTGCCCTCAGTAGGTTCATTTCGAAATCTGCAGAACGCGCCCTGCCTTTCTTCAAAATCTTGAAAAAGGCAGGTCCCATGAAGTGGACTCCGGAAGCGGAGGCAGCGCTGCAAGATTTGAAACGGTACCTATCCTCCACTCCAGTACTTGTCGCACCTAGACCACAGGAAAAGTTGTTGCTATACCTAGCGGCAACCAACCAGGTGGTTAGTGCTGCGTTAGTAGTGGAGAGGGAGCCCGACGAGGAGGCTACACCACCGGCAAGCGAGTCCAGCGACAAGCAGGGGGCTGCTCCGACAAGCTCTGGCCCCGACAAGGACAACTCTGCGCAGGAACAGGAAGAAGTGTGGAAGAAAATGGTGCAGCGCCCAGTGTATTTTGTAAGTTCCCTTCTCCAGGGGGCTAGATCAAGATACTCTGGTGTGCAAAAGTTGCTTTTCGGCCTCGTCATGGCCTCGAGAAAGCTGCGCCATTACTTCCAGGCACATGAGATAACAGTGGTCACTCGCTTTCCGCTGAAGAGGATATTGCACAACCCAGAAGCAACAGGCAGGATCGTTGAGTGGGCACTAGAGCTGTCGAGCTTTGGACTCAAGTTTGAAAGTACTTCAACCATACAGAGCCGAGCTTTGGCAGAATTCATAGCTGAGTGGACCCCAACACCCGATGAAGAAGTCCAAGAAACAAGTGCACCCGTACAAGAAGCGACAAGTGAATGGGTAATGTATTTTGATGGTGCCTTCTCGCTGCAAGGCGCCGGTGCTGGCGTGGTACTTATCGCACCCACCGGAGAGCACCTCAAATATGTTATCCAGATGCACTTTCCCAGGGAGCAAGCGACAAACAACACTGCAGAATATGAAGGCTTGCTTGCCGGCCTCAGGATTGCGGCCGAACTTGGGATCAGGAAGATGATTGTGCGAGGAGATTCTCAGTTGGTGGTCCGGCAAGTCAACAAGAGTTATCAGAGCCCTTTGATGGAAGCTTATGTAGATGAAGTGAGGAAGCTTGAGGAGCACTTTGAAGGTCTGCAGATGGAGCACGTTCCGAGAGCTCAGAATGAAATTGCAGATGGCCTTTCAAAGTGTGCTTCGATGAAGTTACCTGTGGAACCAGGGACCTTCTTGCTCAAGCTAACTCAACCATCCGTTACACCATCAATTGGGCAGTCCAAG
Source organism: Secale cereale (assembly GCA_902687465.1). Classification (NCBI taxonomy): domain Eukaryota; kingdom Viridiplantae; phylum Streptophyta; class Magnoliopsida; order Poales; family Poaceae; genus Secale; species Secale cereale. The sequence continues at coordinate 138,505,274 of LR738716.1, forward strand.
AAGAGAAAGTTGGTCTCCGGCGACTACTTGCCGGCGGATCTACCTGAAACCGCCGCCAAGGTCCCCAAGATCGACAACCAGAATGCTGAGGAACAGTTTGCTCCTGCAGGTCCTCGGGTCTGTACAGTTGAAGCAAGCGTTCCCGACAAGCCTCGCCCCGGCGAGCTTGCCGGGGGACCTTCAGCTCCGGCAGAGCCAGACGTTCTTGCCGTAGAAGCCGAGGTCCCCGCAGTGGCCCTCATGCCTTTAGTCCTTGCCGTTGAGCCCCAAGCTCCGGCATGGGCGCAGCGGATCGTCCGTTTTCTGCAAACTGGAGAACTTCCCGACGACCCAGAAGAAATAGAGAAGATAACCAGGCAGTCAAGTATGTACCAGTTCGTGGACAACGAGCTGTACAGAAGAAGGCTCAATGGTGTCAGATTGAAGTGCATCTCCAGGGAAGATGGACAGAAGCTGTTGGCGGAAATACACGGAGGCATATGCGGCCACCACATCGGCGCAAGGGCGCTTGCCGGGAAAGCTTTCCGGCAAGGGTTCTTTTGGCAAGAAGCCCTCCAAGATGCAACTGTCGGGGAACGTTGCATGGGAAACAAAAATTTTCCTACGCTCACCAAGATCAATCTAGGAGATGCACATCTATGAGAGGAGAGTTGGATCCACATACCCTTGTAGTTCGCTAAGCGGAAGCGTTTCAAGAACGCGGTTGATGGAGTCATACTCGCCGCGATTCAGATCGCCGAAGATCCTAGCACCGAACGGACGGTGCCTCCGCGTTCTTCACACGTGCAGCCCGGTGACGTCTCCCACGCCTTGATCTAGCAAGGAGAGAGGGAGAGGTTGGGGAAGACTCCATCCAACAGCAGCACGACGGCGTGGTGGTGGTGGAGGAGCGCGGGACTCCAGCAGGGCTTCGCCAAGCGCTGCAAGAGACGAGGAGGGAGAGGGGTAGGGCTGCGCCAAGAGGGAGACGTTCTCGTGTGTCTAGCAGCCCTAAAACCTCACATATATATAGGGGGAAGGGAGGGCTGCGCCCCCTTTAGGGTTTCCCACCCCTAGGGGTGCGGCCAGCCCTAGAAAACCCATCTAGGGTGCGGCCAAGGGGGGGGAGAGAGAGGGGGCGCCCTAGGGTGGGCCTTAAGGCCCATCTGGACCTAGGGTTTGCCCCCCTCCACACTCCATGCGCCTAGGGACTTGGTGGGGGGGCGCACCAGCCCCCTTGGGGCTGGTCCCCTCCCACACTTAGCCCACGCAGCCACCTGGGGCTGGTGGCCCCACCTGGTGGACCCCCGGGACCCTCCCGGTGGTCCCGATACATTACCGATATCGCCCGAAACTTTTCCGGTGACCAAAACAGGACTTCCCATATATGAATCTTTACCTCCGGACCATTCCGGAACTCCTCGTGACGTCCGGGATCTCATCCGGGACTCCGAACAACATTCGGTAACCGCGTACATACTTTCCCTATAACCCTAGCGTCATCGAACCTTAAGTGTGTAGACCCTACGGGCTCGGGAACCATGTAGACATGACCGAGACAACTCTCCGGCCAATAACCAACAGCGGGATCTGGATACCCATGTTGGCTCCCACATGTTCCACGATGATCTCATCGGATGAACCACGATGTCAAGGATTCAATCAATCCCGTATACGATTCCCTTTGTCTATCGGTATAGCACTTGCCCGAGATTCGATCGTCGGTATACCGATACCTTGCTCAATCTCGTTACCGGTAAGTCTCTTTACTCGTTCCGTAACACATCATCCCATGATCAACTCCTTGATCACATATTGTGCACATTATGATGATGTCCTACCGAGTGGGCCCAGAGATACCTCTCCGTCATGCGGAGTGACAAATCCCAGTCTCGATTCGTGCCAACCCACCAGACACTTTCGGAGATACCTGTAGTGCACCTTTATAGCCACCCAGTTACGTTGTGACGTTTGGTTCACCCAAAGTATTCCTACGGTATCCGGGAGTTGCACAATCTCATGGTCTAAGGAAAAGATACTTGACATATAGAAAAGCTTTAGCATACGAACTACACGATCTGTGCTAGGCTTAGGATTGGGTCTTGTCCATCACATCATTCTCCTAATGATGTGATCCCGTTATCAACGACATCCAATGTCCATGCTTAGGAAACCGTAACCATCTATTGATCAACGAGCTAGTTGTCTAGAGGCTCACTAGGGACATGGTGTTTGTCTATGTATCCACACATGTATCTGAGTTTCCTATCAATACAATTCTAGCATGGATGATAAACGATTATCGTGAACAAGGAAATATAATAATAACCAATTTATTATTGCCTCTAGGGCATATTTCCAACAGTCTCCCACTTGCACTAGAGTCAATAATCTAGTTCACATCGCCATGTGATTAACACTCACAGGTCACATCGCCATGTGACCAACATCCAAAGAGTTTACTAGAGTCAGTAATCTAGTTCACATCAATATGTGATTAACACTCAATGAGTTCTGTGTTTGATCATGTTATGCTTGTGAGAGAGGTTTGTAGTCAACGGGTCTGCAACATTCAGATCCCTATGTACTTCGCAAAACTTTATGTCATATCGTAGATGCTGCTACCACGTTCCACTTGGAGCTATTCCAAACTGTTGCTCCATTATACGTATCCGGTATCTCCACTTAGAGTTATCCGGATAGGTGTTAAGCTTGCATCGACGTAACTCTTTACGTCGAACTCTTTATCACCTCCATAGTCGAGAAACATTTCCTTATTCCTCTAAGGATAATTTTGACCACTATCTAGTAATCCACTCCTGGATCACCTTTGTACCCTCTTGCCAGACATGTGGCAAGGCACACATCAGGTGCGGTACTTAGCATGGCATACTGTATAGAGCCTATGACAAAACCATAGGGGACGACCTTCGTCCTTCCTCTTTCTTCTGCTGTGGTCAAGCTTTGAGTCTTACTCAACTTCACACCTTACAACTCAGGTAAGAACTCTTTCTTTGACTGATCTATTTTGAACTCCTTCAAAAATATGACAAGGTGTGTGCTCTTTGAAAGTCTAATCAGGCGTCTTGATCTATCTGTATAGATCTTGATGCCCAATATGTAAGCAGCTTTATCCAGGTCTTCCTTTGAAAAACTCATTTCAAACAACCCTTTATGCTTTCCAGAAATTCTACATCATTTCGGATCAACAATATGTCATTCACATATACTTATCAGAAATGTTGTAGTGCTCCCACTCACTTTATTGCAAATACAAGTTTCCAACAAACTTTGTATACCCAAAAACTTTGATCACTCCATCAAAGTGTATATTCCGACTCCGAGATGCTTGCTCTAGTCCATGGAAGGATCGCTGGAGCTAGCATATCTTTTAGCATCCTTAGGATCGACAAAACCTCTCTGATTGTATCACATACAACCTTTCCTTACGAAAACTGGTAAGGAAACTTGTTTTGTCATCCATCTGCCAGATTTCATAAATGCAGCTAATGCTAACATGATTCCGACGGTCTTAAGCATCGCTACGGGTGAGAAAATCTCATCGTAGTCAACTCCTTGAACTTGTGGAAAACTCTTCGCCACAAGTCGAGCTTCATAGACGGTGACATTACCGTCCACGTCCGTCTTAGTCTTAAAGATCCATTTGTCTCAATGGCTTGCCGATCATAGGGCAAGTCCACCAAAGTCCATACTTTGTTTTGATACATGGATCCTATCTCGGATTTATCGGCTTCTAACCATTTGTCGGAATATGGGCCCACCATCGCTTCTCCATAGTTCGTAGGTTCATCGTTGTCCAACAACATGACCTCTAAGACAGGATCACCGTACCACTCAGGAGTAGTACATATCCTTGTCGACCTACGAGGTTCGATAGCAACTTGATCTGGAGCTTCATGATCACTATCATTAGTATCCTCTTCAACTGTCGTAGGTTCCACAGAAACATCTTTCTGTGTTGCACTACTATCCGGTTGAAGTGAGGGTACGACAACCTCATCAAGTTCTATCTTCCTCCCACTCAATTCTTTCGAGAGAAACTCCTTCTCGAGAAAGGACCCATTCTTAGGGACAAACATTTTTGCCCTTGGATCTGAGATAGGAGGTATACCCAACTGTTACCTTTGGGTATCCTATGAAGATGTATTTGTCCGCTTTGGGTTCGAGCTTTTCCCGGCTGAAGCCATAAGCCTCGCAGCCCCAAACATTGAGAAACGACAACTACGGTTTCTTGCCAAACCATACGACGTCGTCTCAACGGACTTAGATGGTGCCCTATCTAAAGTGAATGCAGCTGTCTCTAATGCATAACCTCAAAATAACAACGGTAGATCGGTAAGATACATCATAGATCGCACCATATCTCATAAGGTTCGATTACGATGTCCGGACACACCATTACGCTGTGGTGTTCCAGGGGACTTCAACTGCGAAACAATTCCACAATGTCTTAAGTGATTGCCAAACTCATAATTCAGATAATATCCCCTTGATCAGATCGTAGGAACATGATCTTCTTGTTATGATGATTCTTAATCTTCACTCTGAAATTTTTGAACCTTTCAAACGTTTCAGACTTTTGCTTCATTAAGTAAATATACCATATCTACTCAAATCGTCAGTGAAGATGAGAAAATAACGATATCCACCACACGCCTTAATTCTCATTGGATCACATACATCAGCATGTATGATTTCCAACAAGTCATTTGCCCGTTTCATTGTACCTGAAAACGGGATCTCAGTCATCCTGCCCATGAGGCATGGCTCGCATGTGTCAAGCGATTCAAAATCAAGTGACTCCAAACGTACATCAGCATGGAGTTTCTTCATGCATTTTATGCCAAAATGACCTAAGCGGCAGTGCCACAAGAAAGTGGTACTATCATTATTAACTCTACATCTTTTGGCATTAATATTATCATTATGTGTATTACCATGATCGAGATTCAACGAACCATTGGGTGCATGACCATAAAGGTATTATTCATGTAAACAGAATAACCATTATTCTCTAACTTAAATGAATAACCGTATTGCGATGAACATGATCTAATCATTTTCATGCTCAACGTAGACACCTGATAACATTTATCTAGGTTCAACACTAATCTCGAAAATAGACGAAGTGTGCGATGGTGATCTTATCAACCTTGGAAACACTTCCAACACACATCGTCACCTCGCCCTTAGCTAGTCTCCATTCAGTCCGTAGCTTTTGCTTCAAGTCACTAATAATAGCAACTGAACCGGTATCCAATACCCAGGTGCTACAAGGAGTACTACTAAGGTACACATCAATAACACGTATATCAAATATACTTTGTTGAAGTTGCCAGCTATCATATCTACCATGTATTTGGGGTGGTTCCGCTACCATGTGACCGTTCCCCTTACAATAGAAGCACTTAGTCTCGAGGTTTGGGTTCAACCATGGGTTCCTTCATCAGAGTGACAACAGGTTTGCCATTCATGAAGTTTCCCTTCTAGCCCTTACCCCTTTTGAAACCAGTGGTCTTGCTAAACCATCAACACTTGATGCTCCTTCTTGATTTCTACTTTTGCGGTACTAAGAACCGCTAATAGCTCC
>LR738716.1:138530165-138557674 GCA_902687465.1 Secale cereale
GAGGACTGGGGGGTACAGACCCCATGAAGACCAATGACGGGGGGGGGGGTTAATCCGACCCCCAGCCGCATATGACTCCGGAGATCCACAAGGCTCTGAAGTCTAATGAGCGACCCCCTATAGGAGAAGATGGAGCGACGACCTCTGCTAATCCGGAGGCGCCAAATACCACGGCGGACGCACTCCAAAGTGCATCCGTCCTAGACAAGCACCGCATCCTGATGGGTACGGTGTCTGAGAAGATTCTGTCCGCCAAGAGCAGGCTGAATGAAGCCTTCTCCAGCCTGCTAGCAGGCTTCGAGGTACGCAATGTAATGTTTTTGATCATTTTTATGAAAAAAATATGCCTATATAGATAGTAGCCCCTGAGACTCTGTTCGGTTTTTTTGAAAGAAAAGCGAGCACAGGATCAATAATCATTTGTCAGGTGGTAACATACTTTTTATTTGGATTAAAATTATGCTTCGCTGTTAGCGGCGACTGCCTAGTCACGGAAGTTTCCGAACTCAAATGGAAACTGGAGCGAGCCGATGAGGACCCAGTCCTTGTTAACGCGCGGCTCGACCAAGCGCAAGGTATAAGATACATCTTACTGTGCGCCTGTTTATGTCCATGTTGTGTGGAATTTCAAGAGCTGCAATGTGCGTGTTTGTACAGATGGTGCCGCCGCGGTGGAGACCCTCAGGGGTGATCTTGCCAAGCCAAGGAGCGAGCAAGGATAAGCCAAGCAGTTGCTGATAAAGCGGTTGCGGATTTAATGGCCGAACAGGCCGCTCGACACCGTTTTGAGGAACGGGTGACCGAGATGGAGCAAAAGCTCAAGGACACCGCCGCCAAGTGCGAGTCTTTAGAAAAACAAAATGAGGCGAAAGGGACCGAACTCGCCAAGGCCCTACAAGATGCTTCAGAGGTGCGGTCCGAATCCTGCGCGGCGCGCGAAGAAATCCGTCAAGCCGGACAGATAGCGGCTGGTAAGCCCTTTCTTTTACAGGCTAAATTTGGGGACCGGAAGTATGCGGATGCGGACGCCACCCAATTCTTCCAGGCCCAGGAGGGGTACGCGATGGAGAAGCTCTTCTGGTCACAGTTTGCAGGGAAGAAGCGTCCCGGACTGCTAAATGACCAGATGGCACAATGGGCGGAGCTGCATAAGATGTCTGGCGCGGCCATGAAGTACGTCATAGTCCGGTTGTGGCTGGACGAAGATATTCCAGACAGCTACTTCAGTCTCGTGCGGCGTCTCGTCGATGCGCTGCCCCGAATCGATAATTTTAAGAGGTGGTCTTGTATAGAAGGGGTGCGAATGGCCTTCGCCCGTGTTTAGATGCACTGGGCAAAGATGAAGGCCGAAAAGGTGGCAGTTGAGGGTCCACCCGAAAGCAAGGACCACCGCACACCAGAGCGCTATTTTGAGGACGTACTAAAAGGTGCCCGCCTTATAGAAGGCCAATGCTCTAAGGATGTAGTGTTGGAATGAACAAGTCCGAACTGTTCGGAAGTTTGTATTATGAACTTAGTCTTTTGTAATATATTCCTTCCTTTATGAAGAGTTTTATCCTCCTGTGTGGCCGTTTTTATATCTGAGAGTTCCCAGTCGTCGGCTTCAACCCCCATGTAGATACCACCAGGGTGTTCGGAATTGCACATGAATACACTTAACCCAACGTCTTGGCCCATGAAGGAGGTATTAGTGCGGCAAACCAGGCAATTAAACTATTCGGTTTTATTGCTCTCACTTAGCCGTAGGAGTTTGACGATGGGTCTACAAAGTAGCCCCTAGTATGTACGTAGCTGCCCCCACTGTGGATGCGTTATGTATGTGAGCAGGAAACAGTCCTTCGTGTAATACGGAAAAAATCGCTAAAGATTGTAATAAGTCACCGAGTGGCTGACCAGCTCTTGCCACATCATGACAGTCAATTTTCTAGTTTCTCTACTGAGGTGTTTAACCGGATGAACCAGAAACACAATCGCAGTAGTTCTCTGCTACCTCTCGAGCATGCGTTGTTTTTCCCTTGAAGAGGAAAGGGTGATGCAGCAAAGTAGCGTAAGTATTTCCCTCACTTTTTGAGAACCAAGGTATCAATCCAGCAGGAGACTACACGCAAGTTCCTCGTACCTGCACAAACAAATAAGAACCTTGCAACCAACGCGATAAAGGGGTTGTCAATCCCTTCTCGGCCACTTGCAAAAGTGAGATCTGATAGAGATAATAGGATAAATATTTTTGGTATTTTTGTTGTATAGATTGAAAGTAAAGATTGCAAAATAAAAGAACAGTAAAGATAACTAGTTGATGGAAGATTAATATGATGGAAGATAGACCCAGGGGCCATAGGTTTCACTAGTGGCTTCTCTCAAGATAGCAGATTCTAAGATGGGTGAACAAATTACTGTCGAGCAATTGATAGAAAAGCGCATAGTTATGAGAATATCTAGGCATGATCATTGTATATAGGCATCACGTCCGTGACAAGTAGACCAAAACGATTCTGCATCTACTACTATTACTCCACACATCGACCGCTATCCAGCATGCATCTAGAGTATTAAGTTCATAAGAACAGAGGAACGCTTTAAGCAAGATGACATGATGTATGATACGTCTCCAACGTATATATAATTTTTGATTGTTCTATGCTATTATTTATGAAGTCTTGGATGTTTAATGGATTTATCATTCACTTTTATATCATTTTTGGAACTAACCTACTAACCCAAAGGCCCAGTCCAGATTGCTGTTTTTTGCCTATTTCAGGGTTTTGCAGAAAAGGAATATCAAACCGAGTCCAAACGGAATGAAACCTTCGCAGGAGATATTTTTGGAGGAAATCACGCACGAAAGACTTCAGGGCCAAGCCAGAGGACAGGGGCCCACCCTCGAGGGTGGGGGGCACGCCCCCCTTCCTAGGGTGCGCCCCCTGCCTCGAGGGCAGCCCCTGTGGCCCCCGGTGCCCCTCTTCTTCCTATATATACCTACATACCCCAGAAATTCCATACGCAGAGAGAAAACCCTAATTCCACTGCCATAGCTGCTGTTCTCGTGGAGAACCCATCTTGGAGCCTGTTCTGGGAGGGGGGTCCATCACGGAGGCCTTCTTCATCATCATCATCACCCTCACCATGAGTTGTGAGTAGTTTACCACAGACCTTCGGGTCCATAGCTAGTATCTAGATGGCTTCTTCTCTCTCTCTGGATCTCAATACAAAGTTCTCCTCGGTCTTGGAGGAGATCTATTCGATGTAATCTCTTTTTGCGGTGTGTTTGTCGAGATCCGATGAATTGTGAGTTTATGATCAAGGTTATCTATGAAAGATATTTGGTTCTTCTCTGAACTTTTTATGTGTGCTCATAATATCCTTGCAAGTCTCTTCGAATTATTGGTTTGGTTTGGCCTACTAGATCTATACTTCTTGCAATGGGAGAAGTGCTTGGCTTTGGTTTCAATCTTGCAGTGTCCTTTCCCAGTGACAGTAGGGGCAGCAAGACACGTATTGTATAGTTGCCATTGAGGATAAAAAGAGGGGTTTTCATCATATTGCTTGAGTTTATCCCTCTACATCATGTCATCTTGCTTAAGGCGTTACTCCGTTCATATGAACTCAATACACTAGATGCATGCTGGATAGCGGTCGATGTGTGGAGTAATAGTAGTAGATGCAGACAGGAGTCGGTCTACTTGTTTCGAACGTGATGCCTATATACAATGATCATGCCTAGATAGTCTCATAATTATTCGCTTTTCTATCAATTGCTCGACAGTAATTTGTTTACCCGCCGTAGATTACCGCTATCATGAGAGAAGCCACTAGAGAAAACTATGCCCCCGGGTCTATCTTTATCATATTACTTTCCCGTCAACTAGCCTATTTCTGTAGCCGTTGTTTATTTGCTTTCTTTACTTTCTGTTTCTATACCAAAAATACCAAAAATATAATTATCATCTCTATCAGATCTCACTATCGTAAGTGACCGTAAAGGGATTGAGAACCCCTTATCGCGTTTGCTGTGAAGTTCTTATTTGTTTTTGCAGGTGAGAGGGACTGGCGCGTGGTGTCCTACTGGATTGATACCTTGGTTCTCAAAAACTGAGGGAAATACTTATGCTACTGTGCTGCATCTCCCTTTCCTCTTCGAGGGAATACAACGCAAGCTCAAGAGGTAGCAAGAAGAATTTCTGGCGCCGTCGCCGGGGAGGCTTACGCAAAAGTCATATACCAAGTACCTATCACAAACCCTTATCCTTCGCATTACATTTTTGCCTCTCGTTTTCCTCTCCCCCACTCCACCCTTGCCGTTTTATTTACCCTTCTTCTACCGTGTGTTTATCGTTCGCTTGCCTCTTGCTTGCTTGTGTGATATGTGCCCTCAATTAGCTTGCATCTTCGCTTGCTAAAGTATGGATCCTCATCCACTTGGTAATCTCTTTAAGAGATCCAATTATGTTGAACCTATTGCTAGTGAGTTGACTGCACTAGATTTATGGGGTTTTGCTTGAAATTTGTGAATCTGAAAATTGTGACGAAATATTGAAAAAAAACATAAATTGATTCATGATAGCTCTTTCGGTAAAAAGCATGATTGCAATGATGTTACTATAAATTCTATTAATGTCAATTGTGCTAATGATATGCAAAACCCTAAGCTTGGGGATGCTAGTATTGCTATGTCCAATACTTGTTGCAATGATCATGATTGGGGTGATGCTTATTACGATCTTGAAAATTTATTTCAACCCCATGGTGAATATGAGATTGATAATAATGTTTGCAATAATATTGAAAGTGGGTTTGGAAGAGTGTTAACTTTAGATCCCACATATTTGGAGTATGATCAATCTTATGAATTTTTTGATAAGAGGGGGTTTGGAGAGGTCATGACTTTAGTTAATATTGATCCCACTATTTTGGAAGAGTGTCAACTTCGTATGCATGTGGATCGTGTTGAGAATGTGTTATGTGATAGCTATTTTGTTGAATTTGATCATGATCCTACATGCAATTATTACGAGATAGGGAAATATGGTTATAGAAATTTTCAAGTTGCTAAATTACCTCTCGTTATGTTGAGATTGCTGTTGTTTCTTTCTCCTTCCTTGCATATGCTAGATCTTGCTTGTCTTGGTAATTTGTTTTCCTATAAGATGCCTATGCATAGGAAGTATGTTAGACTTAGATGAGATTTTCACATGCTATATGATGCTCTCTTTGTGCTTCAATTCTTATCTTTCATGTGAGCATCATTGAAATTATCGTGCCTAGCTTGGGGCGTAAAACGATAGCGCTTGTTGGGAGGCAAACCAATTTTATGTTTTTTTGCTTTTGTTGCTGTTAGGGAATAAATATTTCATCTAGCCTCTGATTAGATGTGTTTTCATGTTTTGTTTAGTGTTTGTGCCAAGTAGAACCTTTGGTAAGACTTGTGTGAAGTTTATATGATCTTGCTGTGAAAAACAGAATCGTTAGCGCTCGCTAAAGTAGACTTAAGATTTTACTGGAGCGTGCTTTTTAGTTAATTCTTTTTTCTGCTGATTGGTAGACAAATTTCTCACATTTACCAATTTAGTTTGAATTTTTTGGAGTTCCATAAGTAGGCGAACCCAGCATATTACTACAGATTGTTCTGTTTTTGACAAATTCTGTTTTTCGTGTGTTGTTTGCTTATTCCGATGCATCTATGAGTAATATTGGAGGATATGAACCATATATAACTTGGATTACAGTAGGTTTAACACCAATATAAACAAAGTGTGAATTCCTTGCTGTAACTTTGAGTGGTGGTTTGATTTCTCTTACTAACGGAGCTCACGAGAATTTTTGTCTAAGTTTTGTGTTGTGAAGTTTTCAAGTTTTGAGTATTGCTTTGATGGAATATGGAACAAGGAGTAGCCAAGGTCTAAGCTTGGGGATTCCCATGGCACCCCAAGTAAATTCAAGATAATCAAAAGCCTAAGCTTGGGGATGCCCCGGGAAGGCATCCCCTCTTTCGTCTTCATCCATCGATAACTATACTTGGAGCTATATTTTTATTCGCAACATGCTATGTGTTTTGCTTGGAGCGTCTTGTATAATTTTGAGTCTTTGCTTGTTAGCTTGCCACAATCATCCTTTCTGGACACACCTATTTGAGAGATTTAAATATGGCCTAGAAATTATTAGAACACTCTATGTGCTTCACTTATATCTTTTGAGTTGAATAGTTTTTGCTCTAGTGCTTCACTTATATCTTTTAGAGCATGGTGGTGGTAATATTTTGTAGAAATTGTTGAACTCTCATGCTTAACTTATATCTATTTGAGAGTATATTAAAACATCATGGTAAAGTGTTTAGGCTAAAGAAACTAGTCTTCACATGATAAACATCCAATGTCAATGTAGTAAAAAAATTCACATCAAGTGCATTGAATAGTAAGAGATGTTGGATGCTTGATAATTGTTTTGAGACATGAGGATAGTGATATTAGAGTCATGCTAGTGGAGTAATTATGAAATTGAGAAATATTTGTGTTAAGGTTGGTGATTCCCGTAGCATGCACGTATGGTGAACCGTTATGTGACTAAGTTAAAGCATGAGGTATTTGTAGAGTGTCAACCTTTGTGTGGAGGTCGGGGGTGCGCGATGGTTAACTCCTACCAACCTCCCCCTAGGGGTATGCGTTGATTGCTTTGTTTTGATGACTCGTAGATTTTTGCAATAAGTATATGAGTTATTATGACTAATGTTGAGTCCATGGATTATACGCACCTCTCACCCTTCCACCATTGCTAGCCTCTCTTGTACCGCGCAACTTTCGCCAGTGCCATAAACCCACTATATATCCTTCCTCAAAACAGCCACCATATTGTTCCTCAAAACAGCCACCATACCCACCTATCATGGCATTTCCATAGCCATTCCGAGATATATTGCCATGCAACTTTCCACCGTTCCGTTTATATGACACGCATCATATTGTCATATTGCCATGCATGATCATGTAGTTGACATCGTATTTTTGGCAAGGCCACCATGCATAATTTTTATACATGTCACTCTTGTTTCATTGCACATACCGGTACACCGCCGGAGGCATTCATATAGAGTCATACTTTGTTGTTGTAGTATCGAGTTGTAATCTTGTGTTGTAATGGAAGTGTGATGATCATCATTTTTAGAGCATTGTCCCATGGGAGGAAAGGCTGAATCTATAAAGCCCCTCCGCAAAGAAAAAGGCCAAAGAAAAAAAGAAAGGCCCAAAAAAAGAGAAAAAAAGAAAAAAAGGGACAATTGCTACTATGTTTTTCCACACTTGTGCTTCAAAGTAGCACCATGTTCTTCATTATAGAGAGTCTCATGCTTAGTCACTTTCATATACTAGTGGGAATTTTCGTTATAGAACTTGGCTTGTATATTCCAACGATGGGCTTCCTCAAATGCCCTAGGTCTTCGTGAGCAAGCAAGTTGGATGCACACCCACTAGTTTCTTTTGTTGAGCTTTCATTCATATTTAGCTCTAGTGCATCCGTTGCATGGCAATCCCTACTCACTCACATTGATATCTATTGATGGGCATCTCCATAGCCCGTTGATACGCCTAGTCGATGTGAGACTATCTCCCTTCTTTTTGTCTTCTCCACAACCACCTCTATTCCACCTATAGTGCTATATCCATGGCTCACGCTCATGTATTGCATGAAAGTAGAAAGATTTGAAAAGATAGAGCATGAAAACAAATGCTTGGCTGGAATCGGGGTTGTGCATGATATGAATATTTTGTGTGATAACAAGGGAGCATAGCCAACACTATATGATTTTGTAGGGATAACTTTCTTTAGCCATAGTATTTTGAGAAGACGTGATTGCTTTGTTAGTATTGCTTGAAGTATTGTTATTTCTTATGTCAATATAGACTTTTATCTTGAATCTTTCAGATCTAAACATTCATGCCACAATTAAGAGAATTACATTGAAAAACTATATTGGTTAGCATTCCACATCAAAAAGTCTTTCTTTATCATTTGCCTACTCGAGGACGAGCAGGAATTAAGCTTGGGGATGCTTGATACGTCTCCAATGCATCTATATTTTTTTATTGTTCCATGCTATTATTTATGAAGTCTTGGATGTTTAATGGGCTTTATCATTCACTTTTATATCATTTTGTGGACTAGCCTACTAACCCAAAGGCCTAGTCCAGATTGCTGTTTTTTTGCCTATTTCAGGGTTTTGCAGAAAAGGAATATCAAACGGAGTCCGGACGGAATGAAACCTTCGCAGGAGATATTTTTGGAGGAAATCACCCACGAAAGACTTTGGGGCCAAGCCAGAGGATAGGGGGCCCACCCTCGAGGGTGGGGGCGCCCCCCCCCCCTTCCCAGGGCGCGCCCCCTACCTCGAGGGCAGCCCCTGTGGCCCCCGGTGCCCCTCTTCTTCCTCTCTATATATACCTACGTACCCCAGAAACTCCATACGAAGAGAGAAAACCCTAATTCCACTGTCGTAGCTGCTGTTCCCATGGAGATCCCATCTTGGAGCCTGTTCCGGGAGGGGGATCCATCACGGAGGCCTTCATCATCATCATCATCATCGCCCTCACCATGAGTTGTGAGTATTTTAGCACAGACCTTCGGGTCCATAGCTAGTATCTAGATGGCTTCTTCTCTCTCTCTCTCTGGATCTCAATACAATGTTCTCCTCGGTCTTGGAGGAGATCTATTCGATGTAATCTTTTTGGCGGTGTGTTTGTTGAGATCCGATGAATTGTGAGTTTATGATCAAGGTTATCTATGAAAGATATTTGGTTCTTCTCTGAACTTTTTATGTGTGCTCATAATATCCTTGCAAGTCTCTTCGAATTATTGGTTTGGTTTGGCCTACTAGATCTATACTTCTTGCAATGGGAGAAGTGCTTGGCTTTGGGTTCAATCTTGCGGTGTCCTTTCCCAGTGACAGTAGGGGCAGCAAGGCACGTATTGTATTGTTGCCATTGAGGATAAAAAGATGGGGTTTTCATCATATTGCTTGAATTTATCCTGCTACATCATGTCATCTTGCTTAAGGCGTTACTCTGTTCATATGAACTCAATACACTAGATGCATGCTGGATAGCGGTCGATGTGTGGAGTAATAGTAGTAGATGCAGGCAGGAGTCGGTCTACTTGTCTCGGACGTGATGCCTATATACAATGATCATGCCTAGATAGTCTCATAATTATTCGCTTTTCTATCAATTGCTAGACAGTAATTTGTTTACCCGCCGTAGAATACCGCTATCATGAGAGAAGCCACTAGAGAAAACTATGGCCCTCGGGTCTATCTTTATCATATTACTTTCCCGTCAACTAGCCTATTTCTGTAGCCGTTATTTATTTGCTTTCTTTACTTTCTGTTTCTATACCAAAAATACCAAAAATATAATTATCATCTCTATCAGATCTCACTATCGTAAGTGACCGTAAAGGGATTGACAACCCCTTATCGCGTTGGCTGCGAAGTTCTTATTTGTTTGTGCGGGTGCGAGGGACTGGCGCATGGTCTCCTACTGGATTGATACCTTGGTTCTCAAAACTGAGGCAAATACTTACGCTAATGTGCTGCATCTCCCTTTCCTCTTCGAGGGAATACAACGCAAGTTCAAGAGGTAGCAATGTAGAGGGATAAACTCATGAAATATGAGATAAACCCCACCTTTTTATCCTCGATGGCAAGTTGGCAACAATACAATACGTGCCTTGCTGCCCCTGCTGTCACTGGGAAAGGACACCGCAAGATTGAACCCAAAGCTAAGCACTTCTCCCATTGCAAGAAATATCAATCTAGTAGGCAAAACCAAACTGATAATTCGAAGAGACTTACAAAGATATTTAAATCAGGCATAAAATAATTCAGAGAAGAATCAAATATTGTTCATAGATAATCTTGATCATAAACCCACAATTCATCGGATCTCGACAAACACACCGGAAAAAGAATTACATCGGATAGATCTCCAAGAAGATCGAGGAGAAATTTGTATTGAGATCCAAAGAGAGAGAAGAAGCCATCTAGCTAATAACTATGGACCTGAAGGTCTGTGGTAAACTACTCACAACTCATCAGAGAGGCTATGGTGTTGATGTAGAAGCCCTCCATGATCGATTCCCCCTCCGGTGGAGCTCCGGAACAGGCCCCAAGATGGGATCTCACGGGTACAAAAGGTTGCGGCGGTGCAATTAGAGTTTTGTGGTGCTCTCGGATGTTTTCATGGTATATGAGTATATATAGGACGAAGAAGTATGTCGGTGGAGCTACAAGGGGCCCACCAGGGTGGGGGCGCGCTTACCCCCCTGGACACGCCCCCTGCCTCGTGGCCACCTCGTGGCTTCCCTGGCGTGTACTCCAAGTCTTCTGGGTTGCGTTTGTTCCAAAAACGATCCTCCCGAAGGTTTCATTCCATTTGGACTCTGTTTGATATTCCTTTTCTGCGAAACACTAAAATAGGCAAAAAAATAGCAATTTGCATGGGGCCTTGGGTTAGTAGGTTAGTCCCAAAAATAATATAGAAGTGTATAATAAAGCCCATTAAACATCCAAAACAGATAATATAATAGCATGGAACAATAAAAAATTATAGATACGTTGGAAACGTATCATTCTCCCTTTACTACCCTAGCCGATCAGACGGAATGTAAGGTAGCAAACACAGGAGTCGGGCAACCCAACTATTGACCAAAGACATGATTCGGAGTTGATGCATATAGTGCCAAGCTCGAGACGCCGAATTGTGCTATGAAGTTGTTCGAACTTTTTGTTTGACAACACATATGTTGCCCTATAGAGCCCCTGGCAATTTGTGCCAAGGTGTGTTCACGAGACACCTTAAGAGACGGCATAAAGTCTATAAGTAAAGATGACGCCGAATAAGAATTTGGTTCACTGGAATCTGATTAATATGCCCAAGCGTAGTTTTACAGAGGGTACCATAATCACCAAGGTCATTTTACATGCCGGGGGTCTAGGGCTAAGGGAAAAGCTCTATACAGGTTCTTGAGGGAAGTTGTTATCTACAAAATCCCCTCCACCTTCCTGCCGCACGTCTGTGCCGCTTTCGCCTAAGTAAGAAAGATTGCTTGAGGGGAATGGTCTTCGGCTATTTATACGGAACCGGACTCGGAAAGAGTCTTTTGTGAGTCCGTAGGATGAGTAGGTTTTGATTTCACATGTGATAAAAAAACAAAAGATGGTTAAAGAAAAGGGGATAACCGTATAAGGTCAAACTGTGCTCCTGTCCGTGTATTGCCTCCGCTGATGCCCGAGGTATTTTGAGTGCATAGTTACGCGCGCGCGGTACAAATTTTGTTGTTGTACGTGGCGATCGACGGAGGCGAAACAACTAATCCAGCCCTGGGGTTGTCGGGCTGCCGATATGCAGAACTGTCCGGCCTTGCGCAATAAAGTCTGGCGGCTTAGTTGAATTTTGGGGCAACCGGCTCTATGGCGACCAGAGCTACCGAACCTCCATGACACATACTGGTTGGGTGGTACTTTCGATCGAAGGTGATCGGACAAGCCGACAATGGGTTGAATTTTGGGGCAACCGGCTCTATGGCATAGACATACCGTAGTGCTCGCTTGCGTTCCCTTTTAGGGATATGTGTGACATGTATCATATTTACTGTTTTTACTTCGGGGGGAAATTTCATCTGTCCCCGTGTGTTCGGTTGACGAGGCTCTTGGTCATCATTGTCGTTGGGCGATCCTTTCCCCTTGTGTTCGGCGTTGAGTCTGTCGTCCTGTTTAAAGACCCAACAATTTCTGTTGGTATGATTGGCAGGTTTATCGGGGCTGCCATGAATCTGGCAAGGCCGATCAAGGATTCTATCTAAACTGGACGGGCCATCTCAGTTTGCCTTGAATGGCATCTTCCATTGACCGGGTTTGGAGCCGCTGAATCCGGCGTTGACCGCCGTGTCTTGGGTTCCATCATTATTGTCGGATTAGGGGCTCCACAAACCCAAAGAAGTTCGAACACAGGGGCGTGAACAAAGATCTCTCCCGCTCACGTCTACCTAGCGCCACGCCCTCGCCCGGTGGTGAGATTCAAGCAAGCAACAAGTAAAAGCACACACGAGCTTACCCAAGTTCAGGCCACCTTGTGGTGTAAAACCCTACGTCCTACTTGAGTGGATTAGCCTCGGGAGGGCTTGAGTATGAACAAGTACAGTGGTTCTTGAGCTCAGGAGGAGAGCTCAAGAGGGTCAGGAGGCAAGTGTTCTTGCTCCCTGAAGCGAAGGTGGGGTGTTCGAGATGAGGTCAATCCAGTTGCCTCCACAGTAGAAAACCTAGCTACTTATATAGGCGGCCAGGGTCCTCTTCGCCCCGAAATGTTTTGGCGGGAAGGGATCCCACAACGGCCCACTTGAGCGGGAACACAAGGACGTTCCTATCCTGACAAAAGCTGTCTTCGCCTGCAAAGAGATCAGACGATGACGTGGTGGTGGGCTCGGTGGTGACATTCTCCCTGTCGTCCTTGCGGTCTTCGGTCTTCTTGCATCGAAGGGGAAACCTTTGTCTCGCCCCTCGGGAACCTGCACCTGCGTTGTCTCGTTTGCACGAAAACGGCAACTGCACCGCAGGCAGGCGCTGGCGCGGTGCGTCACTGCTCGCGTCACCACCTCCTCTTGAGGCAGGCTTGGCCCTGAGTTCTCCGCCCCTCTGGAGCAGCCTAGCCAAGGCCACTCCTGAGAGGGTCTTCGTGTCGTTCTCCTCGCGAGGCTTAGCCCCCTCGCGAGGGCCTTGAGTTGTTGGTCGATCAACTAGGCCGTACCAGGCCGTAGTAGGAGCGCGTCGTGGGCTGCAGGCATGCAAGTCTGGGTACCCTGGTTCCCAGGACGCCGACAGTAGCCCCCGGGCCCAAGGCGCGCGCGGAGTTGGCTTAGGGGCGAAGCCTTAGTCGAGGACGAAGCGCCGCGGGCCCCCAAAAGACTGCAGGCCAGGCTGGCGCGTGACGGTTGGATGGGACGTGGGCGACTCCGCTCCCCACACAGTCTTGGTGACCGAGCAACTTGACGTCTCCCTGGCACGGACGATGGGGTTATCATGGCCGTGCGCAAGTGGCCGACGATTGATCTTCTCAGCCTATAAACAGGGGTTGAAGCGCCACCCCCCTTCACTTGACTGTTGCAGATCAAACCCCAGCTCCTCTTTCTTCGTTGAGGGTTTTTCCATGGCACCGATACGTAGGTTCTCGGCTGCACAGAAAGGGAAGGCTCCGATGGTGGAGCCCGAGCAGCTCTCGCCGAAGAAGAGGCGCCGTGACTCCCCAAGGGTGCCCCTAAGGCTGGCGGACGCCCGTACGTGGTGCACGCGGGTGCCGTCGGGATTCCCGCCTTGCCTGGGTGCCCCGGCGACAGACATGCGATGCACGGGCAGCGGCAACGGGGGCGGTGCGGTCAGCCGCCCGGAGAGGCGAGTGATTTCACGCCTCTCGTCGCCGTCCCACACTGAAGACGACGTCTATGGGTTTGTCGTATGTGCGGGAGCCCCTCCGCACTCTTTGATCCTCTTTCCCCCATTCTTGAAGGAGGTGCTCCTGGCTCGCAGACGGGTAACGATGCAACTGCGGCACGAAGGGTGCCATGTTCCCCCTTCAAACGCCGACGTGGAGGTGATCTCCTCCGGCAGGGTGTACATGACCTGTGGTTGGGGCGTGGTGCGCCGCTCCTGTGCCCCTGCCGGGAGGCACATTCTTCATTTCACGCTGGACGGGATGGCCATGTTGACCTTCAAGGTCTTCTGGGAGGACGGTCGACGGCTGGCATGCAGCGCGGAGGATGGGTCTGCCGGCGACCATCTCCCATGCTGCTGGGGCGACGAGGCTCGGGGCGAAGCGTTCGTCGTCGGCTTTGCCTCCGACTCCTCCAGCAGCAGCTATGCTTCTCCTGAGAAGGCCTCGAGCTCTGACGAGAGCTACGAGCCGCCGAGTCGCCGCTCTCGCCGCCGGAGGGGAGCATCATCCTCCAGCCGCCATCACTGCTGAAGGAGCCTAGGCCGTGTCCCTCCAGGAGCGGCCTTCTTTTGCTTGGTCCCTGCGAGGCAACCATGGATGGACCCATGAGGGCATGTAAATCTTTTGCGACACTCTTGCTGTTATCCGATGTCATGAACTTATGTTCCTCATGAGATCCTTCGCTAGAGCAAGATTTTCCCTTTCTTCCGTCCCTGCGGTAGCTTAGGGCCCTACGCCTGCGAGACCTAGTCCCTAGCCCGGCTTCAGCCGTCGCTGGTATGCCAGGTCACGATGTTGTGGTCAAGGCTAGGAGGTGAGCGGCCTAGGGTCCGGTAAGAGCCCCCGAGGCACGATGCTCGGGAGGCCCCCCTTAGCGTGCAGGTAGCGACTGTGAGAACCGGTGAGAGGGGCATTCGTGCTCCAGTGAATTCACAATTACGGTGGGTGGAGGCATAGGTACGCGAGTGAATTTGGGCGTTGAACACTTATCTTAGTGATCCCTTGCGATCGGGCGGCAGTGACCCTTGATCGCGCCCTGTCTTGCCAACTGCTGATGGCCGCGGGGCCACGCCTGTCGCGTTCCCCTCGAGGTGAAACTCTGTGCTCTCGGGACCCGCCCCTGAGGTGTCTAGGCTACCGCTGGTATGACGGGTCGCGATGCCACGCGCAAGGCCAGGGGGTAAGGGCTCAGGGGCCAGTTGGGGCCTTGAGGCGCGATGCTCAGGAGCTCCCCCTTCTACGCCCAACTTGCCTTCACGAGGTGGTGGCAGCAGCCGCTCCCGAGGCCGCCGAGCCGGGCCGGGTCGTGAACTTCCGGAGACGTGCCTGTGCGTCAGTCATAGTCTTGGGAAGGTGGCTTCTCCCGAAGTCCTGTCCTGGGTTCCCCTTCGTAAAGGTGGAGGCACCAAGGACCTAGTGAGGTGACGTGCGCGGAGCCGGCCGCGAGCCAGAGCTCGGTTCCTTGGATTTTTCAGCGCTGCAGGGACAGACTCGAGCACAGACGTCGTGCCAGTGACCTTGCAGCTGAGTGAGTGTATTTGACAGGGAACGTGCGGAAGCCAGGCGTTGATCATGTAGGATCTGGGTAATGCGAAAAAGGGGAACATCTAGCTTGATTTATGCGCAAAAGAGACAGCTGTGGGGGTGAGCCCCCAACAGCTCGAGGACTGCTGTGGGGGTGAGCCCCCGAAAGCTCGAGGATGATGCAGCCCGGGGGGCGCCCTCGATCGAATACCCGAGACATCACTCGATACTTGTCATCAAAGAAAAGCTGGGGTAGCTGAAGACACGAGTCGTGCGGGCGCTCCTAAGGATCGCCGGGCTCCGGAGGCCCTCAGTGGTCACGGGGGTCCGGCTCCTGCTCCGTCAGTACCGCCTGCCACTAAGCCTCCTGAGCCCCCAAATCTTGCCGCGTGAGGTACTGGAATGTGGCAGCTGTGTTGCGGAAGCCGAAGAGTGTGCGAATGTAACTACAGGGGAGAGTCCTCCTCCAGCCGACAGCCGTCGGCCAGAAGGGCTCCAGAGAAGTGACTCGGTTGAGGCCTGCGATGTCGATGCATACGCGGAATTGGTTGCTTGGGTTGCGGGTAGGTGAGCTTGGTGCCGTGCGGTTGCGCCCACCGCGTATGAGCCTTGTGTACCGAAGTTCCTCGGTAGCCTGGTCGATGAAGTACTGAGCCCCCAGCGTTGTATGGCTCACACTGGGCTCACAAAAACGTGAGCCGAGACACGCCTGCAGGTGGTGCCCAAACACCTCCCTCGTGACGCTGGTCAGACCAGAGGCACTCCAGAGGAGAGCCCCCGAGCCCATCCTGAGAGGGGCACCTGACGCGCCTCCCTATGCGAGGGTGGATGGCGCCTCGTCAGCAGGCGCGGGACCCTAGGCGGTGCCGTCAGGAGCCCCTGCGTCCTGAGGTCCGTTTGCGGGCAGGTGCTTCTTCTTCTTGGGGGCGGTCTGCAGGGCGAAGACGGCTCCATCTCCGTCGGAGCTCTCGACCGCTGCAGTCTGGTAGGCGCGCTCCAAGGAACGCACTGCTTCCTTCTCGCTGCAGGCGATCGTGATGACCCCGCCACTCCCGGGCATCTTGAGGACGTTGTAGCCGTGATGGGTCACCGCCATGAACTTGGCGAGGGCCGGATACCCTAGGATGGCGTTGTACGGGAGGTGAATGTTGGCGACGTCGAAGTCGATGAGCTCGGTGTGATAGTTGTCGCGATCACCGAAGGTGACAGGGAGGCAGACCTTCCCCATCGGGAGTGTGGAGCCATATGTGACTCCGTAGAATGGCTTGGTTAGGTGCAGCTGATCATAGGGGACTTGGAGCGTCTCGAAGGTCTGGACGGAGAGGACGTTGAGCCCTGCTCCACCGTCGATGAGGGTCTTGGTCACGAGGACGTTGCTGATGGTCAGAGTGCAGAGCATCGGGAGAGTGGCTGGGGCTGCGGTGCACTTGAGCTGGTCCTTGGGGTCGAAGGCGATGACATGCTTGGTCCACCTGAGATTGCGTGCGGCGTCAGGCCTGGGGAGCGCCGCGTTCACCTCACGAGTGAACTCCTTGAAGATGCGGTGGGAAGCCGGAGCGTGGGCTCCTCCCAAGATGCATGCAACCGCGCTTGGCTCCTGAAAGCCCCCTGCTTCGTCTCCCTGGCGGTCGTCGTCGTTCCTTCTTGGCGGTGGTGGCAGCGGAGGCAGCCCCGCGTTGCCCTGAGGGCGACCCTCACGAGGCTGGTCGTGCCAGGGGGCGTCACGAGGCTGCTCCTGCCAGCGGTCTTCATGAGGTTGGTCATACCATCCTTGGCGCGAGTTCTTGCCGTCCCAGCATCCTCCACCACGCCCCCTCTGCGGCCGTTGCCGCGGTTGTCGCGCTCAGGACGCTGCCCGACGCACCCTTCACACATCGCCCTAAGTTCTTGGCAGTCGTTGGTGTTGTGGCTATGAATATCGTGGAAGACGCAATACAGACAATTGTCTTTGGGGGGTCGTTGTAGCCGCAGCCACGCTTCACTTCTGGCTCCGTAGCCAGCACGGCGGGTCCCTTGCCCTTTGCTTCCTTGGCCTTGGCCTTCTTGTCGTCAGCCTCCGCTTCAGGCAGCTCCAGGAGAGAGAGGCGGCTTCCTCAGCCCTGGCGCACTTTGCCGCGAGGTTGAACATCTCGAGGGCTGTGCACATGTCCTCGTGGATGGCGAGCTCCTCCTTCATCCTGACGTCGCGGACACCGTCGGAAAACGCCGAGGTGATGGCCTCGTCCGAGACCCTGGGGATCTTGAGGCGCACGGTGTTGAAACGCTGGATGTACTTCTGCACGGTCTCCCCAGGTTGCTGCTTCACACGGCGCAGATCCGCAGCCGCAGGGGCTCGGTCGCGGGTACCTTGGAAGTTGGCGACGAAACGCTCACGAAGCTCCCCCAAGGAGGAGATGGATCATGCAGGGAGGTTCAGGAGCCAAGAGCGAGCACCATCCTTGAGGGCCATGGGGAACCAGTTCGCCATGACCTGCTCGGTGCCGTTGGACGCCTCGATGCTCAGCTCGTAGAGCTGGAGGAACTCTGCGGGGTCGGCGGTGCCATCGTAGCGCGGAGGCAGATCCGGCTTGAACTTGCCGGGCCAGACGAGGTGCCGCAACTCTGGAGTTAGGGCGCGGCATCCAGCCACGCTCATGATTGCATGCGCCCCCTGCGCCTGCAATCAGCTGGTCCCTGGGGTACAGGCGCCACCACCTCCTGTGGTGCGCGGTTCTGGTGCTGCGGAACGGGGAGCCCGCGAGCTTCTGTCTAGGGACGCGGGACCACCTAGCAGCTCTCCTTGTCGCGCGCAGGGGCCCTGCGGGGCTGCTCGCGCTATGGAGCCTCGCGTCTGAGCCCCTGGCCAACACCGTGTAGTGGAGGTGGAGCCGAGACGCCGTGGTCCACGTTCCCCGCCATGAGCGACGGAGGACGGGAGGAGTGAGTCGGTGCAGGTACCTCCCCGGCGGCGTTGACGACCTCGGTGATGCGTGTTGGGGAACGTTGCATGGAAAACAAAAAATTTTTCTCTACGTTCACCAAGATCAATCTAGTAGATGCAACTACGAGGGGAGAGTAAGATCCACATACCCTTGTAGATCGCTAAGCGGAAGCGTTATGAACGCGGATGATGGAGTCGTACTCGTCGCGATTCAGATCGCCGAAGACCTAGCACCGAAGCAACGGTGCCTCCGCGTTCTTCACACGTACGGCTCGGGGACGTCTCCTCCTTCTTGATCCAGCAAGGGGTGGAGGAGAGGTTGATGGAGAACCGGCAGCACGACGGCGTGGTGGTGATGGTGGAGGAGAATTCCAGCAGGGCTTCGCCTAAGCACTGCGGGAGAAGAAGATGTTGTGGGAGAGGGAGGGCAGTACCGAGGCACAAACTGTGTTGGCTGCCCTCCCTTTGCCCCACTATATATAGGGGGGGTGGAGAGGTGAGGGCGCCCTAGGGTTTCCCCCCTAGGGGGCCGGCGGCCAGGGCAAGGGGGGCGGCGGCCAAGGCAGGGGGGGCGGCGGCCAGGGCCAGGCCCTAGGGTTTCCCCCCCTAGGTGCCTTGCCCCCCAAGGCTAGGGGGTGCGGCCACCCTAGAGGGGTCCACCCCCCTTGGCGCACAAGGAGAGGGCCCAGGGGGGGCGCACAGCCCCCTGAGGGCTGTGGTGTTCCCCCTTGTGGCCCATTAGGCCCAGAACTGCTTCCGGACCCCCGAAACCGCTTTCCGGTACTCCGCCGATTTCCCGATGCTCCCCGGAACACTTCCGGACTCCGAAACCTTTCATCCTATATATCAATCTTCGTCTCCGGACCATTCCGGAGACCCTCGTCACGTCCGGGATCTCATCCGGGACTCCGAACAATCTTCGGTAACCATACACTTTTCTCACTAACAACCCTAGCGTCACCGAACGTTAAGTGTGTAGACCCTGCGGGTTCGGAAACCATGTAGACATGACCGAGACACTCCCAGGTCAATAACCAATAGCGGGATCTGGATACCCATATTGGTTCCCACATGTTTCTCGATGATCTCATCGGATGAACCACGATGTCAAGGATTCAGGCAATCCCGCATACAGTTCCCTTTGTCTCGTCGGTATGTTACTTGCCCGAGATTCGATCGTCGGTATCTCTATACCTAGTTCAATCTCGTTACCGGCAAGTCTCTTTACTCGTTACCGTAATACATAATCCCGTGACCAACTACTTAGTCACTTTGAGCTCATTGAGATGACGTATTACCGAGTGGGCCCGGAGATACCTCTCCGTCACACGGAGTGACAAAACCCAGTCTCGATCCATGTCAACTCAACGGACACCCTCGGAGATACCTGTAGAGTACCTTTATAGTCACCCAGTTACGTTGCGACGTTTGGCACACACAAAGCACTCCTACGGTGTCAGTGAGTTACATGATCTCATGGTCATAGGAACTTATACTTGACATGCAGAAAACTATAGCGATAACTGACACGATCAAAAGCTATGTTTAACGTTTGGGTCTCGTCCATCACATCATTCTCCTAATGATGTGATCCCGTTATCAAATGACAACTCATGTCTATGACCTGGAAACCGCGGTCATCTTTGATCAACGAGCTAGTCCTGTAGAGGCTCACTAGGGACACAAAGTCTGTCTATTTATCCACACATGTATTTGAGTTTCCAATCAATACAATTATAGCATGGATAATAAACGATTATCATGAACAAGGAAATATAATAATAACTCTTTTATTATTGCCTCTAGGGCATATTTCCAACAGTCTCCCACTTGCACTAGAGTCAATAATCTAGCATTACAAGGTAATGAATCTAACACCCATAGAGTCTTGGTGTTGATCGTGCTTAGCCCGTGGAAGAGGCTTAGTCAACGGATCTGCAACATTCAAATCCGTGTGTACTTTGGAAATGTTTATGTCCTCCTCCTTGACCGAATCACGGATGGAATTGAAGCGTCGCTTTATGTGTCTGGTCCTCTTGTGAAACCTTGGTTCCTTGGCTAGAGCAATGGCACCAGTGTTGTCACAGAACAGAGTCATTGGGTTCAGTGCACTAGGCACAACTCCAAGATCTGTCATGAACTCCTTCATCCAGACACCTTCCTTTGCCGCCTCCGAGGCAGCTATATACTCCGCTTCACATGTAGAATCAGCTACCACGCTTTGCTTGGAACTGCACCAGCTTACCGCTCCCCCGTTGAGAATATATACGTATCCGGTTTGAGACTTAGAGTCATCCGGATCAGTGTCAAAGCTTGCATCGACGTAACCCTTTACGACGAGCTCTTGATCACCTCCATAAACGAGAAACATATCCTTAGTCCTTTTCAGGTACTTTAGGATATTCTTGACCGCTGTCCAGTGATCCATACCAGGATTACTTTGAAACCTTCCGGCCATACTTATGGCAAGGCTGACATCTGGTCTTGTGCACAGCATTGCATACATGATAGAGCCTATGGCTGAAGCATAGGGGACGACACTCATCTTTTCTCTATCTTCCGCAGTCACTGGGCATTGAGTCTTCTCAACTTTGTACCTTGCAATACCGGCAAGAACCCCTTCTTGGATTGATCCATTTTGAACTTCTTCAAAACTTTATCAAGGTATGTACTTTGTGAAAGTCCTATCAAGCGTCTTGATCTATCTCTATAGATTTTGATGCCCAATATGAAAGCAGCTTCACCGAGATCCTTCATCGAAAAACTTCCCACTCACTTTCTTGTAAATACAAGCTTCATTGTAAACTTGTATAAACCCAAACGCTTTGATCACCTCATCAAAACGAAGATTCCAACTCCGAGATGCTTGCACCAGCCCATAAATGGAACGCTGGAGCTTGCATACTTTGTCAGCATTCTCTGGATCGACAAAACCTTCTGGTTGCATCATATACAACTCTTCCTTAAGAAAACCGTTAAGGAACGCTGTTTTGACATCCATCTGCCAAATTTCATAATCGAAATATGCAGCTATTGCTAACATGATTCGGACAGATTTAAGCATCGCTACGGGTGAGAAAGTCTCATCGTAGTCAATCCCTTGAACTTGTGAAAAACCCTTTGCCACAAGTCGAGCTTTATACACGGTGACATTACCGTCAGCGTCCGTCTTCCTCTTAAAAATCCATTTATTCTGAATGGCCTTCCGCCCTTCAGGTAATACTTCCAAAGTCCATACTTTGTTTTCATACATGGATCCCATCTCGGATTTCATGGCCTCTAACCATTTGTCGGAATCTGGGCCCACCATCGCTTCTCCATAGCTCGTAGGTTCACCGTTGCCTAACAACATGACCTCCAAGACAGGGTTACCATACCACTCAGGTGCAGTGCGTACCCTTGTCGACCTACGAGGTTCGGTAGTAACTTGATCGGAAGCGTCTTGATCATCATCATTGGCTTCCTCTTCAACCTCTGTAGGCTCCACAAAAACATTTTTCTGTGCTGCGCTACTTTCTGGTTGAAGCAGAGGTTCAATAACCTCATCAAGTTCTACCTTCCTCCCACTCAATTCTTTCGAGAGAAACTCTTTCTCGAGGAAGGACCCGTTCTTAGCGACAAACACTTTGCCCTCGGATCTGAGATAGAAGGTGTACCCAACTGTTTCTTTTGGGTATCCTATGAAGACACATTTGTCCGCTTTGGGTTCGAGCTTTTCTGGCTGAAGCCTTTTGACATAAGCATCGCAACCCCAAACCTTGAGAAAAGACAACTTAGGTTTCTTACCAAACCACAGTTCATACGGTGTTGTCTCAACGGACTTAGATGGAGCCCTATTTAAAGTGAATGCAGCTGTCTCTAACGCATATCCCCAAAACGATAGTGGCAAGTCGGCAAGAGACATCATAGAACGTACCATATCTAATAGGGTCCGATTACGATGTTCGGACACACCATTACGCTGTGGTGTTCCAGGTGGTGTCAACTGTGAAACAATTCCACATTTTCTTAAGTGATCACCAAACTCATAACTCAGATATTCTCCCCCTCGATCAGATCGTAGGAACTTGATCTTCTTGTTACGATGATTTTCAACTTCACTCTGAAATTGCTTGAACTTTTCAAAAGTTTCAGACTTATGCTTCATCAAGTAAATATACCCATATCTACTTAAGTCGTCAGTGAAGGTGAGAAAATAACGATATCCACCGCGCGCCGTTACACTCATCGGACCGCACACATCAGTATGTATGATTTCCAATAAGTCACTTGCCCGTTCCATTGTCCCTGAAAACGGGGTCCTTGTCATCTTGCCCATGAGGCACGGCTCGCACGTGTCAAGTGATTCAAAATCAAGAGACTCCAAAAGTCCATCAGCATGGAGCTTCCTCATGCGTTTCAAGCCGATATGACCGAGACGGCAGTGCCACAAGAAAGTGGTATTATCATTATCTACTCTACATCTTTTGGCATCAATGTTATGAACATGTGTATCATCACTATCGAGATTCAATAAGAACAAACCCCTAACTTCGGGTGCATGACCATAAAAGATATTACTCATATAAATAGAACAACCATTATTCTCTGACTTAAATGAGTAACCGTCTCGCAATAAACACGATCCAGATATAATGTTCATGCTTAACGCAGGCACTAAATAACAATTATTCAGGTTCATAACTAATCCCGATGGTAATCGAAGAGCGAGCGTGCCGACGGCGATCACATCAACCTTGGAACCATTTCCCACGCGCATCGTCACTTCGTCCTTCGCCAGCCTCCGTTTATTCCGCAGTTCCTGTTTAGAGTTGCAAATGTGAGCAACCGAACCGGTATCAAATACCCAGGCACTACAACGAGAGTTGGTAAGGTACACATCAATAACATGTATATCATATATACCTTTGTTGTTGTTGGCCCCCTTCTTGTCCGCCAGATACTTGGGGCAGTTCCGCTTCCAGTGGCCATTCCCCTTGCAATAGAAACACTCAGTCTCTGGCTTGGGCCCAGCCTTGGGTTTCTTCACTGGATTAGCAACTGCTTTGCCACCCTTCTTAGAGTTACCCTTCTTGCCCTTGCCATTCTTCTTGAAACTGGTGGTCTTATTGACCATCAACACTTGATACTCCTTTTGGATGTCTGCCTCAGCGACTTTCAGCATCGAAAACAGCTCGGCGATGGTCTTGTTCATCCCTTGCATGTTATACTGCTGCACGAAGCTCTTGTAGCTTGGAGGGAGTGACTGGAGAATTCTGTCAATGATAGCCTCATCCGGGAACACAAGTCCCAGATCAGCTATGCGGGTATAGTACCCAGACATCTTCAGTAAGTGCTCACTGACAGACGAATTCTCCTCCATCTTGCAAGCGAAGAATTTATCGGTGGTCTCATACCTCTCGATCTTAGCATTCTTCTCAAAGATGAACTTCAACTCCGTGTACATCTCATATGCACCATGACGTTCAAAACGTCTTTGAAGTCCTCCTTCCAAGCCGTACAACATGGCACACTGCACTATCGAATAGTCATCCGAACGCGTCTGCCAAACGTTCATAACGTCCGCAGAGGCTCCAGGAGCGGGGGGGGGGTCACCTAGCGGTGCATTTAGGACATAAACCTTCTGGGCAGCTGTGAGGATGATCCTCAGATTGCGGAGCCAGTCCACAAAGTTGCTCCCGTCATCTTTCAGTTTAGCTTTCTCTAGGAACGCATTAAAATTCAGGGGAGCTACTGCGCGAGCCATCTACAACCAAAATTTGCAAAGACATTTTAGACTATTGTTCATGATAAGTGAGTTATTACCTAATCAAATTAATTATAACTCCCACTCAAATTGACATCCTTCCGGTCATTCGAGCGTGACATGATCCAAATTCACCAACCCAAGTCCGATCATCACGTGAGATGAGGTGGTGTCAATGGTGAACATCAACATGTTGATCATATCTACTATATGACTCATGCTCGACCTTTCGGTCCTCCGTGTTCCGAGGCCATGTCTGTACATGCTAGGCTCGTCAAGTCTAACCCGAGTGTTCTGCACGTGCAAAACTGGCTTGCACCCGCTGTATGCGAACGTAGAGTCTATCACACCCGATCATCACGTGGTGCTTCGAAACGACGAACCTTCGCAACGGTGCACACTCGGGGGGAACACAATTTTATCTTGAAATTTTAGTGAAGGATCATCTTATAATGCTACCGTCGTCCTAAGCAAAATAAGATGCATAAAAGGATTAACATCACATGCAAATCATAAGTGACATGATATGGCCATCAACTCGTGCTTTTGATCTCCATCTCCAAAGCACCGGCATGATCTCCATCGTCACCGGCGCCACACCATGATCTCCATCATCATGATCTCCATCATCGTGTCGCCATCGGGGTTGTCGGCGCCCACCATGCTCTTACTACTATTGCTACCGTTTAGCGATAAAGTAAAGCATTACAAAGCGCTTAATGATTGACACGCAGGTCATACAAAAATTAAAGACAACCCTATGGCTCCTGCCGGTTGCCGTATGCATCGACATGCAAGTCGACATTTAACTATTACAACATGATCATCTCATACATCAAATATAATTCATCATGTCATTGGCCATATCATATCACATGCATACCCTGCAAAAACAAGTTAGACGTCCTCTAATTTGTTGTTGCATGTTTTACGTGGCTGCTATGGGTATCTAGCAAGAACGTTTCTTACCTACGCAAAACCACAACGGTGATATTCAAGTTGCTATTTAACCTTCTACAAGGACCGCCTTGTTCTATTCCGATTCAACTAAGATAGGAGAGACAGACACCCGCCAGCCATCTTATGCAACAAAAGTCACATGTCTGTCGATGGAACCGGTCTCATGTACGTGGACATGTAAAGTTGGTCCGGGCCGCTTCATCCTATAATACCGCTGAATCAAGAAAGACTAAGGAGGGCAGCAATTTAAACATCAACGCCACAAACCCTTTTGTGTTCTACTCGAGAAAACATCTACGCAAGATCCTGGCTCTGATACCACTGTTGGGGAACGTTGCATGGAAAACAAAAAAATTTTCTCTACGTTCACCAAGATCAATCTAGTAGATGCAACTACGAGGGGAGAGTAAGATCCACATACCCTTGTAGATCGCTAAGCGGAAGCGTTATGAACGCGGATGATGGAGTCGTACTCGTCGCGATTCAGATCGCCGAAGACCTAGCACCGAAGCAACGGTGCCTCCGCGTTCTTCACACGTACGGCTCGGGGACGTCTCCTCCTTCTTGATCCAGCAAGGGGTGGAGGAGAGGTTGATGGAGAACCGGCAGCACGACGGCGTGGTGGTGATGCTGGAGGAGAATTCCAGCAGGGCTTCGCCTAAGCACTGCGGGAGAAGAAGATGTTGTGGGAGAGGGAGGGCAGCACCGAGGCACAAACTGTGTTGGCTGCCCTCCCTTTGCCCCACTATATATAGGGGGGGTGGAGAGGTGAGGGCGCCCTAGGGTTTCCCCCCTAGGGGGCCGGCGGCCAGGGCAAGGGGGGGCGGCGGCCAAGGCAGGGGGGGGCGGCGGCCAGGGCCAGGCCCTAGGGTTTCCCCCCTAGGTGCCTTGCCCCCCAAGGCTAGGGGGTGCGGCCACCCTAGAGGGGTCCACCCCCCTTGGCGCACAAGGAGAGGGCCCAGGGGGGGGCGCACAGCCCCCTGAGGGCTGTGGTGTTCCCCCTTGTGGCCCATTAGGCCCAGAACTGCTTCCGGACCCCCGAAACCGCTTTCCGGTACTCCGCCGATTTCCCGATGCTCCCCGGAACACTTCCGGACTCCGAAACCTTTCATCCTATATATCAATCTTCGTCTCCGGACCATTCCGGAGACCCTCGTCATGTCCGGGATCTCATCCGGGACTCCGAACAACCTTCGGTAACCATACACTTTTCTCACTAACAACCCTAGCGTCACCGAACGTTAAGTGTGTAGACCCTGCGGGTTCGGAAACCATGTAGACATGACCGAGACACTCCCAGGTCAATAACCAATAGCGGGATCTGGATACCCATATTGGTTCCCACATGTTTCTCGATGATCTCATCGGATGAACCACGATGTCAAGGATTTAGGCAATCCCGTACACAGTTCCCTTTGTCTCGTCGGTATGTTACTTGCCCGAGATTCGATCGTCGGTATCTCTATACCTAGTTCAATCTCGTTACCGGCAAGTCTCTTTACTCGTTACCGTAATACATAATCCCGTGACCAACTACTTAGTCACTTTGAGCTCATTGAGATGACGTATTACCGAGTGGGCCCGGAGATACCTCTCCGTCACACGGAGTGACAAATCCCAGTCTTGATCCATGTCAACTCAACAGACACCCTCGGAGATACCTGTAGAGTACCTTTATAGTCACCCAGTTACGTTGTGACGTTTGGCACACACAAAGCACTCCTACGGTGTCAGTGAGTTACATGATCTCATGGTCATAGGAACTTATACTTGACATGCAGAAAACTATAGCGATAACTGACACGATCAAAAGCTATGTTTAACGTTTGGGTCTCGTCCATCACATCATTCTCCTAATGATGTGATCCCGTTACCAAATGACAACTCATGTCTATGACCTGGAAACCGCGGTCATCTTTGATCAACGAGCTAGTCCTGTAGAGGCTCACTAGGGACACAAAGTCTGTCTATTCATCCACACATGTATTTGAGTTTCCAATCAATACAATTATAGCATGGATAATAAACGATTATCATGAACAAGGAAATATAATAATAACTCTTTTATTATTGCCTCTAGGGCATATTTCCAACAATGCGATGGAGCCACTCGTCATAGAGGTCATCCGCTGGACAGTAGCGTAGGAGCTCCCGCGCCATCAGTAGTGCACGCTGCTGGTAGACCGGCCCGCAGCGGATCAGCGAGGACGACGCCGAAGGCGGCGAGGGTGATGGTGTCGCCGTGCGGCCATCGCGCCGCACGGACAGCGGCAGCGACGAGTCCTGCTGCTCGTGGATGGCCGGGTTGGTGGCAGCGTTGGCGACCGACGAGTTGGGACGGAGCGGTGCACCGTTGCCCGCGGGCGCCGTCTGAGCGACGTTGTCGGCGCGGCGTGCGGCGCGCACTCGGCGTGTGTCCACCATGGTGGCGAAGCGAGGTCGATGAATAAGAGCGGGACGAGGTCGTCGGAGAGGCGAGATTTCGACACGCCCCCTACCCGGCGCGCCAAATATCGGATTACGGGCTCCGCAAACCCAAAGAATTTCGAACACAGGGGCGTGAACAAAGATCTCTCCCACTCTCGTCTGCCTAGCGCCACGCCCTCGCCCGATGGTGAGATTCAAGCAAGCAACAAGTAAAAGGACACATGAGTTTACCCAGGTTCAGGCCACCTTGCTGTGTAAAATCCTACGTCCTGCTTGAGTGGATTAGCCTCGGGAGGGCTTGAGTATGAACAAGTATAGTGATTCTTGAGCTCAGGAGGAGAGCTCAAGAGGGTCAAGAAGCAAGTGTTCTTGCTCCTTGAAGCGAAGGTGGGGTGTTCGAGATGAGGTCAATCTAGTTGCCTCCATAGTGGAAACTCTAGCTACTTATATAGGCGGCCAGGGTCCT
>LR738716.1:138557897-138589040 GCA_902687465.1 Secale cereale
CCCCCCCCCCCGAAATGTTTTGGCGGGAAGGGATCCCACAACGGCCATTTTGAGCGGGAACATAAGGACGTTCCTATCCTAACAAAAGTGGTCTTCGCTTTCAAAGAGATCAGACAATGACGCTGTGGTGGGCTCGGTGGTGACATCCTCCCTGTCGTCCTTGCGGTCTTCGGTCTTGTTGCATCGAAGGGGAAACCTTTGTCTCGCCCCTCGGTAACCTGCGCCTGCGTTGTCTCCTTTGAACCAAAACGGCAACTGCGCCGCTGGCACCCGCTGGCGCGGTGCGTCACTACTCGCGTCACTACCTCCTCCTAAGGTAGACTTGGCTTTGAGTTCTCTGCCCCTCCGGAGCAGCCTAGCCGAGGCCGCTCCTGAGACGGTCTTGGTGTCGTTCTACTCGCGAGGCTTAGCCCCCTCGCGAGGGTCTTGAGCAGCTGGTCGATCAGCTGGGCCATACCAGGCCGTAGTAGGAGCGCGTCGCGAGCCGCAGGCAGGCAAGTCTGGGTACCGTGGTTCCCAGGACGCCGACAATTATTGTTCAAACCCTTGTGTTTTTTGCGTCGTGTCTTGCCATTGCTGTCCCTGGTTTCGAAGGTGCCAGGGTCGCTGGTGCTATTGCTTCTACGAGCAAGCTAGCTATCCTCTCCCACGTAAAAATGGGTCATAAGTGCGGTGAGGGCTGCCATGGACTTCGACTTTTCTTGGCCGAGGTGCCAGGCGAGCCACTCGTCTCAGACGCTATGCTTGAAGGCCACGAGGGCTTCGGCGTCCGGACAATCCACAATCTGGTTCTTTTTAATAGGAAACTGGTCCAAAGCTGTCGGGCCGATTCCCCGGGTTGCTGGATTATATGACTAAGGTCATCGGCGTCTAGGGGCCGAACATAGGTACCTTGGAAGTTGTCTCTGAATGCGTCCTCCAAGTCTTCCCAGCTACCAATAGAGTATTCTGGTAGGTTGTTCAGCCAGTGCCGTGCTGGTCCCTTAAGTTTGAGGGGAAGGTATTTGATGGCGTCTAGGTCATCACCGCGAGCCATGTGAATGTGGAGAAGAAAAACTTCAATCCATACTGCGGGGTCTGTTGTGCCGTTGTATGATTCGATGTTCACAGGTTTAAACCCTTATGGCAACTAGTGCTCCATTACCCCATCGGTGAAGCATAGGGGGTGTGCGGCGCCTCTATATCGGGCCACGTCACGATGCAGTTCGGATGAAGTCCGTATGCGGTTTTCGGCCCGGGCGTGGTTATGCTTGCCGCACCAGGATTGATAATTGTCCTCTCGTGTCGGGGCACGCCCCCGCGATCCGTAGATTGATCTGGTCTGACCTGCTCTATTTTCCAGGTCATGTCGTAGGTCGTATGTGTATCCCCGAGCTGTTGTTTCTCTAATTTTACGGCGAGGAGGTGCGGGATGGTGTTTGGCTTGAGTTGCCGTTCTGTCCCAGCCACGTGGCGATCGGTCAGGTCCGTCAGCCGCGTTACGTGTGGGTGGTATGGGCTCCCGCACTTCATCGTCGAATTGGGGGAGCAACTTGCACTTCGGTTAACTCTTTGTTGGGCATTCAAGGCCATATTCTTCGGCTGCCAGGACATTAGTCCATCTGTTGTTGAGCAGTTCTTGGTCAGCTTGAAGCTGCTGCTGCCTCTTTTTTAGGTTCTTGCCGTGGCTATTAGCCGGCGCTTAAAGCACTCTTGTTCAAGGGGTTCCTCTGGCACGATAAAATATTCATCACCGAGGCTTACATCGTCATCGGAGAGTGGTAGATAGTTGATGTCCTCCGAGTCTTCGTTCCCTGCTTGCTCGTCAGGGTCGACTTGTCCCTCCTCCCGATCATCCTGTTCGGATATTGGTTCGATGGGGTCTTCTTGTTCTTCGGCGTTCTCTGGAGTAGCATTTTCTCCAGTGCCGGTATCGCTGTCTTTTCCGCGACGCAATTTAGAGTGGCGTCGCTGACGTCGACGCTTCGGTGGTATCTCAGGAGGTTCATTCTTGACTGGATCCTTTTTATCATCGCTATCGCCTTCTTTAGGTGTGTCCACCATGTACACGTCGTTTGAGGAAGTGGCCATCCAGCATCCGGTGAACGGCTAGTTTTGGGCCTGCTCCTCTCCGGCATCGTCGTCCATACCGTCGATGTCTTCGGAGGTGTAGTCGAGCATGTCAGTTAGATCCTCTACAGTGGCTATAAAGTGGGTGGTGAGTGGGAAGTAGAGTTCCCTATTTTCAGCCCCTAGTCCGGGCTGGGCGCAATTCGGAAGCGGTTCCTCTGTGATGGCGAGGGATCGCATTAAGTCCAGAGCCTCATTTAAGAGCGAGGTTAGGATGATGACCGAAGTTCCCTGGCCGAGCTCGCACGACGCGGACTCCGAGGGTTCGAAGCTAGTGTCCGGAGAAGAGTCCGGCTTTGTGATAACTGCTGGCGGCACTATCCTCTCTGTTTCTCCAGTGTTGAGCTTTATAGCGGCGGATAGGCCAGCGGGCTCTAGACTCCCATCTTCAAACCTGATGACGCACTCTGGATCTAAGGCCGGAGCAGTGGTTGGAGTTGCGAATCCTTGGAAGATCAAGTCTCCTAGGATATCAGCGACATAGTTCAGATTTCCAAAACTGATCTGGTGACCAGGGGTGTAGCTGTCGATCTGCTCCAGGTGGCCAAGCGAGTTGGCACGCAGTGCGAAGCCGCCGAATACGAAGATCTGGCCGGGGTGAAAAATCTCCCTCCCAACAACATTGTTGTAGATGATTGATGAAGCCATCGAGCCTTTTGATGACGGCACAGTGGAACTCTCAATGAAAGCACCAATGTCGGTGTCAAAACCGGCAGATCTCGGGTAGGGGGGTCCCGAACTGTGCGTCTAAGGATCAAGGGTAACAGGAGGCAGGGACACAATGTTTACCTAGGTTCGGGCCCTCTTAATGGAGGTAATACGCTACTTCCCGCTTGATTGACTTTGATGAGTATAGGGGTTACAAGAGTTGATCTACCTCGAGATTGTAATGAGTAAACCCTAGATGTCTAGCATGTATGATTATGATTCGCTCTACGGATTAAACCCTCTGGTTTATATAGACATCGGAGGGGGCTAGGGTTGTACAGAGTCGGTTTACAGAGAAAGGAATCTTCATATCCGCACGCCAAGCTTTCCTTCCACACCAAGGAGAGTCCCATCCGGACACGGGGGGAAGTTTTCCGTCTTGTATCTTCACGGCCCATCAGTCCGGCCCATGTCACGTAGCCCGAACACCCGAGGACCCCCTAATCCAGGACTTCCTCAGTCTTCCACAGCCAGGCAGAGCAAATTGCATCTTGGTAGTGGTGGACAAGTTTACACATTATGCTCATTTCCTCCCTCTCCAGCACCCGTTCACAACGGCCAGAGTAGCTCGATCGTATCTGGATAACGTGTACAAACTACATGGTCTGCCCAAGGCCATTATCTCGGATAGAGACCCGGTATTCACGAGCAAGTTCTAGTGCGAACTGCTTGCCTGCATCGGCTCTGAACTAAAGATGAGCACCCCGTACCACCCGCAAACGGATGGATAGTCGGAAAGAGTGAATCATTGTCTTGAGATCTATTTGCGATGCTTCATCCATGCATGCCCAAGTCACTGGAGCCAGTTTCTGTCGTTGGCTGAGTTTTGGTATAATGCCAATTATCACTCGGCACTGAACATGTCTCCATTACAGGCGATGTACGGACACGAACCAAGACACTAAGGAATCGAAGCGGCGTCAGTTTGCAAAGTTCCAGCACTGAAAGACTGGCTCGAGGAGCGCAAGACTATGCAACAAGTGCTACAACAACATCTGCATCGAGCGCGCAACATCATGAAAGTTCAAGCGGACAAGAAACGATCTGACAGGGAGTTCCAAGTGGGCGACACCATCTTCGTCAAGCTGCAGCCTTATGTGCAATCGTTAGTGCATCGCCGAGCCAATCAAAAGCTTTCATTCATGTACTTGGACCATTCAAGGTGCTACGCAAGATCAACCCTATGGCGTATGAGCTAGCACTGCCGCCGGAGTCGCTCATCCATCCTGTTTTCCATGTCTCCCAGTTGCACCAAGCACTTGCGCCAGGTGACAGTTTTGAGACTTCATTTCAGAACATGTCATATGACACTAAAGAAACTGTCACCCGACACACAACTAAACATGCCATGAAAACATGCCACCTCTCCTGACGACCATTCATCAGATAATAGAGCCCTAATTTTGTGATTTTATTCATTCCATACATTGATTTCCTATTTTCCTATTTGATATATAACATAAATTACAACACCATTTTCTTTTGCATTTTTGCTTATAAATGGGCACATAACTTAATGACTCGTTATTTCCTTTCTTCCCCCTCTCACCCTACCACCACCACCCATCGACCCCCACCCTCTCTCACACACACAACCAAACACCCAAGACTGCCCCTCCAATTCTGACCAAGCTGGCCACTCTTGCTGCTACCAATCGCACAATCTCATCTCGCTCCACACTTCTGCATCTCTTGTGCCGCCTTGCTATTTTTCTATCCACATATACACCCATGTGGCAACCCTGACTACCTTCGTAGACGCTGCCCACGCTCGTCAGTTTTGTGGTTCTTGATCTCACGCACATCTTCTAGGGAACCTCCATGGCTCCACCCAACCACCGCACCACCACCTCTGTGGTTTTCGGTTGTGGGTTCAACGAGGTTGTTGCCGCCACAGAGGCCATGGTGGTGGATCTCTGGCAGTGTATTCTAAGTGCCTCCCTATTTTGTAGGCTGTATTGGACCCTTTTTTAATCTTAAGCCCCCAAACATTTTTTGGGACCCTATTTAAGGGTTATACCGATGATGCTCAAGGCCAATATTCACAAACATACAAATCATCGATGTTGACTCCAATTGGTTATTTGCAAACTATGCACGCCTAACAATTAAGCAAACAAAGGAAGCACTAGCTCTTAACTAAGAATGGCTCACCTTCAGATTGATGGTTGGGCGTCAACCCACTTATGGGGCAATAGCCAGGCCTATATCGGATTATTAGACATAAAGTCGTCACAATTGCATAGGTTATAAGCAATGGCGGAGCTTGAGAAAAATTTAAGAGGGGGCCATGACTCAAGGGGAACATATTAGAAGGGCGAGAGGGGCTAATCACTTGTTGAAAATACTAATTATGCCTAAAAGCTAGCATGCTCTTCAATGAGTGCCAAAATTAAGAGGGGGGCATGCCCCCTTGGTATACACTAAGCTCCGCCAGTGGTTATAAGGCCAAACATACCCCAATATTTCTTGTTGTGGGGATCTCTTGGCGCCTCAGCTCGCAGCATGGGATGGATTGATCACACGTCTGCAACCCATTTAGCTATCAAACTAACCAAACGAGCTTCTGAAAATTGCATTAGAATACCAGATTTTCTGTTAAGTCATTATACGAGCCAATTGTCCATGACGATGTTCTTCTTGATAATAGAAAAATGTGGAAGCTTAAATTATCTCTTCGGGTGAAGATATTCCTCTGATTTTTTAACAGATGTGTGATCTTGAGTAGGGATAACCTGGCACACCGCAATTGACAAGGTAATAATAATTGTGTCTTTTGGCAACGTGTCGAGTCGATTAAACACTTCTTTTTTAAGTGTAAGTTCACTCGTACAACATGGGCCATAGTACAAGTAGTTTCAAACCTTTATCCCTCGTAGTACATGTAATATGTTCAGCAATTGGTTGCCAAGTGTTGAAAAACAATTTTCTGTAAACATTCGTGTTGGTGTGACCGCCTTATGTTGGGCTCTATGGCTTAACATGAATGATGTGTTCTTAAAAAATATGTTCCATCTTCTGTGCAGGTTATTTATTCATGTATTTCCTGGTTTCGTACTTGGTGTATCTTGTAGAGGCCAGAGGAGACATAACTTTTTATGATGGCGTCTACCTGACTGGAGCATATAGTCAGAGAGGTTTTCTCCCATCATGGATGTCGGTATAATCTTAGGATATGATCTACCCCATCTTAGTATGTCTATTTATATTTTTGTTGTGAGACGATATTTTATTTTTGTTTGTGTTCAACGTGTTGGCTATGTGCATCGTGATATATAGATGTCTGGCATTCTCTTAGTACGGATGTATCATCTTGATACATCAGTTGAATGAAAATGGCCTTTATGGCTTTATCAGGAAATGGTTTCTTGATGAATCAGGTCACTTTGGAGGATTTGAGTTATAAGGATCTTGTTCCTATGGAAACCCCTTGGACCACAAGACTAGCTAGGGTTACAAAATTCCTAAGGAGTCCTTTCGTATGCTCTTATTCCAGGCGAATTTGAATATGAATTCAAACCTCATTTTAATTTTCCTTTCAAAAGTCCAATGCACTTCACTTTATTACTCTCTACCCTCTCCCATGAGGCCTCAAATGGTGTTTGTTTCGTGTGCACCATCCAAAGGCACATTTTACAGAATTCCCCTGCTTTTAAATCTTGTAGAATTCCATGATACATGACATCACAATTCTTCATCTTTTTCTATTCCTACGTTTTCACAATCCTGCAATCCTAAGGGACCTGAAATTATTCCTAGGCACAAGGCAGGGCATTTGACTTCAGCCTTGATCCTGGTGCCAAGGTTTATTCCATAGTTCAAATTTCTGACGCACCACCACATCAGCCGCTACATGTTGGATTTTTTTCGACAAATGGTGGATTTTATTGACTCATAATGGAGCATAAAAAGAATACAAACATAATGAGCACACACCCGATCTCTGCATAACTAAGATGCACACAACCAACACAAACGCACACACACAAAAACACGCCGGGAAATCGCAAAGTCATATAAGACCGAAGATATGCATATGCATGGAAAAAAACTAGAGCAATCAGATCCGTGATCGGCAAACTACAACAATGACCATATCCGCACCAATCATCTCATGACACCACATGAACAACGAGATTCTTCAACAGCAACGCCTTCGGGAAGGAAGCGACGCTTAAGCACCGCCGTCACCGGATCCAACCAACAAGGCAAGAGTCTAGGTTTTGACCCAGAAGAATCAGCCCGAGCATATCCGAGCAATGCCTTCAACAAGGTAACGACGTAAAAAACATCGTCATTGTCAGATATGAGCACCTTGTGTCAGACCTAGGTTTTTCACCCCGGAGCTCGACACCGGATGCCCAAGTAGCATCACCATCAAAGTCACATGTGTTGTCGCAACCACTTCTCCGCGATTCCGACAGCTACATGCGATGTAAATCGCGGCCGCTGCACATCCACCCCTCTGCGTCAAGCCGCTGTTCATAGTTTGCATCTCACCGTCGAAGTTGATCATCAGATATGAAGGGATAAACGCCTGAAGACCTTTCGGTGACCTTCCCGTCGTGGAGCCATAGGGGTCAGTGCAGCAGTACAGTCTACAGTCTGCTACATGCTGGACTTGTTTATGCTTAACATGTCAACCTAAGCATTATCTCATCAAATCTGCTAATCCAAGTCCACTCTTTGAATGCATATCGTGTGATGTATTGCAATGGTTAAAGAATATCATATATGACTAGATGAGTGTCCGTCCGTACATGATGTGTGGCAGTACAAGTACTTTTTTATCCATCGACATGAATTTGTCAAAGTAAGTTTAAAAGACTCGTGAAGTGTACGTGGAAACCTAGAAAAGGACAAAAGGAACATGGGATAAGGGCAGTTTGACAAAAAGAATATGCTTCTTGATTCAGAAACATGTACTCCCTCCGCTCTCATTCCCATAATATAAGAATGTTTTTGACATTAATGTAGTGTTAAAAACGTTTTTATATTTTGGAACAGAGGGAGTACTTAACAAGCTGCTGGCCGGATATGCACTGCCTATGAAACCGGACATTGATTTTATTATCATATACTACATGTATCCTAGTATTAGTGACGGGCTGACGATGTGGTAATGGCATCCTGAAGTTGAAGTCGCACGTCGCAACTTGTCTAACCTGTAGCGCTTGGCCAACAACGCACCTCGCTGAAAAGTCAGAGCTCGCTCGGAAGTTTTCTGATATTTAGTCAGCGGCTTCGCTGCGCTAAGTTTTGTACGACCTCACAAGCGTACGGCACCTCCAGAGCCAAGGAACTCAGCCCGCATGGTGCTCTCCGCCGTCCTGCTCGCGGCAGGCATCACGCTGATGCTCGTCGTTCACATCCTCGTGGTCCTCTGGGTGCTGAGGCGGGGCATGACCGCCCGCGTCGCCGAGCACGCGGAGGAAGACGCGGGCCTTACCGCCGAAGAGCTCGGCGAGCTGCCATGCCACGAGTTCAAAGAAGGCGGCGCCTGCGAGTGCGCGGTGTGTCTGGAGGCCTTCCTGGCCGGCGACCGTTGCACGGTGCTGCCGCGGTGCGAGCATGAGTTCCACGCCGAGTGCGTCGCCTCGTGGCTGCGCAAGAGCCGCCTGTGCCCCATATGCCGCGCCGAGGTGGCCGGCCCGCCGAAGGAGGCCGGCGCGGTGGCCGCCGAGGTCGTCGTGGAGGTCACTGCTGCCTGATAGCCGTCTTACGGTCGTCGGATGCAGTGTTTGCAGGTGTTTGGTAGGTCCTCTTTTGTCGATTATATGCATGCGTATGTAAATGAGTGGTGACAACGTTTCTGCATT
This sequence comes from Secale cereale, assembly GCA_902687465.1. Lineage (NCBI taxonomy): Eukaryota > Viridiplantae > Streptophyta > Magnoliopsida > Poales > Poaceae > Secale > Secale cereale. The sequence goes on from LR738716.1 coordinate 138,566,534, forward strand.
TGTGATGTATATAACCATCGTGTTGATTTAGATGCTCTTGCAAGGATTTCTAACTGAACATCGTAGCAAATCACGAGGCCACGCTCAAGGTCTGTCTCTGCATAGTTTGGTGCTGTTCATTGACCGCACCGCTGAAGATTTCTCGTTTGATCTTGATGCTTATTTACTCAGAAAAGCTAAAAAGTCGACGATGGATTTAGAGCATCTACAGTCAAATCCGACCTCCTAGTCCGTGGACACGCCCGGGCACGCCCACGGGTGCATCCGCACAGGCCTTTATATTTTCGACATCCACATATCTCAAATCTAGAATCTGAAATCCATGGAAATACATGCACGTTGATCATGCAAACCAATGTCGTACGTAAATAGTAAATTTTGGTACAAAGCATAGATAATGTTTACATAAAATTTATTTTAAATGTCAAACTCAAGCATTGGCTTCTTGGTTGCCATTGTGGGTCCACATGTGCTCCACAAGATCATTGAGTAGTTGCGTGTGCACCTCGTGATCTTGAAGATTCAGATGCATCTGCAGAAAGTTTATCAGCTGGGCCGCATCTTGATCTTTCGAGATTTCAACTTGTTCCCGAGGTGCTTCCAAATCATGGGTTTGGGCTACACCATCATCCTCATCCTCGACAATCATATTGTGCAGAATAACACAACATGTCATCAACTGTCACAAAGTTTGATTCCCACATCATTGCAACGCTCCTCATAATTCCCCAACGAGCTTGAAGCACACCAAATGCCCTATCCACATCCTTCTTAGCCGCTTCCTGCATTGTTGCAAAGTGGCTATGTTTCCTGCCACGCGGCTACGATATGGTGTTCACAAACGCCGCCGACCGAGGATAGATACCATCGGCAAGATAGTATCTCATGTTGTAGTCTCGGTCGCTGACGGTGTAGTTGCACGGCGGTGATTCTCCATTGCAAAGCCTCGTGAACACCGGAGACCGTTGAAGGACGTTGATGCCGTTGTGAGAACCCGACATTCCAAAGAAAGCATGCCAAATCCATAAGGCATATGATGCCACCGCTTCTAGTATGATGGTGGCCCGTCTGTGTTGGGGATCGTTTCAGAAATTCAAAAAAAATCTACGCATCTCCAAGATCTATCTATGGAGTTACTAGCAACGAGAGGGGAGTGTATCTTCATACCTTTGAAGATCGCGATGTGGAAGCGTTGCAAGAATGCGGTCGGTGGAGTCGTACACGAAGCGATTCAGATCGCGGCCGAATCCGATCTAAGCACCGAACAACGGTGCCTCCGCGTTCAACACACGTGCAGCCCGGTGACGTCTCCCGCGCCTTGATCCAGCAACGAGAGAGAGGGAGAGGTTGGGGAAGACTCCGTCCCGCAGCAGCACGACGGCGTGGTGGTGGTGGAGGAGCGTGGTACTCCGGCAGGGCTTCGCCAAGCTTCACAAGAGAGGAGGAGTTGGGAGAGGGGAAGGGTTGCGCCAGGGTTCAGATGCGGCTGCCCTCCCACCCCCTCTATTTATATAGGGGCAAGGGAGAGGGGGTCGGCCCCCCTAGATCATATCTAGAGGGGGGACGGCGGCCAGGTGGGGGGACTTGCCCCCAAGCAGGTGGGGTGCCCCCACCCCTAGGGTTTCCCAACCCTAGGCGCCTTGGGCCCTTGGGGGCACACCAGCCCACCAGGGGCTGGTTCCCCCCCTTACTTGGTCCACTTGGCCCACCGGGGTAGGTGGCCCCACCCGGTGGACCCCCGGACACCTTCCGATGGTCCCGATACAATACCGGTGACCCCAAAATCATTTCGGTGACCAAAATATGACTTCCCATATATAAATCTTTACCTCCGGAACTCCTCGTGACGTCCGGGATCTTCTCCGGGACTCCGAACAACATTCGATAACCACGTACATATATTCCCTATAACCCTAGCGTCATTGAACCTTAAGTGTGTAGACCCTACGACCTTAAGTGTGTAGACCCTACGGGTTCGGGAATCATGCAGACATGACCGAGACATCTCTCTGGCCAATAACCAACAACGGGATCTGGATACCCATGTTGGCTCCCACATGTTCCACGATGATCTCATCGGATGAACCACGATGTCAAGGATTAAATCAATCCCGTATACGATTCCCTTTGTCTACCGGTATAGTACTTGCCCAAGATTCAATCGTCGGTATACCGATACCTTGTTCAATCTCGTTACCGGCAAGTCTCTTTACTCGTTCAGTAACACATCATCACGTGACCAACTCCTTAGTCACATAGAGCTCATTATGATGATGTCTTACCGAGTGGGCCCAGAGATACCTCTCCGTCATACGGAGTGACAAATCCCAGTCTCGATTCGTGACAACCCAACAGATACTTTCGGGGATACCCGTAGTGTGCCTTTATAGCCACCTAGTTACGTTGTGATGTTTGGCACACCCAAAGTATTCCTACGGTATCCGGGAGTGGCACAATCCCATAGCCTAAGGAAAGGATACTTGATATTGGAAAAGCTTTAGCATACGAACTACACGATCTTGTGCTATGCTTAGGATTGGGTCTTTATCCATCACATCATTCTCCTAATGATGTGATCCCGTTATAAATGACATCCAATGTCCATGGTCAGGAAACCGTAACCATCTATTGATCAACGAGCTAGTCAACTAGAGGCTCACTAGGGACAAGCTGTGGTCTATGTATTCACACATGCATTACGATTTCGGATAATACAATTATAGCATGAATACTAGACAATTATCATGAACAAGGAAATATAACAGTAACCATTTTATTATTGCCTCTAGGGCATATTTCCAACAGTCTGGTATGACCTTGATACATTCCCCGCAAACCTTTAGGGCAGTTCTTCCATTGCCAATGTATGCAATCAATTGATCCGATTATTCCTGGAACCCCCTTACCTTTCTAATAGCTAACAACTTCTCCGTGTCCTGCACATTTGGTTCACTGAGATGAAGGAAATATGCCCTAGAGGCAATAATAAAGTTATTATTTATTTCCTTATATCATGATAAATGTTTATTATTCATGCTAGAATTGTATTAACTAGAAACTTAGTACATGTGTGAATACATAGACAAAACAGAGTGTCCCTAGTATGCCTCTACTAGACTAGCTCATTGATCAAAGATGGTTATGTTTCCTAGCCATAGACATGAGTTGTCTTTTGATCAACGGGATCACATCATTAGGAGAATGATGTGATGGACAAGACCCTTCCATTAGCTTAGCACTATGATCGTTTAGTTTTACTGCTATTGCTTTCTTCATGACTTATACATGTTCCTATGACTATGAAATTATGCAACTCCCGTATACCGGAGGAACACCTTGTGTGCTATCAAACGTCACAACGTAACTGGGTGATTATAAATATGCTCTACAGGTGTCTCCAAAGGTATTCGTGGTATTGGCATAGATCAAGAATAGGATTTGTCACTCCGAGTGTCGGAGAGGTATCTCTGGGCCCTCTCGGTAATACACATCATAAATAAGCCTTGCAAGCAAATGAATAATGAGTTAGTCACAGGATGATGTATTACGGAACGAGTAAGGAGACTTGCCGGTAACGAGATTGAACTAGGTATTGAGATACCGACGATCGAATCTCGGGCAAGTAACATACCGATGACAAAAGGAACAACGTATGTTGTTATGCGGTTTGACCGATAAAGATCTTCGTAGAATATGTAGGAGCCAATATGAGTATCCAAGTTCCGCTATTGGTTATTGACAGGAGATGAGTCTCTGTCATGTCTACATAGTTCTCGAACCCGTAGGGTCCGCACGCTTAACGTTTGATTACGATCGGTATTATGAGTTTATGAGTTTTGATGTACCGAAGGTAGTTTGGAGTCTCGGATAAGATCACGGACATGATGAGGAGTCTCGGAATGTCCGAGACGTAAAGATTGATATATTGGACGACTATATTCGGACACCAAAAGTGTTCCGGAAAGTTTTGGAATTAACCGGAGTGCCAGGGGGGTTACCGGAACCCTCCGGGGGAATTTTGGGCCCTAGTGGGCCTTATGGGAGAAAGAAGGCAGCAGCCAGGAGGTGGCGCGCCCCCTCCCAAGGGGCAGTCCGAATTGGACTAGGGGAGGGGGGCGCGGCCCCTCTTTCCCTCTCCCTCTCCCTCTCTTTCCTTCCAACCTCTCTCCTTCTTGGTGATTCCTACTAGGAATAGGATTGTAATCCTAATCCTAGTAGGATTGCTCCTCTAGGCGCGCCATAGGAGGGCCGGCCGGCCTCCCCCTTGCTCCTTTATATACAGGGGCAGGGGGCACCCTAGAACACACAAGTTGATCTCTCCAACCGTATGCGGTGCCCCCCTCCACAGAAACACACCTCGGTCATACCGTTGCAGTGCTTAGGCAAAGCCCTGCGCCGGTAACTTCATCATATCCGTCACCACGCTGTCGTGCTGACGAAACTCTCCCGTGAAGCTCAACTGGATCAAGAGCTCGTGGGACGTCATCAAGCTGAACGTGTGCTGAATGCGGAGGTTCCGTACGTTCGGTGCTTGATCGGTTGAATCGCGAAGAAGTTCGACTACATCAACCGCGTCACTTGACGCTTCCGCTTTCGGTCTACGAGGGTACGTAGACACACTCTCCCCTCTCGTTGCTATGCATCTGGTAAATAGATCTTGCATGATCGTAGGAAAATTTTAAAATACTACGTTCCCCAACAGTGGCATCATGAGCCAGGTCTATGCGTAGATGATATGCATGAGTAGAACACAATGAGTTGTGGTCGATACTAGTCATACTGCTTACCAGCATGTCATACTTCGTTTCGGCGGTATTGTGAGATGAAGCGGCCCGGACCGACATTACGCGTACGCTTACGTGAGACTGGTTTCACCGTTATGAGCACTCATTGCTTAAAGGTGACTGGCGGGTGTCTGTCTCTCTCACTTTAGCTGAATCAAGTGTGGCTACACCCGGTTCTTGTGAAGGTTAAAACATCACATACTTGACGAAAACTCGTTGTGGTTTTTGTATGCGTAGGTAAGAACGGTTCTTGCTAAGCCCGTAGCAGCCACGTAAAACTTGCCACAACAAAGTAGAGGATGTCTAACTTGTTTTTGCAGGGCATGTTGTGATGTGATATGGTCAAGATGGCCATATCATGTCACATGTTTTGACTGCATGTGATGTTTATCTTATTATGTTTCTTGTTTTGCTTACTACGATGGTAGCATTATAAAATGATCCCTTACAAAATTTCAAGGTATAAGTGTTCTCCCTGAGTATGCACCATTGCGAAAGTTCGTCGTGCCGAGACACCACGTGATAATCGGGTGTGATAAGCTCTACGTTCAAACACAACGGGTGTAAGCCAGTTTTGCACACGCAGAATACTCGGGTTAAACTTGATGAGCCTAGCATGTACAAACATGGCCTCGGAACACTGGAGACCGAAAGGTCGAGCGTGAATCATATAGTAGATATGATCAACATAAGATGTTCACCATTGAAAACTACTTCATCTCACGTGATGATCGGACATGGTTTAGTTGATTTGGATCACATGATCATTTAGATGACTAGAGGGATGTCTATCTAAGTGAGAGTTCTTTAGTAATTTGATTAATTGAACTTTAATTTATCATGAACTTAGTCCTGATAGTATTAGCATATCTATGTTGTAGATCAATAGCTCGCGTTATAGCTCCCCTATGTTTTTGATATGTTCCTAGAGAAAACTAAGTTGAAAGATGTTAGTAGCAATGATGCAGACTTGTTCCGTGATCTGAGGATTTTCCTCATTGATACACAGAAGTATTATGTCCTTGATGCACCCCTAGGTGACATATGTATTGCAGGAGCAGATGTAGACGTTATGAACATTTGACAAGCTCAGTATGATGACTACTTGATAGTTTAGTGCACCATGCCTTACGGCTTAGAACTGGGACTTCAAAAACGTTTTGAACGCCATGGAGCATATGAGATGTTCCAAGAGTTGAAATTAGTATTTCATACTCATGCCCGTGTCGAGAGGTATAAGACCTCTGACAGTACTTTGCCAACAAGATGGAGGAGAATAGCTCAACCAGTGAGCATGTGCTCAGATTGTCTGGGTACTACAATTGCTTGAATCAAGTGGGAGTTAATCTTCCAGATAAGATAGTAATTGACAAAGTTCTCTAGACACTATCACCAAGTTAGTAGAACTTCGTGATGAACTATAATATGCAAGGGATGACGAAAGTAATTCCCGAGCTCTTCGCGATGCTGAAACCAGCGAAGGTAGAAATCAAGAAAGAACATCAAGTGTTGATGGTTAATAAGACCACTTGTTTCAAGTAAAGGGCAAAGGGATAGAAGGGGAACTTCATGAAGAATGACAAGCAAGTTTTCACTTCCATGAAGAAACCCAAAGCTAAACTCAAGCCTGAAACTAAGTGCTTCTACTGCAAAGGAAATAGTCACTAGAAGTGGAACTGCCCTAGAAACTTGGCGGATAAGAAGGATGGCAAAGTGAGCAAAGGTATATTTGATATACAGATTATTGATGTTTACTTTACTTGTGTTCATAGCAACCCTTGGGTATTTGATACTGGTTCAGTTGCTAAAATTAGTAACTCGAAACGGGAGTTGCAGAATGAACAGAGACTAGTTAAAGGTGAAATGACGATGTGTGTTGGAAGTGGTTCCAAGATTGATATGATCATCATCGCACACTCCCTATACTTTCGGAATTAGTGTAGAACCTAAATAAATGTTATTTGGCATTTGCGTTAAGCATGAATATGATTTGATCATGTTTGCTGCAATACGGTTATTCATTTAAAGTCATAGAATAATTGTTATTTTGTTTACATGAATAAAGCCTTCGATGGTCATACACCCAATGAAAATAGTTTGTTGGATCTCGATCGTAGTGATACACATATTCATAATATTGAAGCCAAAAGATGCAAGGTTAATAATGATAGTGCAAATTATTTGTGGCACTGCCGTTTAGGTCATATTGGTGTAAAGCGCATGAAGAAACTCCATAGTGATGGACTTTTGGAATCACTTGATTATGAATCACTTGGTGCTTGCGAACCGTGCCTTATGGGCAAGATGACTAAAACTCCGTTCTCTGGAACTATGGAGCGAGCAACAGATTTTTTGGAAATCATACATACTGATGTATGTGGACCGATGAGTGTTGAAGTTCGCGGCGGGTATCGTTATTTTCTGACCTTCACTGATGATTTGAGCAGATATGGGTATATATCTACTTGATGAAACACAAGTCTCAAACATTTGAAAAGTTCAAAGAATTTCAGACTGAAGTAGAAAATTATCGTAACAAGAAAATAAAGTTCCTACGATCTGATCGTGGAGGCGAATATTTGAGTTATGAGTTTGGTCTTCATTTGAAACAATGTGGAGTAGCTTCACAACTCACGCCACCCGGAACACCACAGCGTAATGGTGTGTCCAAATGTCGTAACCGTACTTTATTGGATATGGTGCGGTCTATGATGTCTCTTACCGATTTACCACTATCGTTTTGGGGTTATGCTTTAGAGACAGCTGCATTCACGTTAAATAGGACACCATCTAAATCCGTTGAGACGACGCCTTATGAACTGTGGTTTGGCCAGAAACCAAAGTTGCCGTTTCTTAAAGTTTGGGGCTGCGATGCTTATGTGAAAAAGCTTCAACCTGATAACCTCAAACCCAAGTCAGAGAAATGTATCTTCATAGGATACCCAAAGGAGACTCTTGGGTACACCTTCTATCACAGATACGAAGGCAAGATATTCGTTGCTAAGAATGGATCCTTTCTAGAGAAGGAGTTTCTCTCGAAAGAAGTGAGTAGGAGGAAAGTGGAACTTGATGAGGTAATTGTACCTTCTCCCGAATTGGAAAGTAGTACATCACAGAAACTAGTTCCAGTGATTCCTGCGCCAATTAGTGAGGAAGCTAATGATGATGATCATGAAACTTCGAATCAAGTTACTACTGAACTTCGTAGATCAACAAGAGTACGTTCTGCGCCAGAGTGGTATGGCAACCCGGTTCTGGAAGTCATGTTACTAGACCATGATGAACCTACGAACTATGAGGAAGCGATGATGAGCCCAGATTACGCAAAATGGCTTGAGGCCATGAAATCCGTGATGGGATCCATGTATGAGAACAAAGTGTGGACTTTGGTTGACTTGCACGATGATCGGCAAGCCATCGAAAATAAATGGATCTTCAAGAGGAAAATCAACGCTGACGGTAATGTTACTATTTACAAAGCTCGACTTGTTGCGAAAGGTTTTCGACAAGTTCAAGGAGTTGATTGTGATGAGACTTTCTTACCCGTAGCGATGCTTAAGTCTGTCTGAATCATGTTAGCAATTGCCGCATTTTATGATTATGAAATCTGGCAAATGGATGTCAAAACTGCATTCTTGAATGGATATCTTAAAGAAGAGTTGTATATGATGCAACCAGAAGGTTTTGTCGATCCTAATGGTGCTATCAAAATGTGCAAGCTCCAGCGATCCATCTATGGACTGGTGCAAGCATCTCGGAGTTGGAACATACGCTTTGATAAGGTGATCAAAGCATATGGTTTTATACAGACTTTTGGATAAGCCTGTATTTACAAGAAAGTGAGTGGGAGCACTACATCCTTTTCTGATAAGTATATGTGAATGACATATTGTCGATCGGAAATGATGTAGAATTTTCTAGAAAGCATAAAGGAGTGTTTGAAAGGAGTTTTTTTCAAAGAAAGACCTCGGGGGAGCTGGTTACATATTGAGCATCAAGATATATAGAGATAGATCGAAACACTTGATAAGTTTTTCAATAAGTACATACCTTGACAAGTTTTTTTGAAGTAGTTCAAAATGGATCAGTGATACGTCCAAAACGTATCTATAATTTCTGCTTGCTCCATGCCTCTTTTGGGTGATATTGCTATGATATTTATACACTTCCATACATTTTTGATCATATTTGGACTAACCTATTAACTCAGTGCACCCCAGTGCCAGTTTCTGTTTTCGGCTGTTTTTGTATTTCAGGTTTTCACATTACGAGAACTGCCAGGAAAAATCCAGAAAAATTATATAAAAAATCAGCGTTCCAGAAACTACTGTGCGCCCGAAGGACAGCCGGGGGGGGGGGCACCAGGGATCCAGGCGCCCTGGCGGCGCGCCCCCCCTGGGCCGCGCCCGGGGGGCGCCTGGGCCCCCCGAGGCTCCCCCGATGCCCCCCTTTGGCATATATTTAAAGCGTCTCGAGAAACCCTCGAAACAGGAACTCTTTTTCGCGATCTCATCTCTGTTCCGCCGCTGCCGCCGCTTCCAAGATCGGGAGCACCAGGGGAACTCTTCCCGGCACCCTGCAGAGGGGAGGATCACCACCGGGAGCCTCTCCACCACCATGGACGCCTCCCGGATGAGTTGTGAGTAGTCTCCCTTGGACCATGAGTCCATGACCAGTAGCTATGTGATATTCTCCTCCCGTTCTTGTGCTTCACTAATTAGTCCTCGTGAGCTGCCCTACATGATCGAGGCACATATGTAATCCTTATGATGTTGCTATGATGAGTTTGCTGGGATCCGATGGATTATGAGACTATGTTCAGATTGTGCTTGAGTAATATATTTGATCTACCTCTTTTATATTTATGTTCATAAGTAATTCTTGCATGTTCTCCGTTGTTATTTATTGCTTTGGCCAAGTAATAGGTAGTGACTCCAAGAGGGAACGTTATGCTTGATTGTGAGTTCATGCCCCTCTATGACTAGTTTGAGTGACAGAAACATGAGTCTAGGGGATGTGCTATTGCCACAAGGGGGAAAACAACGGTGCTTGTGCCCGCGGGTGCAAGGATTGTTTACTTTACGCAAAGATCTTTTAATGCAGTTGTCTGTTGCATTGAGTTTACACTATGGGTGGGGCTCGCAACTTAATACCAGCGAGATGTCTTGGATAGATATCTCAAGGTGGATGATTAGTAGTAGATATTGATGGATTTCGGTCTACTTACTTTAGTGTACCGCCCATGCTTTGAACCTCAACCTTTCTTGCAATGTAGTCAGCATTGGTTTGCGTTCGTGGTCCTGTCAATTGCCCAGCTGTAATTCGTTTACCTCACATAGCTGTTTTATCGTCTTTTGGGAGAGAGACATCACTAGTGAACATCATGAGACTCCGGTCCATATTACCATCATTGATCACACCCGCTATTTACTTTTCGCTTTTATTTACTATTGCAAACATTATATATCACTACTATCATTTGCGTTTAATCCTTTGTGAACTACAAGGCCGGAGGGATTGACAACTTCTCTGTACTCGTTGGGAGCAAAGTTATTTGTATTTGTGTGCAGGTCCACGTTGATTGCTAATATCTGGCGCCGTTAGCAGTTGACACCTTCTTGTTGAACCTAGGAGTCTCTGGGGATTCGATCCTTGGTATCTTTGCCAAGGGAAAAACTTCCGCAACACTACATCTCACACCTTCCACTTGGGGTAACCAACGAGGGGCGAGAAGCCTAGCAAGAGTTTTTCTGGCACCGTTGCCGGGGACTCCACTCTTCAAGATAGGGGAGTTGCACGCTATCTTTTACCTTTGCTTTTTAGTCTTGTTAGTTTACCTTTCAGTTTTTGCTTTAGTACCTTTTTATCGAAAATCACAAAAATAGTTATCTTGCTTGCTTGCTACTATGGGTTCCACCGAGAACACCAAGTTGTGTGACTTCACTAGTCACAACAACGATGACTTTATCAGCACACCTATTACTACACCTGCCACTTCAGCACCTTCGTATGAAATTAAACCTGCTTTACTGAACTTAGTCATGAAAGATCAATTCTCCGGTGCTGGAGATGATGCTGCTTTACACTTGAACAACTTTGTTGAACTTTGTGATATGCAAAAGTAGCAAGAAATAGATGGTAATATTGTTAAGCTTAAGCTTTTTCCTTTCTCCTTGAGAGGAGGAGCTAAAATTTGGTTTCGGTCTTTGCCTAGAAATAGCATAGATTCATGGGACAACTGCAAAGATGCTTTTATTGGAAAATACTCTCCACCTGCTAAAATTATCCAACTAAGAAGTAACATAATGAATTTTAAACAATTGGATAATGAACACGTTGCCAACGCTTGGGAATGTATGAAATCTCTTATCAAGAACTGTCCTACTCATGGTTTGACTACTTGGATGGTTATCCAAACTTTTTATGCAAGCTTGAACTTTACCTCGCGGAACTTGTTAGATTCAGCCACGGGAGGAACCTTTATGTCAATTACACTTGGTGCTGCAACAAGGCTTCTCGATGAGATGATGACCAACTATTCCCAATGGCACACCGAACGCGCTCCAACAGGTAGGAAGGTAAACTTTGTCGAGGAGATTTCCTCCTTAAATGAAAAAGTTGACTTAATCATGTCTCTACTTTCTAAGCAATCTTCTGTTGATCCTCGTGATGTTCCTTTAAATTCTTTGATTGCTCAAGAACAAGTAGATGTGAACTTTATCTCTAGAAACAATTTTAATAATAATGCTTATAGGAGTAATTTTGGTAACAATCCTAGACCGTTCCCCTCTAACTCTTACGGGAACAACAATGCTTATCCTAGCACCAAGAACTCCAATACTGAACTAGAGATTATGCTTAAAGATTTCATCACTACCCAAAAAGCCTTTAATAAGAGTATAGAAGAAAAACTACACAAACTAGATGATCTCTCTTTTAAGGTAGACCATTTAGCCAATGAGATAGAGTTGCTTAAAATTAAAAATTCTCCTCTTGAGGAGAGGAAGGTCACTCCTATGAATGCTATTCAAGTGCAAATTAATGAAAACATTAGGATGATGGCTAAACTTAAAGAAAGATGGGCTAGAGAAAGGGAGGAAGAAGATAGAATTAAGAGCCTTCCTACCCACCACACTGTTGCTACTATCCAAGTTGTTGAGGATATCCAAACTCTTAGCACCCAATGTACTCCTGGTCCCATTGGACCTATTAATGGTGATGCTATGACTATAGAAACTACCAAACAAGTGAACCTTAAGGACACCACTACCACTTTACTTGATGCTAGTGATCTTGATTTTGATAATTGCACTCTCACTGAAGTTATTGATTTCCTTCACAAGATGTCTAGAGACCCCCGCACTAGCACGCTTAACCTTGCCTTCACAGAGCATATCACTAATGCTCTCATCAAAGCTAGGGAGGAGAAACTTAGAGTAGAAGCCTCCATACCTAGAAAGCTAGAAGATGGTTGGGATCCTATGATAAAAATTAAGTTGAATGACTTCTCTTGCTATGCATTATGTGATGTTGGAGCTAGTACCTCTGTTATGCCCAAAAGAATATATGATATGCTTAAATTGAAACCTTTTGATTCTTGTTCTTTTGGTGTTGGTCTCGTTGATTCTTCCATAAAGAAACCTTTGGGGAGGATCGACGATGTTCTTATCATTGTCAATGACAACTATGTTCCCGTTGATTTCACTATTATGGATATTGAATGTGATCCTTCGTGTCCAATTATTTTGGGACGTCCCTTTTTACGCACTGTTGGTGCTATCATTGACATGAAAGAGGGTAATATAAAATTTCAGTTTCCTCTCAAGAAAGGGATGGAACACTTCCCTCGAAAGAAGATCAAGTTACCTTTTGAGTCCGTTGTACGGGCTAGATATTCTTTTACTCTTGATAAAACTTGATCTCTATGCATTATGCCTAGCTTAAAGGCATAACAGAAAGCGCTTTTGGGAGGCAGCCCACATAAATAAAATTTTATTTTGCTTTTGTTGTGTCTTGATGTTGTTTACTACAGTAGCATCATCATTGTATCTTTACTTTTCAATTTTGTGCCAAGTATAGCCTCTGATTGCTAGAAAGTTCAAAAGTTGTGAGGTGCTGTCCAGGAAACAGATTCTGTCCTTGGATAGAAAAATCCGTATAAAATCACCAGATCATCTTTTTGGTCTGAATTTTTTCGACAGCGTTCTCTATATAATTGTCTTTCGTGCGTCTGTTCTGAGTTTTTTTTTAATTAGAGTTGCAGAAGTGCCCCGAACAAATCAATTACTACCTGCTGTTCTGTTTTTCACAGATTCTGTCCTGTTTTGCCTTTTCTTCATTTTGCAAACCAAGAGCTTGCTTTTTCTTTGCAAAAACCTTTTGGCAATCTTGAGAAACAGTAGACCTTCAAGAATATCTTTATTTCCAGCAAGGTACAATTATTTTATTATGGGTACTAACCTCGCTAATCAGATTATGATGAGTTATGTATGAAGGGAGTTTTCAAGTGTGCGAGGGAAGATGATAAAAAGATTCATGAGTGTCAAGCGCTCAAGCTTGGGGATGCCCCCGTGCACCCCCAAGAAATATTCAAGGAGACTCAAGCGTCTAAGCTTGGGGATGCCCCCGTGCATCCCCTTCTCCATCAACATTATCAGTTCGTCTTTCGTTCCACTATATTTTAATCACTTCATGTGTTATGTGCTATGCTTGGAGCGTCTTGCTTTTAGTTTCCTTTTTAGTTTTTCATAACGAGTCAGAACTCAGCCTTCTTTATGTGGGAGAGAAAACACGCTCCACTTCTACCTAGAACATAACATAGAATTTTCATGTCTATCTTTGCTGTGTGTGTTCTTTGTCTTTTAATAGCTACTATCATGTTCAGCTCTTAGCTTTCATGCTTATCTTTTCAAAGAGCTTTTGTTTAGTTGGTTGCTTGAACTCTCTTTAATTACCATGCTCACCTTATTAAGAGAGTTTGCTTCCGTTGCATTGGTTGATATGTCTATGATAAAGATGCTACGTGCATGATGGCGCTTAGTAGTTCATGTTTTCTTATGGTTAGTCTCAAATAGCTGGGGGATTCCCAATGTGTTATTGGAGTACCAACATGATTTGTTTGCCAATGATGTGGTATGGTTTAGTAATATCTTCCCTCAAGAATTTATTTTGATTGACTTGGCGTATGCTCACGCATATTTAAGATTGTAAAGAAAGTCTGTCAAGCCTTGATGATCTTTTATTTCTGAGTAGCGATATAACTTCCATGCCTGATTCAATGTTGCTTTGTCGCTCTGCATGATTATGACCGTCATTGCTCTCTTAGTTGGTCGCTCCCAGTCTTTTGCTAATCTCCACCTGTACTAAGCGGACTGACTGCTTGTGCATCCACATCCTTTTAAACCAGTTATGCCATATGAGTCCACCATACCTACCTATATGTGGTATTTCACCGCCACTCCAAGTAAATTTGCATGTGCTACCTTTAAAACCTTCAGTTTTTGCAATACATAGCTCATGGGAAAGTAGCTTAAAAACTATTGTGGTAAAGAATATGTCGCTTATGTATCTTATTTCTTATAAGTTGCTTGCTGAGCGGTATCCATGTTTCTGGGGACGCCATCAACTGTTACACTTTTGTTGAATATCATGTGAGTTGCTATGCATGTTCGTCTTGTCTGAAGTAAGGGTGATTTGGCATGAGTTGAATGGTTTGAGTATGCATATTGTTAGAGAAGAACATTGGGCCGCCAACCAAAGCCATGTATCATGGTGGAAGTTTTAGCTTGGACATTAATCCTCAATCTCTTATGAGAATATGCTTAAGCATTAAAGAGGAGTCCATTATCTATTTTCTATGTTGTCCCGGTATGGATGTCCTCAAGTTGAGATCTATCAAAAATGAGAAATCAAATGCGATCTATCTCCTTGGACCTTTGTACAGGTGACATAGAGGTACCCCTTTGTGACACTCGGTTGAAACATATGTAATGCAATGACAATCCATGGAAATCCGAGCTAATTAGGACAAGGTGCGAGCACTATTGGTATTCGATGCATGAGGCTTGCAACTTATAGGATGTCTTATGCATAACACATATGAAGTACTACTACCGTTGACAAAATTGCTTCTATGTTTTCAAATAAAAGCTCTAGCACATGAGTAATCCCTGCTTCCCTCTGTGAAGGGCCATTCTTTTACTTTTATGTTGAGTCTCCACCTTCTTTTAAAAAGCACCAACTACTGACAGCATGATTGTCATTCTTAGTGTAATGTGCATTGTCCCAAAGTAGCATTGTCTTTTGCATGATTGTGATATCGTTTATTTTGAAATCATTGTATCTAGTCATCACTTAAACCTTGGAGGTGCCCCTGCATTTATGTTTTGCATCACTAAGGGGGCAAGCTAGATATCACTTTATCATATTTGCACATCATGTTCATTGCAAATCTATTTGATGTTTCAGTATCATATTGTAAAACTTTCAGTTCTTTGTGATTTTCTCATGAGGTAACTTAATTACTACAGATTCGTTATCTCAGTAAGCTTTTGTCATATGACTATGAAAAAGTCCAATATGGTTAATAGCATGTCACCACAGAAATTATTCTTGTTATCATTTACCTACTCGAGGACGAGCAGGAATTAAGCTTGGGGATGTTGATACGTCCAAAACGTATCTATAATTTCTGCTTGCTCCATGCCTCTTTTGGGTGATATTGCTGTGATATTTATACACTTCCATACACTTTTGATCATATTTGGACTAACCTATTAACTCAGTGCACCCCAGTGCCAGTTTCTGTTTTCGGCTGTTTTTGTATTTCAGGTTTTCACATTACGAGAACTGCCAAGAAAAATCCAGAAAAATTATATAAAAAATCAGCGTTCCAGAAACTACCGTGCACCCGAAGGACAGCCGGGGGGGCCACCAGGGCTCCAGGCGCCCTGGCGGCGCGCCCCCCTGGGCCGCGCAGGGGGGCGCCTGGGCCCCCCGAGGCTCCCCCGATGCCCCCCTTTGGCATATATTTAAAGCGTCTCGAGAAACCCTCGAAACAGGAACTCTTTTTCGCGATCTCATCTCTGTTCCGCCGCCACCGCCGCTTCCAAGATCGGGAGCACCAGGGGAACTCTTCCCGGCACCCTGCCGGAGGGGAGGATTGTTGGAAATATGCCCTAGAGGCAATAATAAAAGAGTTATTATTATATTTCCTTGTTCATGATAATCGTTTATTATCCATGCTATAATTGTATTGATTGGAAACTCAAATACATGTGTGGATAAATAGACAGACTTTGTGTCCCTAGTGAGCCTCTACAGGACTAGCTCGTTGATCAAAGATGACCGCGGTTTCCAGGTCATAGACATGAGTTGTCATTTGATAACGGGATCACATCATTAGGAGAATGATGTGATGGACGAGACCCAAACGTTAAACATAGCTTTTGATCGTGTCAGTTATCGCTATAGTTTTCTGCATGTCAAGTGTAAGTTCCTATGACCATGAGATCATGTAATTCACTGACACCGTAGGAGTGCTTTGTGTGTGCCAAACGTCGCAACGTAACTGGGTGACTATAAAGGTACTCTACAGGTATCTCCGAGGGTGTCTGTTGAGTTGACATGGATCGAGACTGGGATTTGTCACTCCGTGTGACGGAGAGGTATCTCCGGGCCCACTCGGTAATACGTCATCTCAATGAGCTCAAAGTGACTAAGTAGTTGGTCACGGGATTATGTATTACGGTAACGAGTAAAGAGACTTGCCGGTAACGAGATTGAACTAGGTATAGAGATACCGACGATCGAATCTCGGGCAAGTAACATACCGACGAGGCAAAGGGAACTGTATACGGGATTGCCTGAATCCTTGACATCGTGGTTCATCCGATGAGATCATCGAGAAACATGTAGGAGCCAATATGGGTATCCAGATCCCGCCACTGGTTATTGACCTGGGAGTGTCTCGGTCATGTCTACATGGTTTCCGAACCCGCAGGGTCTACACACTTAACGTTCGATGACGCTAGGGTTGTTAGTGAGAAGAGTGCATGGTTACCGAAGGTTGTTCGGAGTCCCGGATGAGATCCCGGACATGACGAGGGTCTCCGGAATGGTCCGGAGACGAAGATTGATATATAGGATGATAGGTTTCGGAGTACCGGAAGTGTTCCGGGGAGCATCGGGAAATCGGCGGAGTACCGGGAAGGTTTTCGGGGGGTCCGGAAGGTGTTCTGGGCCTATTGGGCCACAAGGGGGGACACCACAGCCCTCAGGGGGCTGTGCGCCCCCCCTGGGCCCTCTCCCCATGCGGCTAAGGGGGTGGGACCCCCTAGGGCTGGCCGCACCCCTTGGGACTTGGGGGGCAAGGCACCTAGGGGGGAAACCCTAGGGCCTGGGCGCCTCCCCCTGCCCTGGCCGCCGCCCCCCTCCCCTTGCCCTGGCCGCCGGCCCCTAGGGGGAAACCCTAGGGCGCCCTAGCCTCTCCACCCCCCTATATATAGTGGGGCAAAGGGAGGGCAGCCAACACAGTTCGTGCCTCGGTGCTGCCCTCCCTCTCCCGTCATATCTTCTTCTCCCGCGGTGCTTAGGCGAAGCCCTGCTGGAGTTCTTCTCCACCATCACCACCACGCCGTCGTGCTGCCGGTTCTCCATCAACCTCTCCTCCACCCCTTGCTGGATCAAGAAGGAGGAGACGTCCCCGAGCCGTACGTGTGAAGAACGCGGAGGCACCGTTGCTTCGGTGCTAGGTCTTCGGCGATCTGAATCGCGACGAGTACGACTCCATCATCCGCGTTCATAACGCTTCCGCTTAGCGATCTACAAGGGTACGTAGATCACACTCCTTCCTCGTAGTTGCATCTACTAGATTGATCTTGGTGAACAGTAGGAAAATTTTTTGTTTCCCATGCAACGTTCCCCAACAAAAGGGTCCTCTTGGCCCTCAAAAATGGCCTGCAGGATTGGAAAAAATTAAAGTTATCGCAATTACAGCTCAAATTTTGATGAGCCGGCATATCACTTTGGTGTTCAGGTCCTTGGCGCCCCACCCATGTATGGATACAATAGGGTGTTAGGCCAACTCTCGCGAAGAAACGGTGATCAAAGAAAATACAAAAATCAACCTAGAGTCCGAATTGATCGAGACTCTCAAAGCAAGTGAGAACAAGCACCGATTTCGTCGTTTTCATAGGCGTTGGAAAGCTATTGGGGAATTGAGGTGATAGGACTTCTAGTTTTTACGATCTGGAGGATTTTACATACGTGCACACACAGGATCACGTGCGTGGAAAATTCTGAGCCCAAAAAGGGTCGTCTTGGCCCTCAAAAATGGCCTTCAGGATTGGAAAAAATGAAAGTTATCGCAATTACAGCTCAAATTTTGATGAGCCGGCATATCACTTTGGTGTTCAGGTCCTGGGCGCCCCACCCATGTATGGATACAATAGGGTGTTAGGCCAACTCTCGCGAAGAAACGGTGATCAAAGAAAATACAAAAATCAACCTAGAGTCCGAATTGATCGAGACTCTCAAAGCAAGTGAGAACAAGCTCCGATTTCGTCATTTTCATAGGCGTTGGAAAGCTATTGGGGAATTGAGGTGATAGGACTTCTAGTTTTTACGATCTGGAGGATTTTACATACGTGCACACATAGATCACATGCGTGGAAAATTCTGAGCCCAAAAAGGGTCGTCTTGGCCCTAAAAAATGGCCTGCAGGATTGGAAAAAATGAAAGTTATCGCAATTACAGCTCAAATTTTGATGAGCCGGCATATCACTTTGGTGTTCAGGTCCTTGGCGCCCCACCCATGTATGGATACAATAGGGTGTTAGGCCAACTCTCGCGAAGAAACGGTGATCAAAGAAAATACAAAAATCAACCTAGAGTCCGAATTGATCGAGACTCTCAAAGCAAGTGAGAACAAGCACCGATTTCGTGGTTTTCATATGTTGGAAATATGCCCTAGAGGCAATAATAAAAGAGTTATTATTATATTTCCTTGTTCATGATAATCGTTTATTATCCATGCTATAACTGTATTGATTGGAAACTCAAATACACGTGTGGATGAATAGACAGACTTTGTGTCCCTAGTGAGCCTCTACAGGACTAGCTCGTTGATCAAAGATGACCGCGGTTTCCAGGTCATAGACATGAGTTGTCATTTGATAACGGGATCACATCATTAGGAGAATGATGTGATGGACGAGACCCAAACGTAAACATAGCTTTTGATCGTGTCAGTTATCGCTATAGTTTTCTGCATGTCAAGTATAAGTTCCTATGACCATGAGATCATGTAACTCACTGACACCGTAGGAGTGCTTTGTGTGTGCCAAACGTCACAACGTAACTGGGTGACTATAAAGGTACTCTACAGGTATCTCCGAAGGTGTCTATTGAGTTGACATGGATCGAGACTGGGATTTGTCACTCCGTATGACGGAGAGGTATCTCCGGGCCCACTCGGTAATACGTCATCTCAATGAGCTCAAAGTGACTAAGTAGTTGGTCACGGGATTATGTATTACGGTAACGAGTAAAGAGACTTGCCGGTAACGAGATTGAACTAGGTATAGAGATACCGACGATCGAATCTCGGGCAAGTAACATACCGACGAGACAAAGGGAATTGTATACGGGATTGCCTGAATCCTTGACATCGTGGTTCATTCGATGAGATCATCGAGAAACATGTGGGAACCAATATGGGTATCCAGATCCCGCTATTGGTTATTGACCTGGGAGTGTCTCGGTCATGTCTACATGGTTTCCGAACCCGCAGGGTCTACACACTTAAGGTTCGGTGACGCTAGGGTTGTTAGTGAGAATAGTGCATGGTTACCGAAGGTTGTTCGGAGTCCCGGATGAGATCCCGGACATGACGAGGGTCTCCGGAATGGTCCGGAGACGAAGATTGATATATAGGATGAAAGGTTTCGGAGTCCGGAAGTGTTCCGGGGAGCATCGGGAAATCGGCGGAGTACCGGAAAGGGTTTTGGGGTCCCGGAAGTGTTTCTGGGCCTAATGGGCCACAAGGGGGAACACCACAGCCCTCATAGGGCTGTGCGCCCCCCCTGGGCCCTCTCCTCATGCGCAAGGGGAGGTGGACCCTCCTAGGGCAGCCGCACCCCCCCTGGCTTGGGGGGCAAGGCGCCTAGGGGGGGGGGAAACCCTAGGGCTGGCCCTTGGCCGCCGCCCCCCTGCCTTGGCCGCCGCCCCCCCTTGCCTTGGCCGCCGGCCCCCTAGGGGAAACCCTAGGGCGCCCCCCTCTCCTCCTTCCCCCTATATATAGAGAGGTAGAGGGAGGGCAGCCAACACAAGTTCGTGCCTCGGTGCTGCCCTCCCTCTCCCATAACATCTTCTTCTCCCGCGGTGCTTAGGCGAAGCCCTGCTGGAATTCTTCTACACCATCACCACCACGCCGTCGTGCTGCCGGTTCTCCATCAACCTCTCCTCCACCCCTTGCTGGATCAAGAAGGAGGAGACGTCCCCGAGCCGTACGTGTGAAGAACGCGGAGGCACCGTTGCTTCGGTGCCTGGATCTTCAGCGATCTGAATCGCGGCGAGTACGACTCCATCAACCGCGTTCTTAACGCTTCCGCTTAGCGATCTACAAGGGTATGTGGATCCTACTCTCCCCTCGTAGTTGCATCTACTAGATTGATCTTGGTGAACGCAGAGAAAAATTTTTGTTTTCCATGCAACGTTCCCCAACAGTGGTATCAGAGCTAGGATCTTGCGTAGATGCTTTCTCGAGTAGAACACAAAAGGGTTTGTGGCGTTGATGTTTAAATTGCTGCCCTCCTTAGTCTTTCTTGATTCAGCGGTATTATGGGATGAAGCGGCCCGGACCAACTTTACATGTCCACGTACATGAGACCGGTTCCATCGACAGACATGTGACTTTTGTTGCATAAGATGGCTGGCGGGTGTCTGTCTCTCCTATCTTAGTTGAATCGGAATAGAACAAGGTGGTCCTTGTAGAAGGTTAAATAGCAACTTGAATATCACCGTTGTGGTTTTGCGTAGGTAAGAAGCGTTCTTGCTAGATACCCATAGCAGCCACGTAAAACATGCAACAACAAATTAGAGGACGTCTAACTTGTTTTTGCAGGGTATGTATGTGATATGATATGGCCAATGACATGATGAGTTATATTTGATGTATGAGATGATCATGTTGTAATAGTTAATATCGACTTGCATGTCGATGCATACGGCAACCGGCAGGAGCCATAGGGTTGTCTTTAATTTTTGTATGACCTGCGTGTCAATCATTAAGCGCTTTGTAATGCTTTACTTTATCGCTAAACGGTAGCAATAGTAGTAAGAGCATGGTGGGCGCCGACAACCCTGATGGCGACACGATGATGGAGATCATGATGATGGGGATCATGGTGTGGCGCCGGTGACGATGGAGATCATGCCGGTGCTTTGGAGATGGAGATCAAAAGCACGAGTTGATGGCCATATCATGTCACTTATGATTTGCATGTGATGTTAATCCTTTTATGCATCTTATTTTGCTTAGGACGACGGTAGCATTATAAGGTGATCCTTCACTAAAATTTCAAGATAAAAATTGTGTTCCCCCCGAGTGTGCGCCGTTGCGAAGGTTCGTCGTTTCGAAGCACCACGTGATGATCGGGTGTGATAGACTCTACGTTCGCATACAACGGGTGCAAGCCAGTTTTGCACATGCAGAACACTCGGGTTAGACTTGACGAGCCTAGCATGTACAGACATGGCCTCGGAACACGGAGGACCGAAAGGTCAAGCATGAGTCATATAGTAGATATGATCAACATGTTGATGTTCACCATTGACACCACCTCATCTCACGTGATGATCGGACTTGGGTTGGTGAATTTGGATCATGTCACGCTCGAATGACCAGAGGGATGTCGATTTGAGTGGGAGTTATAAATAATTTGATTAGGTAATAACTCACTTATCATGAACAATAGTCTAAAATGTCTTTGCAAATTTTTGGTTGTAGATGGCTCACGCAGTAGCTCCCCTGAATTTTAATGCGTTCCTAGAGAAAGCTAAACTGAAAGATGACGGGAGCAACTTTGTGGACTGGCTCCGCAATCTGAGGATCATCCTCACAGCTGCCCAAAAGGTTTATGTCCTAAATGCACCGCTAGGTGACCCCCCCGCTCCTACAACCCCTGCAGACGTTTTGAACGTCTGGCAGACACGTTCGGATGACTATTCGATAGTGAAGTGTGCCATGTTGTACGGCTTGGAAGGAGGACTTCAAAGGCGTTTTGAACGTCATGGTGCATATGAGATGTACCAGGAGTTGAAGTTCATCTTTGAGAAGAATGCTAAGATCGAGAGGTATGAGACCACCGATAAATTCTTTGCTTGCAAGATGGAGGAGAATTCGTCTGTCAGTGAGCACTTACTGAAGATGTCTGGGTACTATACCCGCATAGCTGATCTGGGACTTGTGTTCCCGGATGAGGCTATCATTGACAGAATTCTCCAGTCACTCCCTCCAAGCTACAAGAGCTTCGTGCAGCAGTATAACATGCAAGGGATGAACAAGACCATCGCCGAGCTGTTTTCGATGCTGAAAGT
Source organism: Secale cereale (assembly GCA_902687465.1). Classification (NCBI taxonomy): domain Eukaryota; kingdom Viridiplantae; phylum Streptophyta; class Magnoliopsida; order Poales; family Poaceae; genus Secale; species Secale cereale. Next base: position 138,588,916 of record LR738716.1, read on the forward strand.
CGCTGAGGCAGACATCCAGAAGGAGTATCAAGTGTTGATGGTCAATAAAACCACCAGTTTCAAGAAGAATGGCAAGGGCAAGAAGGGTAACTCTAAGAAGGGTGGCAAAGCAGTTGCTAATCCAG
>LR738716.1:138589050-138617536 GCA_902687465.1 Secale cereale
CGGACAAGAAGGGGGCCAACAACAACAAAGGTATATGTGATATACATGTTATTGATGTGTACCTTACCAACTCTCGTTGTAGTGCCTGGGTATTTGATACCGGTTCGGTTGCTCACATTTGCAACTCTAAACAGGAACTGCGGAATAAACGGAGGCTGGCGAAGGACGAAGTGACGATTCGCGTGGGAAATGGTTCCAAGGTTGATGTGATCGCCGTCGGCACGCTCGCTCTTCGATTACCATCGGGATTAGTTATGAACCTGAATAATTGTTATTTAGTGCCTGCGTTAAGCATGAACATTATATCTGGATCTTGTTTATTGCGAGATGGTTACTCATTTAAGTCAGAGAATAATGGTTGTTCTATTTATATGAGTAATATCTTTTATGGTCATGCACCCGAAGTTAGGGGTTTATTCTTATTGAATCTCGATAGTGATGATACACATGTTCATAACATTGATGCCAAAAGATGTAGAGTAGATAATGATAATACCACTTTCTTGTGGCACTGCCGTCTAGGTCATATCGGCGTAAAACGCATGAGGAAGCTCCATGCTGATGGACTTTTAGAGTCTCTTGATTTTGAATCACTTGACACGTGCGAGCCGTGCCTCATGGGCAAGATGACAAGGACCCCGTTTTCAGGGACAATGGAACGGGCAAGTGACTTATTGGAAATCATACATACTGATGTGTGCGGTCCGATGAGTGTAACGGCGCGCGGTGGATATCGTTATTTTCTCACCTTCACTGACGACTTAAGTAGATATGGGTATATTGTGACGCCCGAGACCGACGTCCCAGAAGATTCCAGAAGCTTCCCGAAGATTCCAGATGTTCTGGGTTGCCCGTGTGTTCCTTTTGTGCTTGTGTTTTTATTTTTTGCATTGCATCATGCCATCATGTCACATTTTTATTTTTGCATCCCAACCCTAATAAATCGTGTGGACCTTCGGTCCATTTAAATCGAGGGAAGGTGACTTCTCTTTATAACATATAAAAGTCTCTCATTATTTTAGAGAGCTATAATAAATATTCCATTTGCTTCGGAATCACCATAACACACTTGCATATTTTCCCCATGTCTTTCACTTCGAGTTTCACCTCAAAAACCTTGTCTTAATTCTTTCCGTTGTTTCGAGGCTCCTCCATTTATCTAAACTCCTTTATTGCAAGCTAAATGTTTTAGTTTGTTTTTCCCTTTTGTTGTTGGAACTATTTTTGTGAGGTTGGAATTATTCCGTAAAGCCTTACAAAAATGTCCATCATTTTATTCCTTCTTTCTTTGCCTCTTTTCTTTTTAATTTTGGCTCTCCTTATTGTTTTTTTTCTGCTAAGTAATTAAAAGAGGCCAGCCAGCCTCTTGGGTCTCCTCTTTTTCCTCCCAACCGCCTCTCTCCCGGGCCACACTTCCCAGCCGGCCCAGCTGGCCCGTTTTCTCCTCCCCCCAACCCTAGCCCGCTACCAGCGACCGACCCCTCCTCCCGTTCGCTCCTTCCTTTCCCTCTACAGCGCCGCCGCTTTTCCCTCTCCCTCGTCCGCTCACCGCTCCCTCGCCTCCCGATGCGCGCAGCCGCGCCCCTGCCTCCCTCTCGCACCCCGAGCCCTTCGCCCTCTGCCCCCGATTCCCCAGCGTCGCCCGAGCACTCTGCTCCTCCAGCGCGGCGCCCTTCCTCTCCCAGCACCGCGGCCAGGACTCTCCGCGCCGAGCCCTCCTCTCCAGGCGCACCGGCTCTGCGTCCCCGACCCTGCACGTCTGCGCCTGGCGCCCGAGCGCGTCCTCCAGGGTCACCTTCTCCTCGCCTTGGCCTCTCCAGTGTACAGGCCGGATCGCCAGACGACCCCGAGGCCTCCCTCCGTTCCTCGCTGCGGCTCCCTCCTCCTCCAAGGCGCCGAGCCGTGGCTCGCCTCCACCACGCGCCAGGGCTTCGCCGTCCTCCCGTGCCAGGAGCCCCAGGCTGCGACCCCGAGGCCTCGTCCTCCCTGTGCTCCTTCCAGCAGCACGACGCGATGCCCCTCCAGCCAAGGGCAGCGCCGTGGCCTTCCCTCTGACCAGGGGCCCCCTCCAGCACCGGGAACCGCCGCCTCCTGGGCCTCCTTCCTTCTTCGTGCCGTCGCCGACGGGAGTTCGTCCAGGGTGTCGCCCTGCTGCCTTTGCTGCCGTTCTGTTTTGTTTTGTTTTTGTGTTGCCGTGTGCTGTTGCAAATGTCCAGGCACCGTTCGTTGACCAAGTGGAGACCGGAGAAACGGAGATGCATCGAGTTCATCTACGGTAAAACCGAACGTCTACGGAAACGTGTACCCCTACCGTCGCAATAACGAGATCCCAAGTACCACGACGATGCGTCGAGTACCCCTACGTCCAACGCCATGACAAGTACGACTACCGACGCCCGGAAACGCCAAGTACCTCTACGTGACCGACAAGTACCACGACGGCCCGAACGTCTACCGTCGCCCGAACGACTACCGTCGCCCGGAAACGAGGATTTCGCCAAGTACCACGACACGATGACGTGAACCACTACTTCCTCTACGAGTTGCGAGAACGACTACTTCCCTCTACGGAACGGCTACTTCCTCCCCGACGTGAACGACTCCTTCCTCTACGTCTCGAACCGCCCCGAAACGCACGCTTCAAAGGTATAACGAGACGTGACCCCGTGCATGCTTGTTGTGGTGTGAAATGTTCCCTTGTGTGCTCCGTGCCGTCGTGCCCGTTCCACCTTTGTCATGTTCCTCGGTTGCCTCGCCACCGACTCGTGGGAACCCGGCAACGGGATCACCCCATCATCTCGTTTGACTCGCTTCGTCACCTTTTGCACCGGTCTCTCAACGAGATACCGGAACCGATATGATGCGTTGCATCATTTTCGGATCGTTGCCGTGGCACCCTTTTTCTTTCCACCACGGTGACAATGCTTCATATCTTGTTAATTGTCAACCTTCTAATAACTTGCATAAAAACTTGATCATGTCATCCGCATCATGTTAACAACATCATATGTTAATTGTTGTTGCTTATAATTATTAAACATGCTCATGAGGATTTTCCGGATATGTTGTTGTTATTCTCCGGCCTCATTTAAAATGTCTAAATAGTGTAGTTTCTTTATGCTTCACCTCTTGCCATGCATAATTAAACCGGACATGCATCATACTTGGATGTGCATCGTATGCCATGTTTATGATATGTGTGTTTACCGTGTGTTTTCCTTCTTTCCGGTTTGCTTCTCTTGATAGCTTCGGTTTCGTTCCGGAGTTGTGAGGTTCCGCTCGACTGTTGCTCCGTCTTCTTATTGGATCCGTTCTTCTCCCTTGTGGAATCCCAGGCAAGATGACCGAACCCGGATACCATTACTATTTTTGCCTCTTGCTAGAGTATCGCTCTATAGTTTTGCCTCGATGCCCATGTTCTTCTTGTCAGCCTCCTACTTGTAACCAATTGCCATGTTTAACCACCCTACCTACGCAAACCGTTGCTTGGCTAAGTACGCTTCGCTCAGCCCTTCTTATAGCATTGATAGTTGCAGGTGAAGATCGAAGATGCTTGCTTCATGTTGAAGTTTGGTTGGGTTATATCACACTATATAAATGCTTAAAAATGAAATCATCTATATACTGGCAGGGTGGAAGGCTAAGCCTTTTGCTTGGTGATTTGTTCCACTCATGCCGTTAGGAACCGTATAAACCGGTGTTATGTTCCTTGATTTTGCGTTCCTAACACGGTTGGGGTGTATGGGACCCCCTTGATAAACCGCTAAGTGCTAAGTCTTTTCCAGCAAGTCCCAACATTTGGTACTATTTGCCCATAATAACAACTTAATTAATTAATTAAATTTGCATAGAGGGTCGCTCCCTCGAGGATCCTTTATTTCTACATAGCAGGGGGGGCCAGCGCTGATGGTGTTGGTCCCAAACGGGGGTCCTGCAGGGCCGCCTTGGGGCAACCCGAGGTATTTGGTATACCTGTAGCATCGCCCATCCGGTCGTGTCCTGAGACCTAGATACGCGCGGCTACTATCAGGGTGTCGACACGCCGGGAGGATTTGCTGGATTAGCCTTACCTTAGTTCGGTTTAACTTGAGCACGGGATTCCGAGAATACTCGGGTCTTCCCAACTATGGAGTTGCGACTCCGCGGATCGTGGGCTTGTAATGGGTCAAGTTGGAACACCCCTGCAGGGTTTGAACTTTCGAAAGCCGTGCCCGCGGTTATGTGGCAGATGGGAGCTTGTTAATTCCGGTTGTAGATAACTTGACACAATGATTCAATACACTACCAGCGTGTGTACCGTGACTGTCAATTTCCGAATAGGGATTCGGGAGTTGAACACGGTGGGGTTATGTTTGACCGGTTTTAGTTAGGATCACTTCGTGATCATCTTTCGACCGATGCACTTCTCTTCTCGCTCTCTTTTACGTAAGTTAGTGCTAGTTGCTGCTGCAGACTCTTGTTTGTTCCTTCACCTCTCGTTCTTTCTTCAGCCTTGTCCTCACCCAAGGCTTAAATAGTCTTGTTACCCGGGAACGGGATTGCTGAGTCCTCTGTGGCTCACAGTTACTTCACCACACCAGATGCAGGTTCAGCCGAGTTCGATGCAGGAGCTGGTTCAAGTTCTTCACCGGGAGCCCGATGAAGAGTGTGCCCATTTACTTGTGACGTTTCGATGTTCAGTAGTGGTTTCTACTAGGATTCGATCTTGGCCTGTGGCTTTCTGTTGTTGTTTTGGTATCTTTCTTTTGGATCTTCACCCGTAGTCGGGTTGTGATGTTTTGTATGATGATTGTTTATGTAATGTATTGTGTGAAGTGGCGAGTGTAAGCCAACTATCTCCTTTTGCATTTTAATCCCTCTTTTACATGAGTCGTGCAAAGATACCAAACTTGAGATCATTCTAGGATGGATTTATGCCTTTAAGTCGTGCCTCGACACGTAGGAGGTATAACTCCATCCTGGGCATGACAAGTTGGTATTCAGAGCCTTCTCCGACCTAGAAGCCCCCACTGTTTGATCGAATCGTTGACGGTTGAGTCTAGGCACACACTGAAAACTTTTTGAGTCCTATATTATATCGGAGAATAGGATTTCTTTGCTTCTCATCCCCTTTCTCTCTGGTGAGGACTCCTGACGATTACTCTTACCTCTTCTACTTTCAAAAATTGCACCAAATTTTTTTTAGGATCCCGCGAGTATTCTGGGATTGTCTCGATGTTCTTGTGACAAGGATATTGTTCTCGATGCCTCCTGTTACCGAGGAGTTGAGCTTCGGGGTATCATTGACACAAGCATATCGCGGCAGTACTAAATACTTAAGACGGCCGACATCGAAAATCTCTCCTATACGGCCAGTGGCAAGATAACCCCGACATCACCCAGTACTGGGGAGGTAGTTCGAGAGTATTGCCATAGCTTGTTATAGTGGATGCTTTTCGAAGGTCCGAGGTAAACAGTTTCCGAGAAAGACTGGTTATGTGTTGAAGGATGGATACACCTGGATGTAGGTTTAGAGTTGATTGCGCGGTGCTTCCCGTGTATCCCCAACACCTGATTGCATAACTGGAAACTTTCGGAAATCTATAGGTGGGTTCATCTAGTAGTTCTAGGCATTCTTCCAACGGATGCTCGATATGAAGTTTGGGGTTTTACATTGAGTGAAGTGGTTTTATGGACTTGTTCTGATCGGGAGTTGCATCTTAAAGGGTCCTTGGCTATGCTGATCCGGGGATTGCAAAACCCTTTTGTAACATGTTTCATGAGCTTTCAGCACGAAGATGTCGAACGAAGCTTCTATCTTGTATTTGTTCTATCTGATCCTTGTTCCTTTTTATTTATCTTTTTGTTCTCCAAGTGGCTTCTCGTCAGTTGATGTACCTGCGGAATTCATCCGTTCAAGTCTCTCTTCGGTTGATATTGTGAAGATTAGGCTGTTGCATATCTATCATTTGTTTTGTTTTGATTCTGGTATTCGAGTTGCTTCGATGTCAATGTTGATTCCATACCTTTCCTAATCGGTATTCTCATATTTCTATGGGAGTGCTAGCCCTTCTTGATCATCAAAATGGTCGTGTTAATTCTTTTCAACCGGTGTCCTTTTTGTTCATCCCAAGTTGTCTTTGTTTTCCCCACCCTCCCACCCTTCTTCTTCTTGGAGTCAGAAATTCTCAAATGAAATATCCATTTTATTCATGCGATATTTCTTCATTCTTTTCCTTCAATGTTCTTATCCGGTGTTTATCGTGAAGATGCTCAAGAGCTTCAAGCTCATCATTCTGTTGTTCTCTAATTCTGCCGGTGGATGTAATTCAGATTTCGGTATTGATCTTATCCTTTTCCTCATTTCATAATGCTTTCTTATTCCGGTGCACTAATTATTCATTCTCCTCTTGCTATTCTTATCCGGAGTGCTGAAGATTCATAATTCCATTCTTAATCCGTTCAAGCCATTTTGAGGATTGTCATCTTATTCAAGCCTTTTTAATTCAACCGGTGCAATATCTCTTAAGCAATCTTTCCAACGGTGTTTTCTTGAGTGGGCCCTAACCCACAGGTCTTTTCCGGGATCTTACCTGACTCTTCTATTTGTTTTCCGGAGTTATACTCAAATTCTTTTCTTAGTGTGACGTAAGAATGATTTCCATCAGTCACATGCCTTCTCCAAGCTTGTTTTCAATTATTTCCACCTTTAGCTCCACCTCCCATCTTTTTATTCTTCCGGAGTGCTCAACAATTCTTCATGGCATTTCCCGTCTTCTTTCTCAACATTTGAAGACCGGAGAGGTGTTTCTCTTAATTCTTGGCCCTTCTCTTGAAGATTCGTGGTTCTAGCTTCTTGCTATCCTCATTATTGTTCAGATTGTGAGGAATTCTTTTATACCCATCCGGAGCTTTTAATGAATTCTTTCCATTGTGATCCTCCGAAGGCCATCATTTCAGAAGATTTCTTCGTTCTCAGTTTTCAACTTCAACCTCCAACTATTCTTCATTGATGTCTCTTCGTTCGTCTCCCTATTTCTTACGGTGGTTCCTTCAAGTTTACTCTTCCGTTGTTATCGTTTTAATTCATTTGTTCTTTTCTCAATCCTACCGGTGGTTTGTTGAAGATTTATCCAAGCTTGTGCTAGATCTCTCTTTAATTCTTTCCAACGAGAATAAGTAGTATGCCAAATCCCTTTGGTTGTCATCAATTTAAATTGGTGAAGGAGATGCATGACATAATTCTTATTCTTGTTCCTTCCCAGTGTTTAATTCTTTTGTCTGGAGCTTGTTCATCATATCATATTCTCGGTTCTAAGTTTTTCATCTTGTTTTCCGGAGCTCCAAGTTATTTCAATTATATCATTTCAAGCTCCATCTAATTCATCGCAGACCTTGAATCTTATTCTTTTCATCTTTCACTTCTCATGCTTTCATTACTGGAGTTTTCATGGTGGTTCATCATCATTTAATTCATCCTCGAAGTCTTCATCAAGATTCTTGTTGGAGCTCAAGCATTCTTCATCATGCTTTCCAATTGCAATCCGTTCTACCTTGTCTTTTCAGATGGTGTTATGACATTTTTGGCAATTCCTTCATGTTTCATGATTCACGAGTTTCAAAAATGAGATATTTAAACCCATCATTTTTTTCCTTGTTCAGGAGATCTTTTCAACCCTTTAATTTATTTGTTGGAGTAATCTTGGGTTGTATTTCACCTAAAGCTTTCCCTAAGGATGTTGCTATTATGGTGCTTATAATGAACCAAGTTCTTCACTTATCTTTCTGCTGAAATAAGTTCTCGTCTCCTTGTTCATCTCAATCCAATCAATTGTTTCCGTCAGTGGCTGGTTGTCACCTCTTAATTTTGAGATGTTTTCCATAAGCCCACATCAAGCTTATTCTTTTCGTTGTTGAATTTTCAATCAACTCCGTTCAACCCTTCTTTGTAAGGATGCTCTTTCAAATTTAATTTTGAGAGAAGTTGTCTTTTCTTATCCGTTCAATTCTTTCTGGGATCTATATTCTATTCTTTCATTCCGGAGGCTTTGTGATGTTGCTCTATCCAAACCATCATCTCGTTTTATCGAGATCATGTTCTTTCCCTTGCTTATCATTTAACCGGAGCGTTGTGTCCTTCCTTCTAGTTCTCTCATCTTATCAAGTTTTAACTCTTTTAACCAGAGTGCTGTCTGAGTCTTTCTTACCCCTTGTGCCATTCTTTTAATGTTCCAGAGGCAGTATGTTGTTGTTTTCATCAAGTATCATTCCATCTCCTCAAGTTCATGTTCAATTCCTTCCATTTTCAGACGGAGTGCTGTCGAAATTTTGTCATTCTTATTCCTTGGCTATACCATTGCAGTTTCATATTCTTTTGGTTCATGAGCTCTTGTTTTCATGTCTTTAAACCTACAAGGTTCTCATAATGTTCCTTGTTCCTCCTTTTACCGGAGTGCTCCTAACTTCGTTCTTCTCTGTTCTATTCTTCTTTCAATTTGTTCAACCTCTCAAGGTTCTTTGGTTTCACTCGTCTGTCAAGGAAGCAACTTTGTTTTACCTCTTCCTCTTCCGTTTTTACCCGGTGATATCTCTAGGATCTCGGGTCGAGATCCTCTGTTAGTGTGGGAGAGTTGTGACGCCCGAGACCGACGTCCCAGAAGATTCCAGAAGCTTCCCGAAGATTCCAGATGTTCTGGGTTGCCCGTGTGTTCCTTTTGTGCTTGTGTTTTTATTTTTTGCATTGCATCATGCCATCATGTCACATTTTTATTTTTGCATCCCAACCCTAATAAATCGTGTGGACCTTCGGTCCATTTAAATCGAGGGAAGGTGACTTCTCTTTATAACATATAAAAGTCTCTCATTATTTTAGAGAGCTATAATAAATATTCCATTTGCTTCGGAATCACCATAACACACTTGCATATTTTCCCCATGTCTTTCACTTCGAGTTTCACCTCAAAAACCTTGTCTTAATTCTTTCCGTTGTTTCGAGGCTCCTCCATTTATCTAAACTCCTTTATTGCAAGCTAAATGTTTTAGTTTGTTTTTCCCTTTTGTTGTTGGAACTATTTTTGTGAGGTTGGAATTATTCCGTAAAGCCTTACAAAAATGTCCATCATTTTATTCCTTCTTTCTTTGCCTCTTTTCTTTTTAATTTTGGCTCTCCTTATTGTTTTTTTTCTGCTAAGTAATTAAAAGAGGCCAGCCAGCCTCTTGGGTCTCCTCTTTTTCCTCCCAACCGCCTCTCTCCCGGGCCACACTTCCCAGCCGGCCCAGCTGGCCCGTTTTCTCCTCCCCCCAACCCTAGCCCGCTACCAGCGACCGACCCCTCCTCCCGTTCGCTCCTTCCTTTCCCTCTACAGCGCCGCCGCTTTTCCCTCTCCCTCGTCCGCTCACCGCTCCCTCGCCTCCCGATGCGCGCAGCCGCGCCCCTGCCTCCCTCTCGCACCCCGAGCCCTTCGCCCTCTGCCCCCGATTCCCCAGCGTCGCCCGAGCACTCTGCTCCTCCAGCGCGGCGCCCTTCCTCTCCCAGCGCCGCGGCCAAGACTCTCCGCGCCGAGCCCTCCTCTCCAGGCGCACCGGCTCTGCGTCCCCGACCCTGCACGTCTGCGCCTGGCGCCCGAGCGCGTCCTCCAGGGTCACCTTCTCCTCGCCTTGGCCTCTCCAGTGTACAGGCCGGATCGCCAGACGACCCCGAGGCCTCCCTCCGTTCCTCGCTGCGGCTCCCTCCTCCTCCAAGGCGCCGAGCCGTGGCTCGCCTCCACCACGCGCCAGGGCTTCGCCGTCCTCCCGTGCCAGGAGCCCCAGGCTGCGACCCCGAGGCCTCGTCCTCCCTGTGCTCCTTCCAGCAGCACGACGCGATGCCCCTCCAGCCAAGGGCAGCGCCGTGGCCTTCCCTCTGACCAGGGGCCCCCTCCAGCACCGGGAACCGCCGCCTCCTGGGCCTCCTTCCTTCTTCGTGCCGTCGCCGACAGGAGTTCGTCCAGGGTGTCGCCCTGCTGCCTTTGCTGCCGTTCTGTTTTGTTTTGTTTTTGTGTTGCCGTGTGCTGTTGCAAATGTCCAGGCACCGTTCGTTGACCAAGTGGAGACCGGAGAAACGGAGATGCATCGAGTTCATCTACGGTAAAACCGAACGTCTACGGAAACGTGTACCCCTACCGTCGCAATAACGAGATCCCAAGTACCACGACGATGCGTCGAGTACCCCTACGTCCAACGCCATGACAAGTACGACTACCGACGCCCGGAAACGCCAAGTACCTCTACGTGACCGACAAGTACCACGACGGCCCGAACGTCTACCGTCGCCCGAACGACTACCGTCGCCCGGAAACGAGGATTTCGCCAAGTACCACGACACGATGACGTGAACCACTACTTCCTCTACGAGTTGCGAGAACGACTACTTCCCTCTACGGAACGGCTACTTCCTCCCCGACGTGAACGACTCCTTCCTCTACGTCTCGAACCGCCCCGAAACGCACGCTTCAAAGGTATAACGAGACGTGACCCCGTGCATGCTTGTTGTGGTGTGAAATGTTCCCTTGTGTGCTCCGTGCCGTCGTGCCCGTTCCACCTTTGTCATGTTCCTCGGTTGCCTCGCCACCGACTCGTGGGAACCCGGCAACGGGATCACCCCATCATCTCGTTTGACTCGCTTCGTCACCTTTTGCACCGGTCTCTCAACGAGATACCGGAACCGATATGATGCGTTGCATCATTTTCGGATCGTTGTCGTGGCACCCTTTTTCTTTCCACCACGGTGACAATGCTTCATATCTTGTTAATTGTCAACCTTCTAATAACTTGCATAAAAACTTGATCATGTCATCCGCATCATGTTAACAACATCATATGTTAATTGTTGTTGCTTATAATTATTAAACATGCTCATGAGGATTTTCCGGATATGTTGTTGTTATTCTCCGGCCTCATTTAAAATGTCTAAATAGTGTAGTTTCTTTATGCTTCACCTCTTGCCATGCATAATTAAACCGGACATGCATCATACTTGGATGTGCATCGTATGCCATGTTTATGATATGTGTGTTTACCGTGTGTTTTCCTTCTTTCCGGTTTGCTTCTCTTGATAGCTTCGGTTTCGTTCCGGAGTTGTGAGGTTCCGCTCGACTGTTGCTCCGTCTTCTTATTGGATCCGTTCTTCTCCCTTGTGGAATCCCAGGCAAGATGACCGAACCCGGATACCATTACTATTTTTGCCTCTTGCTAGAGTATCGCTCTATAGTTTTGCCTCGATGCCCATGTTCTTCTTGTCAGCCTCCTACTTGTAACCAATTGCCATGTTTAACCACCCTACCTACGCAAACCGTTGCTTGGCTAAGTACGCTTCGCTCAGCCCTTCTTATAGCATTGATAGTTGCAGGTGAAGATCGAAGATGCTTGCTTCATGTTGAAGTTTGGTTGGGTTATATCACACTATATAAATGCTTAAAAATGAAATCATCTATATACTGGCAGGGTGGAAGGCTAAGCCTTTTGCTTGGTGATTTGTTCCACTCATGCCGTTAGGAACCGTATAAACCGGTGTTATGTTCCTTGATTTTGCGTTCCTAACACGGTTGGGGTGTATGGGACCCCCTTGATAAACCGCTAAGTGCTAAGTCTTTTCCAGCAAGTCCCAACATTTGGTACTATTTGCCCATAATAACAACTTAATTAATTAATTAAATTTGCATAGAGGGTCGCTCCCTCGAGGATCCTTTATTTCTACATAGCAGGGGGGGCCAGCGCTGATGGTGTTGGTCCCAAACGGGGGTCCTGCAGGGCCGCCTTGGGGCAACCCGAGGTATTTGGTATACCTGTAGCATCGCCCATCCGGTCGTGTCCTGAGACCTAGATACGCGCGGCTACTATCAGGGTGTCGACACGCCGGGAGGATTTGCTGGATTAGCCTTACCTTAGTTCGGTTTAACTTGAGCACGGGATTCCGAGAATACTCGGGTCTTCCCAACTATGGAGTTGCGACTCCGCGGATCGTGGGCTTGTAATGGGTCAAGTTGGAACACCCCTGCAGGGTTTGAACTTTCGAAAGCCGTGCCCGCGGTTATGTGGCAGATGGGAGCTTGTTAATTCCGGTTGTAGATAACTTGACACAATGATTCAATACACTACCAGCGTGTGTACCGTGACTGTCAATTTCCGAATAGGGATTCGGGAGTTGAACACGGTGGGGTTATGTTTGACCGGTTTTAGTTAGGATCACTTCGTGATCATCTTTCGACCGATGCACTTCTCTTCTCGCTCTCTTTTACGTAAGTTAGTGCTAGTTGCTGCTGCAGACTCTTGTTTGTTCCTTCACCTCTCGTTCTTTCTTCAGCCTTGTCCTCACCCAAGGCTTAAATAGTCTTGTTACCCGGGAACGGGATTGCTGAGTCCTCTGTGGCTCACAGTTACTTCACCACACCAGATGCAGGTTCAGCCGAGTTCGATGCAGGAGCTGGTTCAAGTTCTTCACCGGGAGCCCGATGAAGAGTGTGCCCGTTTACTTGTGACGTTTCGATGTTCAGTAGTGGTTTCTACTAGGATTCGATCTTGGCCTGTGGCTTTCTGTTGTTGTTTTGGTATCTTTCTTTTGGATCTTCACCCGTAGTCGGGTTGTGATGTTTTGTATGATGATTGTTTATGTAATGTATTGTGTGAAGTGGCGAGTGTAAGCCAACTATCTCCTTTTGCATTTTAATCCCTCTTTTACATGAGTCGTGCAAAGATACCAAACTTGAGATCATTCTAGGATGGATTTATGCCTTTAAGTCGTGCCTCGACACGTAGGAGGTATAACTCCATCCTGGGCATGACATATATTTACTTAATGAAGCATAAGTCTGAAACTTTTGAAAAGTTCAAGCAATTTCAGAGTGAAGTTGAAAATCATCGTAACAAGAAGATCAAGTTCCTACGATCTGATCGAGGGGGAGAATATCTGAGTTATGAGTTTGGTGATCACTTAAGAAAATGTGGAATTGTTTCACAGTTGACGCCACCTGGAACACCACAGCATAACGGTGTGTCCGAACGTCGTAATCGAACCCTATTAGCTATGGTACGTTCTATGATGTCTCTTGCCGATTTGCCACTATCGTTTTGGGGATATGCGTTAGAGACAGTTGCATTTACTTTAAATAGGGCTCCATCTAAGTCCGTTGAGACAACACCGTATGAACTATGGTTTGGTAAGAAACCGAAGTTGTCTTTTCTCAAGGTTTGCGGTTGCGATGCTTATGTCAAAAGGCTTCAGCCAGAAAAGCTCGAACCCAAAGCGGACAAATGTGTCTTCATAGGATACCCAAAAGAAACTGTTGGGTACACCTTCTATCTCAGATCCGAGGGCAAAGTGTTTGTCGCTAAGAACGGGTCCTTTCTCGAGAAGGAGTTTCTCTCGAAAGAATTGAGTGGGAGGAAGGTAGAACTTGATGAGGTTATTGAACCTCTGCTTCAACCAGAGAGTAGCGCAGCACAGAAAGATGTTTTTGTGGAGCCTGCAGAGGTTGAAGAGGAAGCCAATGATGATGATCAAGGAGCTTCTGATCAAGTTACTACCGAACCTCGTAGGTCGACAAGGGTACGCACTGCACCTGAGTGGTATGGTAACCCTGTCTTGGAGGTCATGTTGTTAGACAACGGTGAACCTACAAGCTATGGAGAAGCGATGGTGGGCCCGGATTCCGACAAATGGTTAGAGGCCATGAAATCCGAGATGGGATCCATGTATGAAAACAAAGTATGGACTTTGGAAGTATTACCTGAAGGGCGGAAGGCCATTCAGAATAAATGGATTTTTAAGAGGAAGACGGACGCTGACGGTAATGTCACCGTGTATAAAGCTCGACTTGTGGCAAAGGGTTTTTCACAAGTTCAAGGGATTGACTACGATGAGACTTTCTCACCCGTAGCGATGCTTAAATCCGTCCGAATCATGTTAGCAATAGCTGCATATTTCGATTATGAAATTTGGCAGATGGATGTCAAAACAGCGTTCCTTAACGGTTTTCTTAAGGAACAGTTGTATATGATGCAACCGGAAGGTTTTGTCGATCCAGAGAATGCTGACAAAGTATGCAGGCTCCGGCGTTCCATTTATGGGCTGGTGCAAGCATCTCGGAGTTGGAATCTTCGCTTTGATGAAGTGATCAAAGCGTTTGGGTTTGTACAAGTTTATAATGAAGCTTGTATTTACAAGAAAGTGAGTGGGAGCTCTATAGCGTTTCTAATATTATATGTGGATGACATATTGCTGATTGGAAACAATATAGAATTTTTGGATAGCGTGAAGGGGTATTTGAACAAGAGTTTTTCGATGAAGGATCTCGGTGAAGCTGCTTTCATATTGGGCATCAAGATCTATAGAGATAGATCAAGACGCTTGATAGGACTTTCACAAAGTACATACCTTGATAAAGTTTTGAAGAAGTTCAAAATGGATCAATCCAAGAAGGGGTTCTTGCCGGTATTGCAAGGTACAAAGTTGAGTAAGACTCAATGCCCAGTGACTGCGGAAGATAGAGAAAAGATGAGTGTCGTCCCCTATGCTTCAGGCATAGGCTCTATCATGTATGCAATGCTGTGCACAAGACCAGATGTCAGCCTTGCCATAAGTATGGCCGGAAGGTTTCAAAGTAATCCTGGTATGGATCACTGGACAGCGGTCAAGAATATCCTAAAGTACCTGAAAAGGACTAAGGAGATGTTTCTCGTTTATGGAGGTGATCAAGAGCTCGTCGTAAAGGGTTACGTCGATGCAAGCTTTGACACTGATCCGGATGACTCTAAGTCTCAAACCGGATACGTATATATTCTCAACGGGGGAGCGGTAAGCTGGTGCAGTTCCAAGCAGAGCGTGGTAGCTGATTCTACATGTGAAGCGGAGTATATAGCTGCCTCGGAGGCGGCAAAGGAAGGTGTCTGGATGAAGGAGTTCATGACAGATCTTGGAGTTGTGCCTAGTGCACTGAACCCAATGACTCTGTTCTGTGACAACACTGGTGCCATTGCTCTAGCCAAGGAACCAAGGTTTCACAAGAGGACCAGACACATAAAGCGACGCTTCAATTCCATCCGCGATTCGGTCAAGGAGGAGGACATAAATATTTGCAAAGTACACACGGATTTGAATGTTGCAGATCCATTGACTAAGCCTCTTCCACGGGCTAAGCACGATCAACACCAAGACTCTATGGTTGTTAGATTCATTACCTTGTAATGCTAGATTATTGACTCTAGTGCAAGTGGGAGACTGTTGGAAATATGCCCTAGAGGCAATAATAAAAGAGTTATTATTATATTTCCTTGTTCATGATAATCGTTTATTATCCATGCTATAATTGTATTGACTGGAAACTCAAATACATGTGTGGATGAATAGACAGACTTTGTGTCCCTAGTGAGCCTCTACAGGACTAGCTCGTTGATCAAAGATGACCGCGGTTTCCAGGTCATAGACATGAGTTGTCATTTGATAACGGGATCACATCATTAGGAGAATGATGTGATGGACGAGACCCAAACGTTAAACATAGCTTTTGATCGTGTCAGTTATCGCTATAGTTTTTCTGCATGTCAAGTATAAGTTCCTATGACCATGAGATCATGTAACTCACTAACACCGTAGGAGTTCTTTGTGTGTGCCAAACGTCACAATGTAACTGGGTGACTATAAAGGTACTCTACATGTATCTCCGAGGGTGTCTGTTGAGTTGACATGGATCGAGACTGGGATTTGTCACTCCGTGTGACGGAGAGGTATCTCCGGGCCCACTCGGTAATACGTCATCTCAATGAGCTCAAAGTGACTAAGTAGTTGGTCACGGGATTATGTATTACGGTAACGAGTAAAGAGACTTGCCGGTAACGAGATTGAACTAGGTATAGAGATACCGACGATCGAATCTCGGGCAAGTAACATACCGACGAGACAAAGGGAACTGTATACGGGATTGCCTGAATCCTTGACATCGTGGTTCATCCGATGAGATCATCGAGAAACATGTGGGAACCAATATGGGTATCCAGATCCCGCTATTGGTTATTGACCTGGGAGTGTCTCGGTCATGTCTACATGGTTTCCGAACCCGCAGGGTCTACACACTTAACGTTCGGTGACGCTAGGGTTGTTAGTGAGAATAGTGCATGGTTACCGAAGGTTGTTCGGAGTCCCGGATGAGATCCCGGACATGACGAGGGTCTCCGGAATGGTCCGGAGATGAAGATTGATATATAGGATGAAAGGTTTTGGAGTCCGGAAGTATTCCGGGGAGCATCGGGAAATCGGCGGATTACCGGAAAGGGTTTCGGGGGTCCCGGAAGTGTTTCTGGGCCTAATGGGCCACAAGGGGGGACACCACAGCCCTCTTAGGGCTGTGCGCCCCCCCCCCTGGGCCCTCTCCTCATGCGGCTAAGGGGGGTGGACCCCCTAGGGCAGCCGCACCCCTTGGAGTGGGGGGCAAGGCACCTAGGGGGGGAAACCCTAGGGCCTGGCCCTTGGCCGCCGCCCCCCCTGCCTTGGCCGCCACCCCCCCTTGCCCTGGCCGCCGGCCCCCTAGGGGAAACCCTAGGGCGCCCCCCTCTCCTCCTTCCCCCTATATATAGAGAGGTAGAGGGAGGGCAGCCAACACAAGTTCGTGCCTCGGTGCTGCCCTCCCTCTCCCATAACATCTTCTTCTCCCGCGGTGCTTAGGCGAAGCCCTGCTGGAATTCTTCTACACCATCACCACCACACCGTCGTGCTGCCGGTTCTCCATCAACCTCTCCTCCACCCCTTGCTGGATCAAGAAGGAGGAGACGTCCCCGAGCCGTACGTGTGAAGAACGCGGAGGCACCGTTGCTTCGGTGCTTGGATCTTCAGCGATCTGAATCGCGGCGAGTACGACTCCATCAACCGCGTTCTTAACGCTTCCGCTTAGTGATCTACAAGGGTATGTGGATCCTACTCTCCCCTCGTAGTTGCATCTACTAGATTGATCTTGGTGAACGTAGAGAAAATTTTTTGTTTTCCATGCAACGTTCCCCAACAAGGATCACCACCGGAAGCCTCTCCACCAGCATGGACGCCTCCCGGATGAGTTGTGAGTAGTCTCCCTTGGACCATGAGTCCATGACCAGTAGCTATGTGATGTTCTCCTCCCGTTCTTGTGCTTCACTAATTAGTCCTTGTGAGCTGCCCTACATGATCTAGGCACATATGTAATCCTTATGCTGTTGCTATGATGAGTTTGCTGGGATCCGATGGATTATGAGATTATGTTCAGATTGTGCTTGAGTAATATATTTGATCTACCTCTTTTATATTTATGTTCATAAGTAATTCTTGCATGTTCTCCATTGTTATTTATTGCTTTGGCCAAGTAATAGGTAGTGACTCCAAGAGGGAACGTTATGCTTGATTGTGGGTTCATGCCCCTCGATGACTAGTTTGAGTGACAGAAACATGAGTCTAGGGGATGTGCTGTTGCCACAAGGGGGAAAACAACGGTGCTTGTGCCCGCGGGTGCAAGGATTGTTTACTTTACGCAAAGTTCTTTTAATGTAGTTGTCTGTTGCATTGAGTTTACACTATAGGTGGGGCTCGCAACTTAATACCAGCGAGATGTTCTGGATAGATATCTCAATGTGGATGATTAGTAGTAGATATTGATGGATTTCGGTCTACTTACTTTGGCGTACCGCCCATGCTTTGAACCTCAACCTTTCTTGCAATGTAGTCAGCATTGGTTTGCGTTCGTGGTCCTGTCAATTGCCCAGCTGTAATTCGTTTACCTCACATAGTTGTTTTATCGTCTTTTGGGAGAGAGACATCACTAGTGAACATCATGAGACTCCGGTCCATATTACCATCATTGATCACACCCGCTATTTACTTTTCGCTTTTATTTACTATTGCAAACATTATCTATCACTACTATCATTTGCGTTTAATCCTTTGTGAACTACAAGGCCGGAGGGATTGACAACCTCTCTGTACTCGTTGGGAGCAAAGTTATTTGTATCTGTGT
The DNA here is from genome assembly GCA_902687465.1 of Secale cereale. NCBI lineage: Eukaryota > Viridiplantae > Streptophyta > Magnoliopsida > Poales > Poaceae > Secale > Secale cereale. The sequence continues at coordinate 138,607,038 of LR738716.1, forward strand.
GCAGGTCCACGTTGATTGCTAATATCTGGCGCCGTTAGCAGTTGACACCTTCTTGTTGAACCTAGGAGTCTCTGGGGATTCGATCCTTGGTATCTTTTCCAAGAGAAAAACTTCCGCAACACTACATCTCACACCTTCCACTTGGGGTAACCAACGAGGGGCGAGAAGCTGATACGTCCAAAACGTATCTATAATTTCTGCTTGTTCCATGCCTCTTTTGGGTGATATTGCTATGATATTTATACACTTCCATACACTTTTGATCATATTTGGACTAACCTATTAACTCAGTGCACCCCAGTGCCAGTTTATGTTTTCGACTGTTTTTGTATTTCAGGTTTTCACATTACGAGAACTGCCAGGAAAAATCCAGAAAAATTATATAAAAAATCAGCGTTCCAGAAACTACCGTGCGCCCGAAGGACAGCCGGGGGGGCCACCAGGGCTCCAGGCGCCCTGGCGGCGCGCCCCCCTGGGCCGCACCGGGGGGGGCGCCTGGGCCCCCCGAGGCTCCCCCGATGCCCCCCTTTGGCATATATTTAAAGCGTCTCGAGAAACCCTGGAAACAGGAACTCTTTTTCGCGATCTCATCTCTGTTCCGCCGCCGCCGCCGCTTCCAAGATCGAGAGCACCAGGAGAACTCTTCCCGGCACCCTGCCGGAGGGGAGGATCACCACCGGGAGCCTCTCCACCACCATGGACGCCTCCCGGATGAGTTTTGAGTAGTCTCCCTTGGACCATGAGTCCATGACCAGTAGCTATGTGATGTTCTCCTCCCGTTCTTGTGCTTCACTAATTAGTCCTCGTGAGCTGCCCTACATGATCGAGGTACATATGTAATCCTTATGTTGTTGCTATGATGAGTTTGCTGGGATCCGATGGATTATGAGATTATGTTCAGATTGTGCTTGAGTAATATATTTAATCTACCTCTTTTATATTTATGTTCATAAGTAATTCTTGCATGTTCTCCGTTGTTATTTATTGCTTTGGCCAAGTAGTAGGTAGTGACTCCAAGAGGGAACGTTATGCTTGATTATGGGTTCATGCCCCTCGATGACTAGCTTGAGTGACAGAAACATGAGTCTAGGGGATGTGATGTTGCCACATGGGGGAAAACAACGGTGCTTGTACCCGCGGGTGCAAGGATTGTTTACTTTACGCAAAGTTCTTTTAATGCAGTTGTCTGTTGCTTTGAGTTTACACTATGGGTGGGGCTCGCAACTTAATACCAGCGAGATGTTCTGGATAGATATCTCAAGGTGGATGATTAGTAGTAGATATTGATGGATTTCGGTCTACTTACTTTGGCGTACCGCCCATGCTTTGAACCTCAACCTTTCTTGCAATGTAGTCAGCATTGGTTTGCGTTCGTGGTCCTGTCAATTGCCCAGCTGTAATTCGTTTACCTCACATAGCTGTTTTATCGTCTTTTGGGAGAGAGACATCACTAGTGAACATCATGAGACTCCGGTCCATATTACCATCATTGATCACACCCGCTATTTACATTTCGCTTTTATTTACTATTGCAAACATTATCTATCACTACTATCATTTGCGTTTAATCCTTTGTGAACTACAAGGCCGGAGGGATTGACAACCTCTCTGTACTCGTTGGGAGCAAATTTATTTGTATCTGTGTGCAGGTCCACGTTGATTGCTAATATCTGGCGCCATTAGCAGTTGACACCTTCTTGTTGAACCTAGGAGTCTTTGGGGATTCGATCCTTGGTATCTTTGCCAAGAGAAAAACTTCTGCAACACTACATCTCACACCTTCCACTTGGGGTAACCAACGAGGGGCGAGAAGCCTAGCAAGAGTTTTTCTGGCGCCGTTGCCGGGGACTCCACTCTTCAAGATAGGGGAGTTGCACGCTATCTTTTACCTTTGCTTTTTAGTCTTGTTAGTTTACCTTTGAGTTTCTGCTTTAGTATCTTTTTATCGAAAATCACAAAAATAGTTATCTTGCTTGCTTGCTACTATGGGTTCCACCGAGAACACCAAGTTGTGTGACTTCACTAGTCACAACAACGATGACTTTATCAGCACACCTATCACTACACCTGCCACTTCAGCACCTTCGTATGAAATTAAACCTGCTTTACTGAACTTAGTCATGAAAGATCAATTCTCCGGTGCTGGAGATGGTGCTGCTTTACACTTGAACAACTTTGTTGAACTTTGTGATATGCAAAAGTACCAAGAAATAGATGGTAATATTGTTAAGCTTAAGCTTTTTCCTTTCTCCTTGAGAGGAGGAGCTAAAATTTGGTTTCAGTCTTTGCCTAGAAATAGCATAGATTCATGGGACAAGTGCAAAGATGCTTTTACTGGAAAATACTATCCACTTGCTAAAATTATCCAACTAAGAAGTAACATAATGAATTTTAAACAATTGGATAATGAACACGTTGCCCAAGCTTGGGAACGTATGAAATCTCTTATCAAGAACTGCCCTACTCATGGTTTGACTACTTGGATGGTTATCCAAACTTTTTATGCATGCTTGAACTTTACCTCGCGGAACTTGTTAGATTCAGCCGCGGGAGGAACCTTTATGTCAACTACACTTGGTGCTGCCACAAGGCTTCTCGAGACCAACTATTCCCAATGGCACACCGAACGCGCTCCAACAGGTAGGAAGGTAAACTCTGTCGAGGAGATCTCCTCCTTAAATGAAAAAGTTGACTTAATCATGTCTCTACTTTCTAAGCAATCTTCTGTTGATCCTCGTGATGTTCCTTTAAATTCTTTGATTGCTCAAGAACAAGTAGATGTGAACTTTATCTCTAGAAACAATTTTAATAATAATGCTTATAGGAGTAATTTTGGTAACAATCCTAGACCGTTCCCCTCTAACTCTTACGGGAATAACAATGCTTATCCTAGCACCAAGAACTCCAATACTGAACTAGAGATTATGCTTAAGGATTTCATCACTACCCAAAAAGCCTTTAATAAGATTGTAGAGGAAAAACTGCATAAACTAGATGATCTCTCTTTTAAGGTAGACCATTTAGCCAATGAGATATAGTTGCTTAAAATTAAAACTTCTCCTCTTGAGGAGAGGAAGGTCACTCCTATAAATGCTATTCAAGTGAAAATTAATGAAAACATTAGGATGATGGCTAAACTTAAAGAAAGATGGGCTAGAGAAAGGGAGGAAGAAGATAGAATTAAGAGCCTTCCTACCCACCACACTGTTGCTACTATCCAAGTTGTTGAGGATATCCAAACTCTTAGCACCCAATGTACTCCTGGTCCCGATGGACCTATTAATGGTGATGCTATGACTATAGAAACTACCAAACAAGTGAACCTTAAGGACACCACTACCACTTTACTTGATGCTAGTGATCTTGATTTTGATAATTGCACTCTTACCGAAGTTATTGATTTCCTCCACAAGATGTCTAGAGATCCCCGCACTAGCACGCTTAACCTTGCCTTCACAAAGCATATCACTAATGCTCTCATCAAAGCAAGGGAGGAGAAACTTAGAGTAGAAGCCTCCATACCTAGAAAGCTAGAAGATGGTTGGGATCCTATGATAAAAATTAAATTGAATGACTTCTCTTGCTATGCATTATGTGATGTTGGAGCTAGTACCTCTGTTATGCCCAAAAGAATATATGATATGCTTAAATTGAAACCTTTTGATTCTTGTTCTTTTGGTGTTCGTCTCGTTGATTCTTCCATAAAGAAACCTTTGGGGAGGATCGACAATGTTCTTATCGTTGTCAATGACAACTATGTTCCCGTTGATTTCACTATTATGGATATTGAATGTGATCCTTCGTGTCCAATTATTTTGGGACGTCCCTTTTTACGCACCGTTGGTGCTATCATTGACATGAAAGAGGGTAATATAAAATTTAAGTTTCCTCTCAAGAAAGGGATGGAACACTTCCCTCGAAAGAAGATCAAGTTATCTTTTGAGTCCGTTGTACGGGCTAGCTATTCTTTTACTCTTGATAAGACTTGATCTCTATGCATTATGCCTAGCTCAAAGGCATAAAAGAAAGCGCTTTTGGGAGGCAGCCCACATGAATAAAATTTTATTTTGCTTTTGTTGTGTCTTGATGTTGTTTACTACAGTAGTATCATCATTGTATCTTTGCTTTTCATATTTGTGCCAAGTGTAGCCTCTGATTGCTAGAAAGTTCAAAAGTTGTGAGGTGCTGTCCAGGAAACTGATTCTGTCCTTGGATTGAAAAATTCGTATAAAATCACCAGATCATCTTTTTGGTCTGAATTTTTTCGACAGCGTTCTCTATATAATTGTCTTTCGTGTGTCTGTTCTGAGTTTTTTATTAGAGTTGCAGAAGTTTCCCGAACAAATCAATTACTACCTGCTGTTCTGTTTTTCACAGATTCTGTCCTGTTTTGCCTTTCCTTCATTTTGCAAACCAAGAGCTTGCTTTTTCTTTGCAAAAACCTTTTGGCAATCTTGAGAAACAGTAGACCTTCAAGAATATCTTTATTTCCAGCAAGGTACAATTATTTTATTATGGGTACTAACCTCGCTAATCAGATTATGATGAGTTATGTATGAAGGGAGTTTTCAAGTGTGCGAGGGAAGATGATAAAAAGATTCAGGAGTGTCAAGCGCTCAAGCTTGGGGATGCCCCCGTGCACCCCCAAGAAATATTCAAGGAGACTCAAGCGTCTAAGCTTGGGGATGCCCCCGTGCATCCCCTTCTCCATCAACATTATCAGTTCGTCTTTCGTTCCACTATATTTTAATCACTTCATGTGTTATGTGCTATGCTTGGAGCGTCTTTCTTTTAGTTTCCTTTTTAGTTTTTCATAACGAGTCGGAACTCAGCGTTCTTTATGTGGGAGAGAAAACATGCTCCACTTCTACCTAGGACATAACATAGAATTTTCATGTCTATCTTTGCTGTGTGTGCTCTTTGTCTTTTAATAGCTGCTATCATGTTCAGCTCTTAGCTTTCATGCTTATCTTTTCAAAGAGCTTTTGTTTAGTTGGTTGCTTGAACTCTCTTTAATTACCATGCTCACCTTATTAAGAGAGTTTGCTTCCGTTGCATTGGTTGATATGTCTATGATAAAGATGCTACGTGCATGATGGCGCTTAGTAGTTCATGTTTTCTTATGGTTAGTCTCAAATAGCTGGGGGATTCCCAATGTGTTATTGGAGTACCAACATGATTTGTTTGCCAATGATGTGGTATGGTTTAGTAATATATTCCCTCAAGAATTTATTTTGATTGACTTGGCGTATGCTCACGCATATTTAAGACTGTAAAGAAAGTCTGTCAAGCCTTGATGATCTTTTATTTCTGAGTAGCGATATAACTTCCATGCCTGATTCAATGTTGCTTTGTCGCTCTGCATGATTATGACCGTCATTGCTCTCTTAGTTGGTCGCTCCTAGTCTTTTGCTAACCTCCACCTATACTAAGCGGACGACTGCTTGTGCATCCACATCCTTTTAAACCAGTTATGCCATATGAGTCCACCATACCTACCTATATGTGGTATTTCACCGCCACTCCAAGTAAATTTACATGTGCTACCTTTAAAACCTTCAGCTTTTGCAATACATAGCTCATGAGAAAGTAGCTTAAAAACTATTGTGGTAAAGAATATGTCACTTATGTATCTTAATTCTTATAAGTTGCTTGCTGAGCGGTATCCATGTTTCTGGGGACGCCATCAACTGTTACACTTTTGTTGAATATCATGTGAGTTGCTATGCATGTTCGTCTTGTCTGAAGTAAGGGTGATTTGGCATGAGTTGAATGGTTTGAGTATGCATATTGTTAGAGAAGAACATTGGGCCGCCAACCAAAGCCATGTATCATGGTGGAAGTTTTAGCTTGGACATTAATCCTCAATCTCTTATGAGAATATGCTTAAGCATTAAAGAGGAGTCCATTATCTATTTTCTATGTTGTCCCGGTATGGATGTCCTCAAGTTGAGATCTATCAAAAATGAGAAATCAAATGCGATCTATCTCCTTGGACCTTTGTACAGGTGACATAGAGGTACCCCTTTGTGACACTCGGTTGAAACATATGTAATGCAATGACAATCCATGGAAATCCGAGCTAATTAGGACAAGGTGCGAGCACTATTGGTATTCGATGCATGAGGCTTGCAACTTATAGGATGTCTTATGCATAACACATATGAAGTACTACTACCGTTGACAAAATTGCTTCTATGTTTTCAAAATAAAAGCTCTAGCACATGAGTAATCCCTGCTTCCCTCTATGAAGGGCCATTCTTTTACTTTTATGTTGAGTCTCCACCTTCTTTTAAAAGCACCAACTACAGAGAGTATGATTGTCATTCTTAGTGTAATGTGCATTGTTCCAACGTAGCATTGTCTTTTGCATGATTGTGATATCGTTTATTTTGAAATCATTGTATCTAGTCATCACTTAAACCTTGGAGGTGCCCCTGCATTTATGTCTTGCATCACTAAGGGGGCAAGCTAGATATCACTTTATCATATTTGCGCATCATGTTCATTGCAAATCTATTTGATGTTTCAATATCATATTGTAAAACTTTCAGTTCTTTGTGATTTTCTCATGAGGTAACTTAATTACTACAGATTCCTTATCTCAGTAAGCTTTTGTCATATGACTATGAAAAAGTCCTATATGGTTAATAGCATGTCACCACAGAAATTATTCTTGTTATCATTTACCTACTCGAGGACGAGCAGGAATTAAGCTTGGGGATGTTGATACGTCCAAAACATATCTATAATTTCTGCTTGTTCCATGCCTCTTTTGGGTGATATTTCTATGATATTTATACACTTCCATACACTTTTGATCATATTTGGACTAACCTATTAACTCAGTGCACCCCAGTGCCAGTTTCTGTTTTCGGCTGTTTTTGTATTTCAGGTTTTCACATTACGAGAACTGCCAGGAAAAATCAAGAAAAATTATATAAAAAATCAGCGTTCCAGAAACTACCGTGCGCCCGAAGGACAGCCGGGGAGGCCACCTGGGCTCCAGGCGCCCTGGCGGCGCGCCCCCCCTGGGCCGCGCCGGGGGGGCGCCTGGGCCCCCCGAGGCTCCCCCGATGCCCCCCTTTGGCATATATTTAAAGCGTCTCGAGAAACCCTCGAAACAGGAACTCTTTTTCGCGATCTCATCTCTGTTCCGCCGCCGCCGCCGCTTCCAAGATCGGGAGCACCAGGAGAACTCTTCCCGGCACCCTGCCGGAGGGGAGGATCACCACCGGGAGCCTCTCCACCACCATGGACGCCTCCCGGATGAGTTGTGAGTAGTCTCCCTTGGACCATGAGTCCATGACCAGTAGCTATGTGATGTTCTCCTCCCGTTCTTGTGCTTCACTAATTAGTCCTCGTGAGCTGCCCTACATGATCGAGGCACATATGTAATCGTTATGCTGTTGCTATGATGAGTTTGCTGGGATCCGATGGATTATGAGATTATGTTCAGATTGTACTAGAGTAATATATTTGATCTACCTCTTTTATATTTATGTTCATAAGTAATTCTTGCATGTTCTCCGTTGTTATTTATTGCTTTGGCCAAGTAGTAGGTAGTGACTCCAAGAGGGAACGTTATGCTTGATTATGGGTTCATGCCCCTCGATGACTAGTTTGAGTGACAGAAACATGAGTCTAGGGGATGTGCTGTTGCCACAAGGGGGAAAACGACGGTGCTTGTGCCCGCGGGTGCAAGGATTGTTTACTTTACGCAAAGTTCTTTTAATGCAGTTGTCTGTTGCTTTGAGTTTACACTATGGGTGGTGCTCGCAACTTAATACCAGCGAGATGTTCTGGATAGATATCTCAAGGTGGATGATTAGTAGTAGATATTGATGGATTTCGGTCTACTTACTTTGGCGTACCGCCCATGCTTTGAACCTCAACCTTTCTTGCAATGTAGTCAGCATTGGTTTGCGTTCGTGGTCCTGTCAATTGCCCAGCTGTAATTCGTTTACCTCACATAGATGTTTTATCGTCTTTTGGGAGAGAGACATCACTAGTGAACATCATGAGACTCCGGTCCATATTATCACTAGTATCATTTGCGTTTAATCCTTTGTGAACTACAAGGCCGGAGGGATTGACAACCTCTCTGTACTCGTTGGGAGCAAAGTTATTTGTATCTGTGTGCAGGTCCATGTTGATTGCTAATATATGGCGCCGTTAGCAGTTGACACCTTCTTGTTGAACCTAGGAGTCTCTGGGGATTCGATCCTTGATATCTTTGCCAAGGGAAAAACTTCCGCAACACTACATCTCACACCTTCCACTTGGGGTAACCAACGAGGGGCGAGAAGCCTAGCAGAAGCCTAGCAATCAGTTAGAGAAGGAGTTCTTGCATGAGTTGTAAGGTATGAAGTTGAGTAAGACTCAAAGTCTGACCTCGGCAGAAGATAGAGAAAGAATGAAAGTCATTCCCTATGCCTCAGCCATAGGTTCTATAAAGTATGCCATGCTGTGTACCAAACATGTTGTCTACCTTACCATGAGTTTGGCAATGAGGTACAAAAGTGATCCAGGAGTAGATCACTGGACAGCGGTTAAAATTATCCTTAGTTACTGGATGACTAAGGAAATATTTCTCGGTTATGGAGGTGAGAAAGAGTTGGTCGTAAAGAGTTATGTCGATGCAAGCTTTGACACAAATCCAGATGACTCTAAGTATCAATCTATATGCATATTGAAAGTGGGAGCAATTAGCTAAAGTAGCTCCGTGCAGAGCATTGTAGACATAGAAATTTGCAAAAATACATACAGATCTAAATGTAACAGACCCGCTGACTAAACTTCTCTCACGAAGCAAAACATGATCACACCTTACTACTCTTTGGGTGTTAATCACATTATGACGTGAACTAGATTGTTGACTCTAGTAAACCCTTTGGGTATTGGTCGCATGGCGATGAGAACTATGGGTGTTAGTCACATGGTGATGCGAACTATTGGTGTTAATCACATGGTGATGTGATCTAGATTATTGACTCTAGTGCAAGTGGGAGACTGAAGGAAATATGCCCTAGAGGCAATAATAAAGTTATTATTTATTTCTTTATATCATGATAAATGTTTATTATTCATGCTAGAATTGTATTAACTGGAAACTTAGTACATGTGTGAATACATAGACAAAACAGAGTGTCCCTAGTATGCCTCTACTAGACTAGCTCATTGATCAAAGATGGTTATGTTTCCTAGCCATAGACATGAGTTGTCATTTGATCAACGGGATCACATCATTAGGAGAATGATGTGATGGACAAGATCCATCACTATGATCGTTTAGTTTTACTGTTATTGCTTTCTTCATGACTTATACATGTTCGTATGACTATGAGATTATGCAACTCCCATATACCGGAGGAACACCTTGTGTGATATCAAACGTCACAACGTAACTGGGTGATTATAAAGATGCTCTACAGGTGTCTCCAAAGGTGTTCGTGGTGTTGGCATAGATCAAGAATAGGATTTGTCACTCTGAGTGTCGAAGAGGTATCTCTGGGCCCTCTCGGTAATACACATCATAAATAAGCCTTGCAAGCAAATGAATAATGAGTTAGTCACGGGATGATGTATTACGGAACGAGTAAAGAGACATGCCGGTAACGAGATTGAACTAAGTATTGAGATACCGACGATCGAATCTCGGGCAAGTAACATACCGATGACAAAAGGAACAACGTATGTTGTTATGCGGTTTGACCGATAAAGATCTTCGTAGAATATGTAGGAGCCAATATGAGTATCCAGGTTCCGCTATTGGTTATTGACAGGAGATGAGTCTCGGTCATGTCTACATAGTTCTCGAACCCATAGGGTCCGCACGTTTAACGTTTGATGACGATCGGTATTATGAGTTTATGAGTTTTGATGTACCAAAGGTAGTTCAGAGTCCCGGATAAGATTACGGACATGACGAGGAGTCTCGCAATGTCTGAGACGTAAAGATTGATATATTGGACAACTATATTCAGACACCGGAAGTGTTCCGGAAAGTTTCGGAATTAACCGGATTGCCGGGGGGGTTACCGGAACCCCCCGGGGGGAATGTTTGGCCCTAGTGGGCCTTAGGGGAGAAAGTGTTGGGGAACGTAGCATAATTCAAAAAAATTCTACGCTTTCACCAAGATCCAACTATGGAGACATCTAGCAACGAGCAAGTAAGAGTGCATCTACATACCGTTATGTAGATCGCGAGAGGAAGCTTTCGAAGAAGCGTGGATGAAGTAGTCGAACTCTTCGCGTTCTTCGTCACCGATGATCTAGCGCCGAACGGACGGCAGCTCCGCGTTCAACACACGTACGGTGCAGCAACGTCACCTCCTTCTTGATCCATCAAGGGGGGAGGAGAAGCCGTCAGAGATCCGGCTGCACGACGGCGTGATGACGGATGTAGTGGAGATCGCAGCAGGGCTTCGCGGGGCGCCCTGCGTGGGAGTATGGAGGTGTGACGGGAGGGGGAGAGGCGCCAGGGCTTGGGTGCGGCT
>LR738716.1:138617664-138634969 GCA_902687465.1 Secale cereale
CCCCTTAGGGTTTTAACCCTAGGCGCATGGGGAGGTGGGCCCCTAGTGGTGCGCCAGCCCAGAGGGGCTGGACACTTCCCCTTGCGGCCTAGGGGCCCCACCGGGATGGGTGGCCCCACCCGGTGGACCCCCGGGGCCCCTCCGGTGGTCCCGGGACGCTCCCGGTGACCCCCGGAGATCACCCGATGGCCGAAACTGGACTTCCTATATATCAATATTTACCTCCGGACCATTCCGGAACTCCTCGTGACGTCCGGGATCTCATCCGAGACTCCGAACAACTTTCGGGTTTCCACGTGCATTTATCTCTACGACCCTAGCGTTACCGAACCTTAAGTGTGTAGACCCTACGGGTTCGGGAGACACGTAGACATGACCGAGACGACTCTCCGGTCAATAACCAACAGCGGGATCTGGATACCCATGTTGGTTCCCACGTGTTCCTCGATGATCTTCATCGGATGAACCACCGTGTCAAGGATTCACTCAATCCCGTATGTTATTCCCTTTGTCCATCGGTACGGTACTTGCCCGAGATTCGATCGTCGGTATTCCCAATACCTTGTTCAGTCTCGTCATGGCAAGTCTCTTTACTCGATCCGTAATCCATCATCCCGTGACTAACTACTTAGTCACATTGAGCTCATTATGATGATGTCTTACCGAGTGGGCCCAGAGGTACCTCTCCGTCACACGGAGTGACAACATCCCAGTCTCGGTTCGTACCAACTCAACAGACACTTTCGGAGATACCCGATGCGTACCTTTATAGCCACCCAGTTACGTTGTGACGGTTGGCACACCCAAAGTACTCCTACGGTATCCGGGAGTTGTACAACCTCATGGTCTAAGGAATAAATACTTGACACCGAAAAGCTTATGCATTACGAACTATACGATCTCGTGGTATTCTCAAGTTTGGGTCTTGTCCATCACATCATTCTCCTAATGAAGTGATCCCGTTATCACCGACATCCCATGTCCATGGTCAGGAAACCGTGACCATCTGTTGATCAACGAGCTGGTAACTAGTGGCCTACTAGGGACTCATTGTGTTCTGTGTATTCACACATGTATCGTTGTTTCCATACAATACAATTCAAGCATGAATAACAGACAATTATCATGAACAAGGAGATATAATAATAATGCTTTTATTATTGCCTCTAGGGCATATCTCCAACAGTCTCCCACTTGCACTAGAGTCAATAATCTAGTTACATTGTGATGAATCGAACACCCATAGAGTTCTGGTGTTGATCATGTTTTGCTCGTGAAAGAGGTTTAGTCAACGGGTCTGCGACATTCAGATCCGTATGCACTTTACAAATATCTATGTCTCCATCCTGAACATAATTCCGGATGGAGTTGAAACGGCGCTTGATGTGCTTGGTCTTCTTGTGAAACCTGGGCTCCTTGGTAATAGCAATAGCACCAGTGTTGTCACAGAAGAGAGTCATCGGGCTTGACGCGCTTGGAATGACTCCTAGGTCGGTGATGAACTCCTTCATCCAGACTCCTTCCTGCGCTGCTTCAGAAGCAGCTATGTACTCCGCTTCACATGTAGAAGCTGCCACCACGCTCTGTTTGCAACTGCACCAGCTGACTGCCCCTCCATTCAAAATATACACGTATCCGGTTTGTGACTTAGAGTCATCCAGATCTGTGTCGAAGCTAGCATCGACGTAACCCTTTACGAAGAGCTCTTCGTCACCTCCATAAACGAGAAACATATCCTTAGTCCTTTTCAGGTACTTCAGGATGTTCTTGACCGCTGTCCAGTGTTCTGTACCGGGATCACTTTGGAACCTCCCTACCAAACTTAAGGCAAGGTTCACATCAGGTCTGGTACACAGCATGGCATACATGATAGAACCTATGGCCGAGGCATAGGGAATGACACTCATCTTTTCTCTATCTTCTTCCCTGGTCGGCGACTAAGCCTTGCTCAATCTCATACCTTGCAAAACAGGCAAGAATCCTTTCTTTGACTGGTCCATATTGAACTTCTTCAATATTTTGTCAAGGTATGTACTTTGTGAAAGACCAATGAGGCGTCTCGATCTATCTCTATAGATTTTGATGCCTAATATGTAAGCAGCTTCTCCAAGGTCCTTCATTGAAAAACTTTTATTCAAGTAGGCCTTTACATTTTCCAAGAATTCTATATCATTTCCCATCAGCAATATGTCATCCACATATAATATGAGAAATGCCACAGAGCTCCCACTCACTTTCTTGTAAATACAGGCTTCTCCATAAGTTTGTATAAAGCCAAACGCTTTGATCACCTCATCAAAGCGAATATTCCAACTCTGAGATGCTTGCACCAGCCCGTAAATCGAGCGCTGGAGCTTGCATACCTTGTTAGCGTTCTCTGGATCGACAAAACCTTCCGGTTGCATCATATACAACTCTTCCTTGAGGAAGCCGTTAAGGAATGCTGTTTTGACGTCCATTTGCCATATCTCATAATTATAGAATGCGGCAATAGCTAACATGATTCTGACTGACTTCAGCATCGCTACGGGAGAGAAAGTCTCGTCGTAGTCAATCCCTTGAACTTGTCGATAACCCTTAGCGACAAGCCGAGCCTTATAGATGGTCACATTACCATCCGCGTCTGTCTTCTTCTTAAATATCCATTTGTTTTCTATGGCGTGCCTATCATCAGGCAAGTCCACCAAAGTCCATACTTTGTTTTCATACATGGATTCTATCTCGGATTTCATGGCTCCAAGCCATTTATTGGAATCTGGGCCCGCCATCGCTTCTACATAGTTCGAAGGTTCACCGTTGTCTAACAACATGATTTCTAGGACAGGGTTGCCGTACCACTCTGGTGCGGAACGTGCCCTTGTGGACCTTCGAAGTTCAGTAGTAACTTGATCTGTTTCTTCATGATCATTATCATTAACTTCCTCCCTTGTCGGTGCAGGCACCTCAGGAACAGTTTCCTGCGCTGCGCTACTTTTCGGTGCAGGAGGGGTGACTGTCACCTCATCAAGTTCTACTTTCCTCCCACTCACTTCTTTCGAGAGAAACTCTTTCTCCAGAAAGCATCCATTCTTGGCAACAAAGACTTTGCCTTCGGATCTGTGGTAGAAGGTGTACCCAATCGTTTCCTTTGGGTATCCTATGAAGACGCATTTTTCCGATTTGGGTTTGAGCTTTTCAGGTTGAAGTTTCTTGACATAAGCATCGCAACCCCAAACTTTTAGAAACGACAGCTTCGGTTTCTTGCCAAACCAAAGTTCATACGGAGTCGTCTCAACGGATTTCGACGGAGCCCTATTTAAAGTGAATGCGGCAGTCTCTAAAGCATAACCCCAAAAAGATAGCGGTAAATCGGTGAGGGACATCATAGATCGCACCTTGTCCAACAGAGTACGATTTCGACGTTCGGACACACCGTTACGTTGAGGTGTTCCGGGCGGTGTCAATTGTGAAACAATTCCACATTTCCTAAGGTGTGTGCAAAATTCATGACTTAAATATTCACCCCCACGATCCGATCGCAAGAACTTTATTTTTCTGTCACGTTGATTCTCAACCTCATTCTGAAATTCCTTGAACTTCTCAAAGGTCTCAGACTTGTGTTTCATCAAATAGATATACCCGTATCTACTCAAGTCATCTGTGAGGGTGAGAACATAACGATAGCCTCCGCGAGCCTCAACACTCATTGGACCGCACACATCGGTATGTATGATTTCCAACAAGTTGGTTGCTCGCTCCATTGTTCTGGAGAACGGAGTCTTAGTCATCTTGCCCGAAAGGCATGGTTCGCACGTGTCAAATGATTCATAATCAAGAGACTCTAGAAGTCCATGTGAATGGAGCTTCTTCATACGTTTGACACCAATATGACCAAGGCGGCAATGCCACAAGTATGTGGGACTATCATTATCAAATTTACATCTTTTGGCATCTACACTATGAATATGTGTATTACTACGTTCGAGATTCATCAAAAATAAACCATTGACCAGCGGGGAATGACCATAAAACATATCTCTCAAATAAATAGAACAACCATTATTCTCCGATTTGAAAGAGTAGCCATCTCGCATAAGACGAGATCCAGAAACAATTTTCATGCTCAAAGCTGGTACTAAATAACAATTATTGAGGTTTAAAACTAATCCCGAGGGTAGATGTAGAGGTAGCGTCCCGACGGCGATCACATCGACCTTGGAACCATTCCCGACGCGCATCGTCACCTCATCCTTCGCCAGTCTCCGTTTATTCCGCAGCTCCTGTTTTGAGTTACAAATGTGAGCAACTGCACAGGTATCGAATACCCAGGAGCTACTACGAGCGCTGGTAAGGTACACATTAATAACAAGTATATCAAATATACCTTTGACGTTGCCGGCCTTCTTGTCTGCTAAGTATTTGGGGCAGTTCCGCTTCCAGTGACCCGTTCCCTTGCAATAAAAGCACTCTGTCTCAGGCTTGGGTCCATACTTTGGCTTCTTCCCGGCAACAGGCTTGCCAGGCGCGGCAACTCCCTAGCCGTCCTTCTTGAATTTCTTCTTACCTTTGCCTTTCTTGAACTTAGTGGTTTTATTGACCATCAACACTTGATGTTCATTCTTGATGTCCACCTCCGCTGATTTCAGCATCGAATATACCTCGGGAATGGACTTCTCCATCCCCTGCATATTGAAGTTCAACACGAAGCTCTTGAAGCTTGGTGGGAGCGACTCGAGGATTCTGTCAACGACCGCTTCATCTGGGAGATTCATTCCCAGCTGAGACAAGCGATTGTGCAATCCTGAAATCTTGAGGATGTGCTCACTGACAGAACTATTCTCCTCCATCTTACAGCTGTAGAATGCGTTGGAGACATCATATCTCTCGACTCGGGCATGAGCTTGGAAAACCATTTTCAGCTCTTCGAACATCTCATATGCTCAGTGGTGCTCAAAATGCTTTTGGAGCCCCGATTCTAAACTGTAAAGCATGCCGCACTGAACCAGGGAGTAATCATCACAACGCGACTGCCATGCGTTCATAACGTCTTGGGTCGCCGGGAAAACGGGTGCATCACCTGGCGGTGCTTCTAGGACATATGATCTCTTGGCAGCTATGAGGATAATCCTCAGGTTACGGACCCAATCCGTATAGTTGCTACCATCGTCTTTCAGCTTGGTTTTCTCTAGGAACGCGTTGAAGTTGAGGGAAACTGGAGCGTGGGCCATTTGATCTACAAGAAATATTGTAAAGAATTTAGACTAATTTCATGATAATTAAGTTCATCTTAATCAAATTTTAATGAACTCCCACTCAGAATGACATCTCTCTAGTCATCTAAGTGATACACGATCCGAATCGAGTAGTCTGTGTCCGATCATCACGTGAGACGGACTAGTCATCAACGGTGAACATCTTCATGTTGATCGTATCTTCTATACGACTCGTGTTCGACCTTTCGGTCTTCTGTGTTCCGAGGCCATGTCTGTACATGCTAGGCTCGTCAAGTGAACCCTAAGTGTATTGCGTGTGTAAATCTGTCTTACACGCGTTGTATGCGAACGTTAGAACCTATCACACCCGATCATCACGTGGTGCTTCGGAGCAACGAACTTTAGCAACGGTGCACAGTTAGGGGAAACACAATACTTGAAAATTTAGTGAGAGATCATCTTATTTACTACCGTCGTTCTAAGTAAACAAGATGCATAAACATGATAAACATCACATGCAATCAATTAAAGTGACATGATATGGCCAATATCATCTTGCTCCTTGGATCTCCATCTTCGGGGCACCATGATCATCTTGTCACCGGCTCGACACCATGATCTTCATCATCATGATCTTCATCATCGTGTCTTGAGGAAGTCGTCACGCCAACTATTACTTCTACTACTATAGCTAACGTTTAGCAACGAAGTAAAGTAATTACATGGCGTTATTCAGTGACACGCAGGTCATACAATAATTAAGACAACTCCTATGGCTCCTGCCGGTTGTCAAGTTCATCGACATGCAAGTCGTGATTCCCTATTACAAGAACATGATCAATCTGATACATCACATATATCATTCATCACATCTTCGTTTTGGCCATACCACGTCACATAGCACATGCTGCAAAAACAAGTTAGACGTCCTCTAATAGTTGTTGCAAGTTTTACGTGGCTTCTATAGGATTTCTAGCAAGAACGTTTCTTACCTATGCCAAAACCACAACGTGATTTGTCAACTTCTATTTACCCTTCATAAGGACCCTTTTCATCGAATCCGATCTGACTAAAGTAGGAGAGACAGACACCCGCCAGCCACCTTATGCATCTAGTGCATGTCTGTCGGTGGAACCAGTCTCACGTAAGCGTACGTGTAAAGTCGGTCCGGGCCGCTTCATCCCACAATACCGCCGAATCAAGATTGACTAGTAACGGTAAGAAAGTTGAACAAAACCAAACACCCATAACTGTTTGTGTTCTACTCGTGCAAGATGCTACGCATAAAACCTAGGCTCTGATACCACTGTTGGGGAATGTAGCATAATTCAAAAAAAATCTACGCTTTCACCAAGATCCAACTATGGAGACATCTAGCAATGAGCAAGTAAGAGTGCATCTACATACCGTTATGTAGATCGCGAGCGGAAGCTTTCGAAGAAGCGTGAATGAAGTAGTCGAACTCTTCGCGTTCTTCGTCACCGATGATCTAGCGCCGAACAGACGGCACCTCCGCATTCAACACACGTACGGTGCAGCAACGTCACCTCCTTCTTGATCCAGCAAGGGGGGAGGAGAAGTCGTCAGAGATCCGGCAGCACGACGGCGTGATGACGGATGCAGTGGAGATCGCAGCAGGGCTTCGCCGGGCGCCCTGCGTGGGAGTATGGAGGTGTGACGGGAGGGGGAGAGGCGCCAGGGCTTGGGTGCGGCTGCCCTCTCCCCCCCACATATATAGGGGGCCAGGGGGGCGCCAGCCCCCTGCAGATCCAATCTGCAAGGGGGGCGGCGGCCAGGGGGGAGTCCTTGCCCCCCAAGGCAAGTGGTGGCCCCCCTCCCCTTAGGGTTTTAACCCTAGGCGCATGGGGAGGTGGGCCCCTAGTGGTGCGCCAGCCCAGAGGGGCTGGACACTTCCCCTTGCGGCCTAGGGGCCCCACCGGGATGGGTGGCCCCACCCGATGGACCCCCGGGACCCCGCCGGTGGTCCCGGGACGCTCCCGGTGACCCCCGGAGATCACCCGATGGCCGAAACTGGACTTCCTATATATCAATATTTACCTCCGGACCATTCCGGAACTCCTCGTGACGTCCGGGATTTCATCCGGGACTCCGAACAACTTTCGGGTTTCCACGTGCATTTATCTCTACGACCCTAGCGTTACCGAACCTTAAGTGTGTAGACCCTACGGGTTCGGGAGACACGTAGACATGACCGAGACGACTCTCCGGTCAATAACCAACAGCGGGATCTGGATACCCATGTTGGTTCCCACGTGTTCCTCGATGATCTTCATCGGATGAACCACCGTGTCAAGGATTCACTCAATCCCGTATGTTATTCCCTTTGTCCATCGGTACGGTACTTGCCCGAGATTCGATCGTCGGTATTCCCAATACCTTGTTCAATCTCGTCATGGCAAGTCTCTTTACTCAATCCGTAATCCATCATCCCGTGACTAACCACTTAGTCACATTGAGCTCATTATGATGATGTCTTACAGAGTGGGCCCAGAGGTACCTCTCCGTCACACGGAGTGACAACATCCCAGTCTCGGTTCGTACCAACTCAACAGACACTTTCGGAGATACCCGATGCGTACCTTTATAGCCACCCAGTTACGTTGTGACGGTTGGCACACCCAAAGTACTCCTACGGTATCCGGGAGTTGTACAACCTCATGGTCTAAGGAATAAATACTTGACACCGAAAAGCTTATGCATTACGAACTATACGATCTCGTGTTATGCTCAAGTTTGGGTCTTGTCCATCACATCATTCTCCTAATGATGTGATCCCGTTATCACCGACATCCCATGTCCATGGTCAGGAAACCGTGACCATCTATTGATCAACGAGCTGGTAACTAGAGGCCTACCAGGGACTCATTGTGTTCTGTGTATTCACACATGTATCGCTGTTTCCATACAATACAATTCAAGCATGAATAACAGACAATTATCATGAACAAGGAGATATAATAATAATGCTTTTATTATTGCCTCTAGGGCATATCTCCAACAGAAAGAAGGCAGCAGCCAGGAGGTGGCGCGCCCCCTGCCAAGGGGCAGTCCGAATTGGACTAGGGGAGGGGGCGCGGCCCCTATTTCCCTCTCCCTCTCCCTCCCTTTCCTTCCCCCTCTCTCCCTCTTGGTGATTCCTACTAGGAATAGGATTGCAATCCTTTTCCAAGTAGGATTGCTCCTCTAGGCGGGCCATAGGAGGGTCGGCCAGCCTCCCCCTTGCTCTTTTATATACAGGGGCAGGGGGCACCCTAGAACACACAAGTTGATCTCTCCAACCGTGTGCGGTGCGCCCCTCCACAGAAACACATCTCGGTCATACCGTTGCAGTGCTTAGGCGAAGCCCTGCGTCGGTAACTTCATCATATCTGTCACCACGCCGTCGTGCTGACGAAACTCTCCCGTGAATCTCAACTGGATCAAGAGCTCGTCTGCTCGTGGGACGTCATCAAGCTGAATGTGTGCTGAACGCGGAGGTGCCGTATGTTTGGTGCTTGAATGGTTGAATCGCGAAGAAGTTCGACTACATCAACCGCGTCACTTGAAGCTTCCGCTTTCGGTCTACGAGGGTACGTAGACACACTCTCCCCTCTCATTGCTATGCATCTGGTAGATAGATCTTGCGTGATCGTAAGAAAATTTTAAAATACTACGTTCCCCAACATGAGATACTCAGATCCAAACACCTCCACCATGGTGCGGGCAAACTTGACAGTAGTCTTCAAGCACGTGCTCTCCCCCATCCTGACCATCCCACCTACGGCATCTGTAGCAGTACCAAGTACAAGCATCCTTAGAGCAGCCGTGCACTTCTTCCTGGGAGAGAAAGAAAGTTGTCCGTAGGAATCCCTTGTGAGCTTGAAGTAGTCGTTGTGTGCCTCCACTCCCTCCACAATGCACAAGAACAATGGTTTTCTCATGTGAAAACGGCGATGAAACCATGGATCATCTAGGAAGCATGCTTGGGAGCAAAGTAGTCACCCTATCCCGGCTGATCACTCCTCTTCCTTTGATTGAGCCCTTAAAGTTGAGAATATGCTCCACTTGGCGGTCCATTTCCTCTTGCATGCTCATGCACATAATCATGTCCACTTCTTCGTCCAAATCTGAGGAATCGAAGAATTCATCTTGAATGATTTGGTCAGGCTCCTTCTGTCCATACTCCTCGTCCGACGAAGCATCGGAATCCATCATTTTCCCTAACAAAATTACAAAAAATTGGCCAGACAATGTGTTGAACACATCAAGCGCAAGGCGGAGCCAAAGAGTTGTCGGGCGTACCACGGTGGCGTCCGTGCCAGGGACGTCGTCCCCCGCAGCGAGGACGAGATAGAGGATTGCTCTGCCAGAGCTGCTGGCGCAGAGGCCATGAACGGCTGCGGAGCGCGCGCGACGGCGGAGCTGCGAGCTAGACGGTGCGAAGTAGGAAGAAAAGAGGAGGGGGCAAATGGATACACCAGCTTGGGTGGATTGAAGGAAATATGCCCTAGAGGCAATAATAAAGTTATTATTTATTTCCTTATATCTTGATAAATGTTTATTATTCATGCTAGAATTGTATTAACCGGAAACTTAGTACATGTGTGAATACATAGACAAAACAGAGTGTCCCTAGTATGCCTCTACTAGACTAGCTCATTGATCAAAGATGGTTATGTTTCCTAGCCATAGACATGAGTTGTCATTTGATCAACGGGATCACATCATTAGGAGAATGATGTGATGGAAAAGACCCATCCGTTAGCTTAGCACTATGATCGTTTAAGTTTTACTGCTATTGCTTTCTTCATGACTTATACATGTTCCTATGACTATGAGATTATGCAACTCCCGAATACCGGAGGAACACTTTGTGTGCTACCAAACGTCACAACGTAACTGGGTGATTATAAAGGTACTCTATAGGTGTCTCCGAAGGTACTTGTTGGGTTGGTGTATTTCGAGATTAGGATTTGTCACTCCGATTGTCGTAGAGGTATCTCTGGGCCCACTCGGTAATACACATCACTATAAGCCTTGCAAGCATTGCAGCTAATGAGTTAGTTGCGGGATGATGTATTACGGAACGAGTAAAGAGACTTGCCGGTAACGAGATTCAACTAGGTATTGAGATACCGACGATCGAATCTCGGGCAAGTAACATACCGATGACAAAGGGAACAACGTATGTTGTTATGCGGTTTGACCGATAAAGATATTCGTAGAATATGTGGGAGCCAATATGAGCATCCAGGTTCCACTATTGGTTATTGACCGGAGACGTGTCTCGGTCATGTCTACATAGTTCTCGAACCCGTAGGGTCCGCACGCTTAAGGTTTCGATGACAGTTTTAATATGAGTTTATGAGTTTTGATGTACCGAAGGAGTTCGCAGTCCCAGATGAGATCGGGGACATGACGAGGAGTCTCGAAATGGTCGAGACGTAAATAACGATATATTGGACGACTATATCCGGACATCGGAAAGGTTCCGAGTGATTCGGGTATTTTCGGAGTACCGGGGAGTTACGGGAATAGAAGAGAGAGGCCAAAAGGAAGGAGGCGCGCGCCCCCCTTCTAGTCCGAATTGGACAAGGGGTGCAGCCCCCTTTTCCTTCTCCCTCTCCCCCTCTTTCCTTTTCTCCTACTCCGGAAAGGAAAGGGGAATCCTACTAGGACTTGGGAGTCCTAGTAGGACTCCCCACACTTGGCGCGCCCCCTCTAGGGCCGGCCTCTCCCTCCCTCCTTTATATACGGGGGCAAGGGGGCACCTCTAGACACAACAATTGATCTCTTGATCTCTTAGCCGTGTGCGGTGCCCCCTCCACCATAGTTCTCCTCGATAATATTATAGCGGTGCTTAGGCGAAGCCCTGCGATGGTAGAACATCAAGATCGTCACCACGCCGTCGTGCTGACGGAACTCTCCCTCGACACTCAGCTGGATCGGAGTTCGAGGGACGTCATCGAGATGAACGTGTGCTAGAACTCGGAGGTGTCGTAGTTTCGGTGCTTGATCGGTCGGGCCGTGAAGACGTACGACTACATCAACCGCGTTGTTCTAACGCTTCCGCTTTCGGTCTACGAGGGTACGTAGACACACTCTCCCCTCTCGTTGCTATGCATCTGGTAGATAGATCTTGCGTGATAGTAGGAAAATTTTAAAATACTACGTTCCCCAACAGTGGTATCAGAGCGAGGTCTATGCGTAGATGATATGCACGAGTAAACACAAGTGAGTTGTGGACGATACTAGTCATACTGCTTACCAGCATGTCATACTTTGATTCGGCGGTATTGTTGGATGAAGCGGCCCGGACCGACATTACGCGTACGCTTACGCGAGACTGGTTCTACCGACGTGCTTCGCACACAGGTGGCTGGCGGGTGTCAGTTTCTCCAACTTTAGTTGAATCAAGTGTGGCTACGCCCGGTCCTTGTGAAGGTTAAAACATCACATACTTGACGAAATATCGTTGTGGTTTTGTATGCGTAGGTAAGAACGGTTCTTGCTAAGCCCGTAGCAGCCACGTAAAACTTGCAACAACAAAGTAGAGGACGTCTAACTTGTTTTTGCAGGGTATGTTGTGATGTGATATGGTCAAGACATGATGAGTTATACGGTTTTGTATGAGATGATCATGTTTTGTAAAGTTATTGGCAACTGGCAGGAGCCATATGGTTGTACTTTATTGTATGAAATGCAATCGCCATGTAATTGCTTTACTTTATCACTAAGCGGTAGTGATAGTCGTAGAAGCAATAGTTGGCGAGACGACAACGATGCTATGATGGAGATCAAGGTGTCGCGCCGGTGACGAAGGTGATCATGACGGTGCTTTGGAGATGAAGATCAAAAGCACAAGATGATGATGGCCATATCATGTCACATATTTTGATTGCATGTGATGCTTATCTTATTATGCTTCTTATTTTGCTTAGTACGGCGGTAGCATTATAAGATGATCCCTTACAAACATTTCAAGGTATAAGTGTTCTCCCTGAGTATGCACCGTTGCGAAAGTTCGTCGTGCCGAGACACCACGTGATGATCGAGTGTGATAAGCTCTATGTTCAAATACAACGGGTGTAAGCCAGTTTTGCACACGCAGAATACTCGGGTTAAACTTGACAAGCCTAGCATATGCAGATATGGCCTCGGAACACTAGAGACCGAAAGGTCGAGCGTGAATCATATAGTAGATATGATCAACATATGATGTTCACCATTGAAAACTACTCCATCTCACGTGATGATCGGACATGGTTTAGTTGATTTGGATCACGTGATCATTTAGATGACCATAGAGATGTCTATCTAAGTGGGAGTTCTTCAAGTAATATGATTAATTGAACTTTAATTTATCATGAACTTAGTCCTGGTAGTATTAGCATATCTATGTTGTAGATCAATAGCTCGCGATATAGCTCCCCATTTATTTTATATGTTCCTAGAGAAATATAAGTTGAAAGATGTTAGTAGCAATGATGCGGACTAGGTCCGTGATCTGAGGATTATCCTCATTGCTGCACAGAAGTATTATGTCCTTGATGCACCGCTAGGTGACGAACCTATTGCAGGAGCAGATGCAGACGTTATGAACGTTTGACAAGCTCGGTATGATGACTACTTGATAGTTTAGTGCGCCATGCTTTACGGCTTATAACCGGGACTTGAAAAATGTTTTGCATGCCACGGAGCATATGAGATGGTCCAAGAGTTGAAATTAGTATTTTCATACTCATGCCCGTGTTGAGAGGTATGAGACCTTTGACAGTACTTTGCCTACAAGATGGAGGAGAATAGCTCAACCGGTGAGCATGTGCTCAGATTGGCTGGGTACTACAATTGCTTGAATCAAGTGGGAGTTTATCTTCCAGATAAGATAGTAATTGACAAAGTTCTCTAGTCACTATCACCAAGTTAGTAGAACTTCGTGATGAACTATAATATGCAAGGGATGACGAAAGTAATTCCCGAGCTCTTCGTGATGCTGAAATCAGCGAAGGTAGAAATCAAGAAAGAACATCAAGAAGAATGACAAGCAAGTTTTCACTTCCATGAAGAAACCCAAAGCTAAACTCAAGCCTGAAACTAAGTGCTTCTACTGCAAAGGAAATAGTCACTAGAAGTGGAACTGCCCTAGATACTTGGCGGATAAGAAGGATGGCAAAGTGAACAACGGTATATTTTGATATACAGATTATTGATGTGTACTTTACTAGTGTTCATAGCAACCCATGGGTATTTGATACCGGTTCAGTTGCTAAAGTTAGTAACTCGAAACGAGAGTTGCAGAATGAACAAAGACTAGTTAAAGGTGAAGTGATGATGTGTGTTGGAAGTGGTTCCAAGATTGATATGATCATCATCGCACACTCCCTATACTTTCGGAATTAGTGTAGAACATAAATAAATGTTATTTGGCATTTGCGTTGAGCATGAATACGATTTGATCATGTTTGTTGCAATACGGTTATTCATTTAAAGTCATAGAATAAATGTTATTCTGTTTACATGAATAAAACCTTCGATGGTCATACACCCAATGAAAAATAGTTTGTTGGATCTCGATCGTAGTGATACACATATTCATAATATTGAAGCCAAAAGATGCAAGGTTAATAATGATAGTGCAAATTATTTGTGGCACTGCCGTTTAGGTCATATTGGTGTAAAGCGCATGAAGAAACTCCATAGTGATGGACTTTTGGAATCACTTGATTATGAATCACTTGGTGCTTGCGAACCATGCCTCATGGGCAAAATGACTAAA
Source organism: Secale cereale (assembly GCA_902687465.1). NCBI lineage: Eukaryota > Viridiplantae > Streptophyta > Magnoliopsida > Poales > Poaceae > Secale > Secale cereale. The sequence goes on from LR738716.1 coordinate 138,631,633, forward strand.
ACTCCGTTCTCCGAAACAATGGAGCAAGCAACTGATTTATTGGAAATCATACATACTGATGTATGTGGGCCGATGAGTGTTAAGGCTCGCGGCGAGTATCGTTATTTTCTGACCTTCACTGATGATTTGAGCAGATATGGGTATATCTACTTAATGAAACACAAGTCTGAAACATTTGAAAAGTTCAAAGAATTTCAGAGTGAAGTAGAGAATCATCGTAACAAGAAAATAAAGTTCCTACGATCTGATCGTGGAGGTGAATATTTGAGGTACGAGTTTGGTCTTCATTTGAAACAATGTGGAATAGTTTCACAACTCACGCCACCCGGAACACCACAGAGTAATGGTGTGTCTGAATGTTGTAACCGTACTTTATTAGATATGGTGCGATCTATGATGTCTCTTACCGATTTACCACTATCGTTTTGGTTTATGCATGAGAGACAGTTGCATTCACGTTCAATAGGGTAATATCTAAATCCGTTGAGACGACACCTTATGAATTGTGGTTTGGCAAGAAACCAAAGTTGTCGTTTCTTGAAGTTTGGGGCTGCAATGCTTATGTGAAAAAGCTTCAACCTGATAAGCTCGAACCTAAGTCGGAGAAATGTGTCTTCATAGGATACCCAAAGGAGAGTGTTGGGTACACCTTCTATCACAGATCCGAAGGCAAGATATTCGTTGCTAAGAATGGATCCTTTCTAGAGAAGGAGTTTCTCTCGAAAGAAGTGAGTGGGAGGAAAGTGGAACTTGATGAGGTAATTGTACCTTCTCCAGAATTGGAAAGTAGTACATCACAGAAACTAGTTTGAGTGATTCCTGCACCAATTAGTGAGGAAGCTAATGATGATGATCATGAAACTTTGGATCAAGTTACTACTGAACTCGTAGATCAACCAGAGTACGTTCCGTGCCAGAGTGGTATGGCAACCCGGTTCTGGAAGTCATGTTACTAGACCATGATGAACCTATAAAGTATGAGGAAGCAATGATGAGCCCAGATTCCGCAAAATGGCTTGAGGCCATGAAATCTGAGATGGGATCCATGTATGAGAACAAAGTGTGGACTTTGGTTGACTTGCCCGATGATCGGCAAGCCATCGAAAATAAATGGATCTAAAAGAGGAAGACCGACGCTGACAGTAATGCTACTGTTTACAAAGCTCGACTTGTTATGAAAGGTTTTTGACAAGTTCAAGGAGTTGACTACGATGAGATTTTCTCACCCGTAGCGATGCTTACGTCTGTCTGAATCATGTTAGCAATGGCCGCATTTTATGATTATGAAATCTGGCAAATGGATGTCAAAACTGCATTCCTGAATGGATATCTTAAAGAAGAGTTGTATATGATGCAACCAGAAGGTTTTGTCGATCCTAAAGGTGCTGACAAAGTGTGCAAGCTCCAGCGATCCATCTATGGACTGGTGCAAGCATCTCAGAGTTGGAATATACGCTTTGATAAGTTGATCAAAGCATATAGTTTTATAAAGACTTGCGGTGAATCCTGTATTTACAAGAAAGTGAGTAGGAGCACTATAGCCTTTCTGATAAGTATATGTGAATGACATATTGTTGATCAGAAATGATGTAGAAATTTTCTGGAAAGCATAAATGAGTGTTTGAAAGGAGTTTTTTTTCAAAGAAAAATCTCGGTAAAGCTGCTTACATATTGAGCCTCAAGATCTATAGAGATAGGTCGAGATGCTTGATAAAGTTTTTCAATAAATATATACCTTGACAAGTTTTTGAAGTAGTTCAAAATGGATCAGTCAGAGAAGGAGTTCTTGCCTGAGTTGTAAGGTATGAAGTTGAGTAAGACTCAAAGCCCGACCTCGGCAAAAGATAGAGAAATAATGAAAGTCATTCCCTATGCCTCAGTCATAGGTTCAATAAAGTATGCCATGCTGTGTACCAAACTTGTTGTGTACCTTACCATGAGTTTGGCAAGAAGGTACAAAAGTGATCCAGGAGTAGATCACTGGACAGCGGTCAAAATTATCCTTAGTTACTAGATGACTAAGGAAATGTTTCTCGATTATGGAGGTGATAAAGAGTTCGTCGTAAAGAGTTACGCCGATGCAAGCTTTACACTAATCCAGATGACTCTATGTATCAATCTGGATGCGTATTAAAAGTGGGAGCAATTAGCTAGAGTAGCTCCATGCACAGCATTGTAGACATAGAAATTTGCAAAATACATACGGATCTGAATGTAACAGACCCGCTGACTAAACTTCTCTCACGAAGCAAAACATGATCACACCTTAGTACTCTTTGGGTGTTAATCACATGAGGATGTGAACTAGATTGTTGACTCTAGTAAACCCTTTGGGTATTGGTCACATGGCGATGAGAACTATGGGTGTTAGTCACATGGCGATGTGAACTATTGGTGTTAATCACATGATGATGTGATCTAGATTATTGACTCTAGTGCAAGTGGGAGACTGAAGGAAATATGCCCTAGAGGCAATAATAAAGTTATTATTTATTTCCTTATATCATGATAAATGTTTATTATTCATGCTAGAATTGTATTAACCGGAAACTTAGTACATGTGTGAATACATAGACAAAACAGAGTGTCCCTAGTATGCCTCTACTAGACTAGCTCATTGATCAAAGATGGTTATGTTTCCTAGCCATAGACATGAGTTGTCATTGATCAACGGGATCACATCATTAGGAGAATGATGTGATGGACAAGACCCATCCGTTAGCTTAGCACTATGATCGTTTAAGTTTAACTGCTATTGCTTTCTTCATGACTTATACATGTTCCTATGACTATGAGATTATGCAACTCCCGAATACCGGAGGAACACTTTGTGTGCTACCAAATGTCACAACGTAACTGGGTGATTATAAAGGTACTCTACAGGTGTCTCCGAAGGTACTTGTTGGGTTGGCGTATTTCGAGATTTGGATTTGTCACTCCGATTGTCGGAGAGGTATCTCTGGGCCCACTCGGTAATACACATCACTATAAGCCTTGCAAGCATTGCAGCTAATGAGTTAGTTGCGGGATGATGTATTACGGAATGAGTAAAGAGACTTGCCGGTAATGAGATTCAACTAGGTATTGAGATACCGACGATCGAATCTCGGGTAAGTAACATACCGATGACAAAGGGAACAAAGTATGTTGTTATGCGGTTTGACCGATAAAGATATTCGTAGAATATGTGGGAGCCAATATGAGCATCCAGGTTCCGCTATTGGTTATTGACCGGAGACGTGTCTCGGTCATGTCTACATAGTTCTCGAACCCGTAGGGTCCGCACGCTTAAGGTTTCGATGACAGTTTTATTATGAGTTTATGAGTTTTGATGTAC
>LR738716.1:138648204-138664844 GCA_902687465.1 Secale cereale
GGGGGGAAAGTGAGTGTGGTAGAGAGGCTGTCCAAAATATCTTGTTGCTGCCCGCATACTAATGGCGCACCAGCTACAAATGCGCCATTAGTAATCAAGGTTACTAATGGCGCATTTATAGTTGGTGCGCCATTACAAGTTTTGGAAAAAAAAAACATACTAATGGCGCACTGCCACACAGTGCGCCATTACTAGTTCAAACTAGTAATGGCGCACTCTGTGACAGTGCGCCATTAGTGGTTTTGTAAAAAACAGAATAAAAAATATCATACAAAAAAAGAGCATTAATGGCGCACATGACTGCAGGTGCGCCATTACTATTTACAACTAGTAATGGCGCACTGTGCATGGATGCGCCATTAGTATGTTTAGACAGGCGCGATAGTTAAAAAAAAACTTCTTGATACTAATGGCGCACTCCGGGCAAGGTGCGCCATTAGTACTTCGAACTCTAATGGCGTATCTGTAGCTGGTGCGCCATTACTATATACTAATGGCGCACCTCCTGTCTGGTGCGCCATTAGTATCAATTTCATCTATAGCCCTTTTCCTAGTAGTGGAAGGAGGGTTTGTTTGTTATATTAATTTTGAGCCGGGCGCACTCAATGCCAGTTCCTTCTCGTATTATGGGTTTGCACATTATACATGCAATCCCGGGGTGAAGCTTGTCCAACTTAAAAAGATCATGAATTAACTACTACTTCCTCATGAGCTAAAACAGAGGCACAAAAGAGAAATGCTTTTTTTTGAATAATTTCGAGATGGTACATGAAATTCTTCGTTAGGAATGGCAGGTAAATACCATATATAGGAAGGTATGGTGGACTCATATGGCATAACTGGTTTAAAGGAATTTGGATGCACAAGCAGTCAGTCCGCTTAGTACAGGTGGAGGTTAGCAAAAGACTGGGAGCGACCAACTAAGAGAGCAATGACGGTCATAATCATGCAGAGCGACAAAGCAACATTGAATCAGGCATGGAAGTTATATCGCTACTCAGAAATAAAAGATCATCAAGGCTTGACAGACTTTCTTTACAGTCTTAAATATGCGTGAGCATACGCCAAGTCAAGCAAAATAAATTCTTGAAGGAAGATATTACTAAACCATACCACATCATAGGCAAACAAATCATGTTGGTACTCCAATAACACATTGGGAACCCCCCAGCTATTTGAGACTAACCATAAGAAAACATGAACTACTAAGCACCATTGTGCACGTAGCATCTTTATCATAGACATACCAACCAATGCAACGGAAGCAAACTCTCTTAATAAGATAATCATGATAGATAAAGAGAGTTCAAGCAACCAACTAAACAAAAGCTCTTTAGAAAGATAAGCATGAAAGTTAAGAGCTAAGCATGATAGTAGCTATTTAAAAGACAAAGAACACACACAGCAAAGATAGACATGAAAATTCTATGTCATGTTCTAGGTTGAAGTGGAGCGTGTTTCTCTCCCACACAAAGAAAGATGGGTTCCAACTCGTTATGACAGCAAGCAAAGCTAAAGAAAACTAAAAAGGAAACTAAAAGCAAGACGCTCCAAGCATAGCACATAACACATGAAGTGATAAAAATATAGTGGAACGAAAGACGAACTGATAATTGTTGATGGAGAAGGGGATGCACGGGGGCATCCCCAAGCTTAGACGCTTGAGTCTTCTTGAATATGTCTTGGGGGTGCACGGGGGCATCCCCAAGCTTGAGCGCTTGACACTCTTGAATCTTTTTATCATCTTCCCTCGCACACTTGAAAACTCCCTTCATACATAACTCATCATAATCTGATTAGCGAGGTTAGTACCCATAATAAAATAATTGTACCTTGCTGGAAATAAAGATATTCTTGAAGGTCTACTGTTTCTCAAGATTGCCAAAAGGTTTTTGCAAAGAAAAAGCAAGCTCTAGGTTTGCAAAATGAAGGAAAGGCAAAACAGGACAAAATCTGTGAAAAACAGAACAGCAGGTAGTAAATGATTTGTTCGGGGCACTTCTGCAACTCTAATCAAAAAACTCAACAGATGCACGAAAGACAATTATATAGAGAACGCTGTCGAAAAAATTCAGACCAAAAAGATGATCTGGTGATTTTATACGAATTTTTCTATTCAAGGACAGAATCTGTTTCCTGGACAGCACCTCACAACTTTTGAACTTTCTAGCAATCAGAGGCTATACTTGGCACAAATATGAAAAGCAAAGATACAATGATGATGCTACAACAGTAACAACATCAAGACACAACAAAAACTGAAAGAACAAACTGAAAGCAAAGATAACAAGGGTTGTCTCCCTAGAGCTCTTCCTTTATAGCCATAAAGATGGGCTTAAGGCTTTAATGATGCTCTCGTAGGAATAAGAGTTCAAGAACAAAAGAGAGCATCAAGAAGCAAATACAAAACACATTTAAGCCTAACATGCTTCCTATGCATAGGAATATTGAGGAGAATAAATTATTGAAGCATAAAGCAACTAGCATAGGAAGGCAAAACAAGCATAACTTCAAAACCTTCAACATAAAGAGAGGGAACTTAATATTATTGAAATATCTATAAGCATATGTTCCCTTCTCATAATAATTTTCAGTGGGATCACGAACAAACTCAACAATATAAGCATCACATAAAGCATTGTTACCATGATCCACATGCAAAAAGGTACTCTTACTCTCCACATAAGCATCATGAAGAGGATAAAACTTAGTATAAAAGAGAGACATAAGCTCTTGCCAATCAAGCAAGTGCGAGTTATCGAGAAGCTTATACCAATCTGAAGCTTTATCTATAAGTGATACGGCGAACAATTTCCTCATGACAAACTCCATTGATTCACCTGCAAGCTTAAATAATGAACATAGTTGTGACAGATATAGCAAGTGTTCACCGGGATGTCTGTCTCCTGCATAACGATTAGCCAAAATATAATCGATAATACCAGCTGGTATTTTATAGGGCACAATTTCAGTAGGGGGAGGAGCAACCACCACAGGTGTGGGGCGTCTTCCCGCAAGCAACGATCCAATAGCAAGGTTGTCCATAAGCATAACTAGTGAAATAAAAACAAGAAACGAAAAGATTTAATTGCAAGATCTAAAGATATACCTTCAAGCGCTCACCTCCCCGGCAACGGCGCCAGAAATAGCTTGATGTCTACACACGCTTCTACTCTTGTAGACTATGTTGGGCCTCCAAGCACAGAGGTTTGTAGGACTTTAGCAATTTCCCTCAAGTGGATGACCTAAGGTTTATCGAACTCAGGGAAGTAGAGGTTGAAGATGGTCTCTCTCAAGCAACCCTGCAACTAAGATACAAGAAGTCTCTTGTGTCCCCAACACACCTAATACAACTAGGAGTTGTATAGGTGCACTAGTTCGGCGAAGAGATGGTAAAATATGGATGATAGGAGTGGCAAAGCCAAGTAATATAAATATGTAATAAAAAGTGCAGCAAGCAAACAAGTGGTAAACGTGAGCACAAATGGTATTGCAATGGTGGAAACAAGGCCTATGGTTCATACTTTCACTAGTGGCAACTCCCAACAACATTAACATAATCGAATCACATGATATTTCCCATAAAACATGCAAAGGGGACACACTCGGAGGTCATTCCTTCGTGGTCAAGAGAGGACGAGAATTATGTAGGGCTACAAAAGCACACCTCAAAGTTCGTAGTTCTCAATCTAAGGATTTCCCAATGTCACCGCGGCCATCCAAAGAGAGTCCCACAATCACCACAACATATCTAAAGGATAGTCAAAGACAAGCACCAAGAGACTCTCAATCTTCAATCAACACACAAGAGAGGAAATCACTCATGAAAATACTTTTCTAATCCATGTCCAATAGACCGCTGTCACCTTGGTCTCGGTGATTATACTAGATAAAGTCAAGTGAGTACATCAATCCAATACATAGAGGAAGGGGAAATATCATGGGATCACCCTAGATTAACATAGCCTATGATCACAACGAAGATCACATCATGGGAGAGAGAATTGACCACATAGCTACTGGTAAGAACCTCGGCCCCGAGGAGGAACTACTCCTGCATCATGGAGGGAGGAAGCAACGTCGATGGAGATGAATCCGGGGGCACTTCCCCGTCCCGGCAGGGTGCCGGCACAGGAATTCTGGTCCCCCGAAGCTTGATGGCGATGGCGGCGGAGATCGGAATCTCGTCTGGAGAAAAGGGGTCTGGAATCAGGGTTTCCGTGACACGCTTTAAATATATGCCAAAGGGGGGCATCGGAGGAGCCTCGGGGGGCCCAGGCGCCCACCCGGCGCGGCCCAGGGGGGGGGCGCCGCCAGGCCGCCTGGATCCCCTGTGGGCCCCCCCCGGCTGTACTTTGGCCGCACGGTAGCTCCTGGAACGCTGATTTTTTATATATTTTTTCTGGTTTTTTCCTGGCAGTTCTCGTAATGTGAAAACCTGAAATAAAAAAAACAGCCGAAAACAGAAACTGGCACTGGGGTGCACTGAGTTAATAGGTTAGTCCAAATATGATCAAAAGTGTATGGAAGTGTATAAATATCATAGCAATATCACCCAAAAGAGGCATGGAGCAAGCAGAAATTATAGATACGTTTTGGACTTATCAACTGCGAGTTTTGATGACGAACATGTAAACGCACCTCGGGGATTGTTAATCTTGGAAATCGCTCCAGGCCCCCAAAACGGTGAGTTAAACGGGCCACAATCGGCCAAAACGGCAATTGCTGTTGACTGACATGTAAGCGCACCTTGTGGTTCAGCAACCTTGAAAATCACTCCGAGACCCCCAAACGCTGAGTAATTGTCGACGAAACGGGGCAGAATAGGCCAAAACGGTAAGTAATAGCCCATGAAACAGGCCAGAATCGCCCAAAACGGCGAGTGATGATGAACCACACGTAAGCGCACCTTGTGGTTCAACAACCATGAAAATCACTCCGGGGCCCAAAAATGGTGAGTAATAGTCCACGAAATGGGCCAAAATCGGCCAAAACTGTGAGTGTTGATGACCGATGCGAAAACGCACGCTAGGGTTCATCAGCCATGAAAATCGCTCTGAGACACCAAAACGGTGAGTAATAGTCTATGATACGGGCCAAATCGGCCAAAACTGCGAGTGTTGATGACCGACACGTAAACGCATCCCCAGTGTTTGTCAATCGTGGAAATCGCTCCTAGACCCCATGAAACGGGCCAGAATAGGCCAAAACGGCGAGTGTTGATGAACGACACGTAAGGGCGCCCTAGGGTTCAGCAACCATGTAAATCGTTTCGGGACTCCAAAACGTTGAGTAATAGTCCACGATACGGGCCAAAATCGGGGAAAACTACGAGTGTTGATGACCAACACGTAAACGCACATCGGGGATCGTTAGTTGTGGAAATCGCTCCGGGAGCCAAAACGGTGAGTAATAGCCCATGAAACGTGCCAAAATCGGCCAAAACTACGAGTGTTGATGACCGACACGTAAGCGCACCTTGGTGTTCAACAACTATAGAAATCACTTTGGGAACCCAAAACAGTGAGTAATAGTCCAAGAAATGGGCTAGAATCGCCCAAAACTACGATTCTTGATGACCGACACGTAATCACACCTTGGGGATCAACAACCATCGAAATCGCTTTGGGGCCCTCAAAACGGTGAGTAATAGTCCATGAAATGGTTTAGAATCGACAAATACCGTGAGTATTGGTGACCGACACGTAAACGCACCCCGGGGTTCGTCAATCATGGAAATCACTTCGGGACCCCAAAACTGAGTAATAGTCCAAGAAACGTGCCAGAATCGACCCAAACTGCGAGTCTTGACGACCAACAAGTAAGCACAGCTTGGGGTTCGACAACCATGGAAATCGCTTTGGGACCCCAAAACAGTGAGTAATAGTCCACGAAACGGGTCGGAATCGATAAAAAACGTGAGTTTTGATGACCGACACGTAAACGTACCCCGACATTCTTCAATCATGGAAATCACTCCGGGACCACAAAACAATGAGTAATAGTCCAAGAAACGGGCCAGAATCGGCCCAAACTGCGACTGTTGATGACCGACACGTAAGCGCACCTTGGGTTTCAACAACCATGGAAATCGTTTTGGAACCCCAAAACGGTGAGTAAACGCACCTTGGGGATCGTTAATCATGGAAATCACTCCGGGACTCCAATGCGGTTAGCCCACGAAACATTCCAGAATTGGCCGAAACTGCGAGTTTTGATGACGAACATGTAAACGCACCTCGGGGATTGTTAATCTTGGAAATCGCTCCAGGCCCCCAAAACGGTGAGTTAAACGGGCCACAATCGGCCAAAACGGCAATTGCTGTTGACTGACACGTAAGCGCACCTTGTGGTTCAGCAACCTTGAAAATCACTTCGAGACCCCCAAACGCTGAGTAATTGTCGACGAAACGGGGCAGAATAGGCCAAAACGGTAAGTAATAGCCCATGAAACAGGCCAGAATCGCCCAAAACGGCGAGTGATGATGAACCACACGTAAGCGCACCTTGTGGTTCAACAACCATGAAAATCACTCCGGGGCCCAAAAAATGGTGAGTAATAGTCCACGAAATGGGCCAAAATCGGTCAAAACTGTGAGTGTTGATGACCGATGCGAAAACGCACCCTAGGGTTCATCAGCCATGAAAATCGCTCTAAGACACCAAAACGGTGAGTAATAGTCTATGATACGGGCCAAATCGGCCAAAACTGCGAGTGTTGATGACCGACACGTAAACGCACCCCCAGTGTTTGTCCATCGTGGAAATCGCTCCTAGACCCCATGAAACGGGCCAGAATAGGTCAAAACGGCGAGTGTTCATGAACGACACGTAAGGGCGCCCTACGGTTCAGCAACCATGAAAATCGTTTCGGTACCCCAAAACGTTCAGTAATAGTCCACGATACGGGCCAGAATCAGGCAAAACTACAAGTGTTGATGGCCAACACGTAAACGCACATCGGGGATCGTTAGTTGTGGAAATCGCTCCGGTAGCCAAAACGGTGAGTAATAGCCCATGAAACGTGCCAAAATCAGCCAAAACTACGAGTGTTGATGACCGACACGTAAGCGCATCTTGTTGTTCAACAACTATAGAAATCACTTAGGGAACCCAAAACAGTGAGTAATAGTCCAAGAAACGGGCTAGAATCGCCCAAAACTACGATTCTTGATGACCGACACGTAATCGCACCTTGGGGATCGACAACGATCGAAATCGCTTTGGGGCCCTCAAAACGGTGAGTAATAGTCCATGAAATGGGTTAGAATCGACAAAAACCGTGAGTATTGGTGACCGACATGTAAACGCACCCCGTGGTTCGTCAATCATGGAAATCACTTCGGGACCCCAAAACTGAGTAATAGTCCAAGAAACGTGCCAGAATCGACCCAAACTGCGAGTCTTGACGACCAACACGTAAGCACACCTTGGGGTTCGACAACCATGGAAATCGCTTTGGGACCCCAAAACAGTGAGTAATAGTCCACGAAACGGGTCAGAATCGACAAAAAAGGTGAGTTTTGATGACCGACATCTAAACGTACACCGGCATTCTTCAATCATGGAAATCACTCCGGGACCACAAAACAATGAGTAATAGTCCAAGAAATGGGCCAGAATCGGCCCAAACTGCGACTGTTGATGACCGACTCGTAAGCGCACCTTGGGTTTCAACAACCATCGAAATCGTTTTGGAACCCCAAAACGGTGAGTAAACGCACCTTGGGGATTGTTAATCGTGGAAATCACTCCGGGACTCCAAAGCTGTGAGCCCACGAAACAGTCCAGAATCGGCTGAAACTGCGAGTTTTGATGACGAACATGTAAACGCACCTCGGGGATTGTTAATCGTGGAAATCGCTCCAGACCCCCAAAACGGTGAGTTAAACGAGCCACAATCGGCCAAAACGGCAATTGCTGATGACTGACACGTAAGCGCACCTTGTGGTTCAGCAACCTTGAAAATCACTTCGAGACCCTCAAACGCTGAGTAATTGTCGACGAAACGGGCCAGAATAGGCCAAAACGGTAAGTAATAGCCCATGAAACAGGCCAGAATCGCCCAAAACGGCGAGTGATGATGAACCACACGTAAGCGCACCTTGTGGTTCAACAACCATGAAAATCACTCCGGGGCCCAAATATGGTGAGTAATAGTCCACGAAATGGGCCAAAATCGGCGAAAACTGTGAGTGTTGATGACCGAGGCGAAAACGCACCCTAGGGTTCATCAGCCATGAAAATCGCTCTGAGACACCAAAACGGTGAGTAATAGTCTATGATACGGGCCAAATCGGCCAAAACTGCGAGTGTTGATGACCGACACGTAAACGCACCCCCAGTGTTTGTCAATCGTGGAAATCGCTCCTAGACCCCATGAAACGGGCCAGAATAGGCCAAAACGGCGAGTGTTGATGAACGACACGTAAGGGCGCCCTACGGTTCAGCAACCATGAAAATCGTTTCGGGACCCCAAAACGTTGAGTAATAGTCCACGATACGGGCCAGAATCAGGCAAAACTACGAGTGTTGATGACCAACACGGAAACGCACATCGGGGATCGTTAGTTGTGGAAATCGCTCCGGTAGCCAAAACGGTGAGTAATAGCCCATGAAACGTGCCAAAATCAGCCAAAACTACGATTGTTGATGACCGACACGTAAGCGCACCTTGTTGTTCAACAACTATAGAAATCACTTAGGGAACCCAAAACAGTGAGTAATAGTCCAAGAAACGGGCTAGAATCGCCCAAAACTACGATTCTTGATGACCGACACGTAATCGCACCTTGGGGATCGACAACGATCGAAATCGCTTTGGGGCCCTCAAAACGGTGAGTAATAGTCCATGAAATGGGTTAGAATCGACAAAAACCGTGAGTATTGGTGACCGACATGTAAACGCACCCCGGGGTTCGTCAATCATGGAAATCACTTCGGGACCCCAAAACTGAGTAATAGTCCAAGAAACGTGCCAGAATCGACCCAAACTGCGAGTCTTGACGACCAACACGTAAGCACACCTTGGGGTTCGACAACCATGGAAATCGCTTTGGGACCCCAAAACAGTGAGTAATAGTCCACGAAACGGGTCAGAATCGACAAAAAACGTGAGTTTTGATGACCGACATCTAAACGTACACCGGCATTCTTCAATCATGGAAATCACTCCGGGACCACAAAACAATGAGTAATAGTCCAAGAAATGGGCCAGAATCGGCCCAAACTACGACTGTTGATGACCGACTCGTAAGCGCACCTTGGGTTTCAACAACCATCGAAATCGTTTTGGAACCCCAAAACGGTGAGTAAACGCACCTTGGGGATCGTTAATCGTGGAAATCACTCCGGGACTCCAAAGCTGTGAGCCCACGAAACAGTCCAGAATCGGCTGAAACTGCGAGTTTTGATGACGAACATGTAAACGCGCCTCGGGGATTGTTAATCGTGGAAATCGCTCCAGACCCCCAAAACGGTGAGTTAAACGAGCCACAATCGGCCAAAACGGCAATTGCTGATGACTGACACGTAAGCGCACCTTGTGGTTCAGCAACCTTGAAAATCACTTCGAGACCCTCGAACGCTGAGTAATTGTCGACGAAACGGGCCAGAATAGGCCAAAACGGTAAGTAATAGCCCATGAAACAGGCCAGAATCGCCCAAAACGGCGAGTGATGATGAACCACACATAAGCGCACCTTGTGGTTCAACAACCATGAAAATCACTCCGGGGCCCAAATATGGTGAGTAATAGTCCACGAAATGGGCCAAAATCGGCGAAAACTGTGAGTGTTGATGACCGAGGCGAAAACGCACCCTAGGGTTCATCAGCCATGAAAATCGCTCTGAGACACCAAAACGGTGAGTAATAGTCTATGATACGGGCCAAATCGGCCAAAACTGCGAGTGTTGATGACCGACACGTAAACGCACCCCCAGTGTTTGTCAATCGTGGAAATCGCTCCTAGACCCCATGAAACGGGCCAGAATAGGCCAAAACGGCGAGTGTTGATGAACGACACGTAAGGGCGCCCTACGGTTCAGCAACCATGAAAATCGTTTCGGGACCCCAAAACGTTGAGTAATAGTCCACGATACGGGCCAGAATCAGGCAAAACTACGAGTGTTGATGACCAACACGTAAACGCACATCGGGGATCGTTAGTTGTGGAAATCGCTCCAGGAGCCAAAACGGTGAGTAATAGCCCATGAAACGTGCCAAAATCGGCCAAAACTACGAGTGTTGATGACCGACACGTAAGCGCACCTTGGTGTTCAACAACTATAGAAATCACTTTGGGAACCCAAAACAGTGAGTAATAGTCCCAAGAAACGGGCTAGAATCGCCCAAAACTATGATTCTTGATGTCCCACACGTAATCACACCTTGGGGATCGACAACCATCGAAATCGCTTTGGGGCCCTAAAAAACGGTGCGTAATAGTCCATGAAATGGGTTAGAATCGACAAAAACCGTGAGTATTGGTGACCGACACGTAAACGCACCCCGGGGTTCGTCAATCATGGAAATCACTTTGGGACCCCAAAACTGAGTAATAGTCCAAGAAGCGTGCCAGAATCGACCCAAACTGCGAGTCTTGACGACCAACACGTAAGCACACCTTGGGGTTCGACAACCATGGAAATCACTCTGGGACCCCAAAACAGTGAGTAATAGTCCACGAAACGGGTCAGAATCGACAAAAAACGTGAGTTTTGATGACCGACACGTAAACGTACCCCGGCATTCTTCAATCATGGAAATCATTCCGGGACCACAAAACAATGAGTAATAGTCCAAGAAACGGGCCAGAATCGGCCCAAACTGCAACTGTTGATGACCGACCCGTAAGCGCACCTTGGGTTTCAACAACCATCGAAATCGTTTTGGAACCCCAAAACGGTGAGTAAACGCACCTTGGGGATCGTTAATCGTGGAAATCACTACGGGACTCCAAAGCTGTGAGCCCACGAAACAGTCTAGAATGGGCTGAAACTGCGAGTTTTGGTGACGAACATGTAAACGCGCCTCGGGGATTGTTAATCGTGGAAATCGCTCCAGGCCACCAAAACGGTGAGTTAAACGAGCCACAATCGGCCAAAACGGCAATTGCTGATGATTGACACGTAAGCGCACCTTGTGGTTCAGCAACCTTGAAAATCACTTCGAGACCCCCAAACGCTGAGTAATTGTCGACGAAACGGGCCAGAATAGGCCAAAACGGTAAGTAATAGCCCATGAAATAGGCCAGAATCGCCCAAAACGGCGAGTGATGATGAACCACACGTAAGCGCACCTTGTGGTTCAACAACCATGAAAATCACTCCGGGGCCCAAATATGGTGAGTAATAGTCCATGAAATGGGCCAAAATCGGCCAAAACTGTGAGTGTTGATGACCGATGCGAAAACGCACCCTAGGGTTCATCAGCCATGAAAATCGCTCTGAGACACCAAAACGGTGAGTAATAGTCTATGATACGGGCCAAATCGGCCAAAACTGCGAGTGTTGATGACCGACACGTAAACGCACCCCCAGTGTTTGTCAATCGTGGAAATCGCTCCTAGACCCCATGAAACGGGCCAGAATAGGCCAAAACGGCGAGTGTTGATGAACGACACGTAAGGGCGCCCTACGGTTCAGCAACCATGAAAATCGTTTCGGGACCCCAAAACGTTGAGTAATAGTCCACGATACGGGCCAGAATCAGGCAAAACTATGAGTGTTGAAGACCAACACGTAAATGCACATCGTGGATCGTTAGTTGTGGAAATCGCTCCGGGAGCCAAAACGGTGAGTAATAGCCCATGAAACGTGCCAAAATCGGCCAAAACTACGAGTGTTGATGACCGACACGTAAGTGCACCTTGGTGTTCAGCAACTGTAGAAATCACTTTGGGAACCCAAAACAGTGAGTAATAGTCCAAGAAACGGGTTAGAATCGCCCAAAACTACGATTCTTGATGACCGACACGTAATTGCACCTTGGGATTCGACAACCATCGAAATCGCTTTGGGGCCCTCAAAACGGTGAGTAATAGTCCATGAAATGGGTTAGAATCGACAAAAAACGTGAGTATTGCTGACCGACACGTAAACGCACCCCGGGGTTCGTCAATCATGGAAATCACTTCGGGACCCCAAAACTGAGTAATAGTCCAAGAAACGTGCCAGAATCGACCCAAACTACTAGTCTTGACGACCAACACGTAAGCACACCTTGGGGTTCGACAACCATGGAAATCGCTTTGGGACCCCAAAACAGTGAGTAATAGTCCACGAAACGGGTCAGAATCGACAAAAAACGTGAGTTTTGATGACCGACACGTAAACGTACCCCGGCATTCTTCAATCATGGAAATCACTCCGGGACCACAAAACAATGAGTAATAGTCCAAGAAACGGGCCAGAATCGGCCCAAACTGCGACTGTTGATGACCAACTCGTAGGCGCACCTTGGGTTTCAACAACCATCGAAATCGTTTTGGAACCCCAAAACGGTGAATAAACGCACCATGGGGATCGTTAATCGTTGAAATCACTCCGGGACTCCAAAGCGGTGAGACCACGAAACAGTCCAGAATCGGCTGAAACTGCGAGTTTTGATGACGAACATGTAAACGCGCCTCGGGGATTGTTAATCGTGGAAATCGCTCCAGGCCCCCAAAACGGTGAGTTAAACGGGCCACAATCGGCCAAAACGGCAATTGCTGATGAATGATACGTAAGCGCACCTTGTGGTTCAGCAACCTTGAAAATCACTCCGAGACCCCCAAACGCTAAGTAATTGTCGATGAAACGGGCCAGAATAGGCCAAAACGGTAAGTAATAGCCCATGAAACAGGCCAGAATCGCCCAAAACGGCGAGTGATGATGAACCACACGTAAGCGCACCTTGTGGTTCAACAACCATGAAAATCACTCCGGGGCCCAAAAATGGTGAGTAATAGTCCACGAAATGGGCCGAAATCGGCCAAAACTGTGAGTGTTGATGACCGATGCGAAAACGCACCCTAGGGTTCATCAGCCATGAAAATCGCTCTGAGACACCAAAACGGTGAGTAATAGTACATGATACGGGCCAAATCGGCCAAAACTGCGAGTGTTGATGACCGACACGTAAAAGCACCCCCAGTGTTTGTTAATCGTAGAAATCGCTCCTAGACCCCATGAAACGGGTCAGAATAGGCCAATACGGCGAGTGTTGATGAACGACACGTAAGGGCGCCCTAGGGTTCAGCAACCATGAAAATCGTTTCGGGACCCCAAAACGTTGAGTAATAGTCCACGATACGGGCCAGAATCGGGCAAAACTACAAGTGTTGATGACCAACACGTAAACGCACATCGGGGATTGTTAGTTGTGGAAATCGCTCCGGGAGCCAAAACGGTGAGTAATAGCCCATGAAACGTGCCAAAATCGGCAAAAACTACGAGTGTTGATGACCGACACGTAAACACACCTTGGTGTTCAACAACTATGGAAATCACTTTGGGAACCCAAAACAGTGAGTAATAGTCCAAGAAACGGGCCAAAATCTCCCAAAACTACGATTCTTGATGACCGACACGTAATCGCACCTTGGGGATCGACCAGCATCGAAATCGCTTTGGGGCCCCCAAAACGGTGAGTAATAGTTCACGAAATGGGTTAGAATCGACAAAAACCGTGAATATTGGTGACCGACACGTAAACGCACCCCGGGGTTCGTCAATCATGGAAATCACTTCGGGACCCCAAAACTGAGTAATAGTCCAAGAAACGTGCCAGAATCGACCCAAACTGTGAGTCTTGACGACCAACACGTAAGCACACCTTGGGGTACGACAACCATGGAAATCACTTTGGGACCCCAAAACAGTGAGTAATAGTCCACGAAACGGGTCAGAATCGACAAAAAACGTGAGTTTTGATGACCGACACGTAAACGTACCCCAACATTCTTCAATCATGGAAATCACTCCGTGACCACAAAACAATGAGTAATAGTCCAAGAAACGGGCCAGAATCAGCCCAAACTGCGACTGTTGATGACCGACACGTAAGCGCACCTTGGGTTTCAACAACCATGGAAATCGTTTTGGAACCCCAAAACGGTGAGTAAACGCACCTTGGGGATCGTTAATCGTGGAAATCACTCCGGGACTCCAAAGCGGTGAGCCCACGAAACAGTCCAGAATCGGCCGAAACTGCGAGTTTTGATGACGAACATGTAAACGCACCTCGGGGATTGTTAATCGTGGAAATCGCTCCAGGCCCCCAAAACGGTGAGTTAAACGGGCCACAATCGGCCAAAACGGCAATTGCTGATGAATGACACGTAAGCGCTCCTTGTGGTTCAGCAACCTTGAAAATCACTCCGAGACCCCCAAACGCTGAGTAATTGTCGATGAAACGGGCCAGAATAGGCCAAAACGGTAAGTAATAGCCCATGAAACAGGCCAGAATCGCCCAAAATGGCGAGTGATGATGAACCACACGTAAGCGCACCTTGTGGTTCGACAACCATGAAAATCACTCTGGTGCCCAAAAATGGTTAGTAATAGTCCACGAAATGGGCCAAAATCGGCCAAAACTGTGAGTGTTGATGACCGATGCGAAAACGCACCCTAGGGTTCATCAGCCATGAAAATCGCTCTGAGACACCAAACCGGTGAGTAAAAGTCTATGATAAGGGCCAAATCGGCCAAAATTGCGAGTGTTGATGACCGACACGTAAACGCACCCCCAGTGTTTGTCAATCGTGGAAATCGCTCCTAGATCCCATGAAACGGGCCAGAATAGGCCAAAACGGCGAGTGTTGATGAACGACACGTAAGGGCGCCCTACGGTTCAGCAACCATGAAAATTGTTTCGGGACCCCAAAACGTTGAGTAATAGTCCACGATACGGGCCAGAATCAGGCAAAACTACGAGTGTTGATGACCAACACGTAAACGCACATTGGGATCGTTAGTTGTGGAAATCGCTCCGGGAGCCAAAACGGTGAGTAATAGCCCATGAAACGTGCCAAAATCGGCCAAAACTACGAGTGTTGATGACCGACACGTAAGCGCACCTTGGTGTTCAACAACTATATAAATCACTTTGGGAACCCAAAACAGTGAGTAATAGTCCAAGTAACGGGCTAGAATCGCCCAAAACTACGATTCTTGATGACCGACACGTAATCGCACCTTGGGGATCGACAACCATCGAAATCGCTTTGGGGCCCTCAAAACGGTGAGTAATAGTCCATGAAATGGGTTAGAATCGACAAAAACCGTGAGTATTGGTGACCGACATGTAAACGCACCCCGGGGTTCGTCAATCATCGAAATCACTACGGGACCCCAAAACTGAGTAATAGTCCAAGAAACGTGCCAGAATCGACCCAAACAGCGAGTCTTGATGACCAACACGTAAGCACACCTTGGGGTTCGACAACCATGGAAATCACTTTGGGACCCCAAAACAGTGAGTAATAGTCCACGAAACGGGTCAGAATCGACAAAAAACTTGAGTTTTGATGACCGACATCTAAACGTACCCCAGCATTCTTCAATCATGGAAATCACTCCGGGACCACAAAACAATGAGTAATAGTCCAAGAAACGGGCCAGAATCGGCCCAAACTGCGACTGTTGATGACCGACTCGTAAGCGCACCTTGGGTTTCAACAACCATCGAAATCGTTTTGGAACCCCAAAACGGTGAGTAAACGCACCTTGGGGATCGTTAATCGTGGAAATCACTCCGGGACTCCAAAGCTGTGAGCCCACGAAACAGTCCAGAATCGGCTGAAACTGCGAGTTTTGATGACGAACATGTAAACGCGCCTCGGGGATTGTTAATCGTGGAAATCGCTCCAGACCCCTGTCAGGACCGATTTTCCAATAAAACATTTATTGAAAAATCGCCCCGTTCGTCAAACTAGTATAGAGAAATCCTCCATACTGGCGGACAAATCCTTGATACAGAAATCCAGTAGTACTAAATATTATACAGGGTTGAGCTGAGGCTACTCAACAATATATTACAAGCACGCCAATATTACACATAAAGGCGGATATGACACGACGGGATATGGTGGCATAACTACTAACTCGTAGATATAGTGGTAGTGGATATGCCACAGTGATGTGGGTGGCGTGACTCCAATATCTTACACTCATCAAGCGCCGGAGTGAGGCTCGATGATTTTATTCGGGTTGCGGAAGCGTATATAATACAAGTGACCAACTCCAGGATCACAAGGGACTGACTGGGACTCCTCTAGGCGTGGGACTCGCTATCATACTCCTCATCCATAAGATCGCCTTCGTCAACATCTGGCCAAATCAACAAGCCAGGTGAGTACTTTGAATGTACTCGCAAGACAGTTTGGACATAAGATATAACAAATGCAAACATGATGCACATGAGCATATTAGCAATACACACATAAGTAACAAATTTGCACTGCGAGGTAAATAAAATAACTGAATACCGATCGGGTGTCTGAAGCGACGCCTCGAAAGGTAAAAATAGAAATTAACATGCCACAGTCGGGCGTCAAGGCGACACCACATAAAGGGCTTATATCAGAAAGTAAAAGACAGTATGTGCCACAGTCGGACGTCTGAGCGACATCACATAAAGGGCTTATATCAAAAAG
>LR738716.1:138691287-138704606 GCA_902687465.1 Secale cereale
ACATACCTTGATAAAGTTTTGAAGAAGTTCAAAATGGATCAATCCAAGAAGGGGTTCTTGCCGGTATTGCAAGGTACGAAGTTGAGTAAGACTCAATGCCCAGTGACTGCGGAAGATAGAGAAAAGATGAGTGTCGTCCCCTATGCTTCAGCCATAGGCTCTATCATGTATGCAATGCTGTGCACAAGACCAGATGTCAGCATTGCCATAAGTATGGCCGGAAGGTTTCAAAGTAATCCTGGTATGGATCACTGGACAGCGGTCAAGAATATCCTAAAGTACCTGAAAAGGACTAAGGAGATGTTTCTCGTTTATGGAGGTGATCAAGAGCTCGTCGTAAAGGGTTACGTCGATGCAAGCTTTGACACTGATCCGGATGACTCTAAGTCTCAAACCGGATACGTATATATTCTCAACGGGGAGCGGTAAGCTGGTGCAGTTCCAAGCAAAGCGTGGTAGCCGATTCTACATGCGAAGCGGAGTATATAGCTGCCTCGGAGGCGGCTAAGGAAGGTGTCTGGATGAAGGAGTTCATGACAGATCTTGGAGTTGTGCCTAGTGCATTAAACCCAATGACTCTATTTTGTGACAACACTGGTGCCATTGCTCTAGCCAAGGAACCAAGGTTTCACAAGAGGACCAGACACATAAAGCGATGCTTCAATTCCATCCGCGATTCAGTCAAGGAGGAGGACATAAGCATTTGCAAAGTACACACGGATCTGAATGTTGCAGATCCGTTGACTAAGCCTCTTCCACGGGCTAAGCATGATCAACACCAAGACTCTATGGGTGTTAGATTCATTACCTTGTAATGCTAGATTATTGACTCTAGTGCAAGTGGGAGACTGTTGGAAATATGCCCTAGAGGCAATAATAAAAGAGTTATTATTATATTTCCTTGTTCATGATAATCGTTTATTATCCATGCTATAATTGTATTGATTGGAAACTTAAATGCATGTGTGGATAAATAGACAAACTTTGTGTCCCTAGTAAGCCTCTTCAGGACTAGTTCGTTGATCAAAGATGACCGCGGTTTCCAGGTCATAGACATGAGTTGTCATTTGATAACGGGATCACATCATTAGGAGAATGATGTGATGGATGAGACCCAAACGTTAAACATAGCTTATGATCGTATCAGTTATCGCTATAGTTTTCTGCATGTCAAGTATAAGTTCCTATGACCATGAGATCATGTAACTCACTGACACCGTAGGAGTGCTTTGTGTGTGCCAAACGTCGCAACGTAACTGGGTGACTATAAAGGTGCTCTATAGGTATCTCCGAAGGTGTATGTTGAGTTGACATGGATCAAGACTGGGATTTGTCACTCCGTGTGACGGAGAGGTATCTCCGGGCCCACTCGGTAATACGTCATCTCAATGAGCTCAAAGTGACTAAGTAGTTAGACACGGGATTATGTATTACGGAACGAGTAAAGATACTTGCCGGTAATGAGATTGAACTAGGTATAGAGATACCGACGATCGAATCTCGGGCAAGTAACATACCGACGAGACAAAGGGAACTGTATACGGGATTGCCTGAATCCTTGACATCGTGGTTCATCCGATGAGATCATCGAGGAACGTGTGGGAACCAATATGGGTATCCAGATCCCGCTATTGGTTATTGACCTGGGAGTGTCTCGGTCATGTCTGCATAGTTTCCGAACCCGCAGGGTCTACACACTTAAGGTTCGGTGACGCTAGGGTTGTTAGTGAGAACAGTGCATGGTTACCGAAGGTTGTTCGGAGTCCCGGATGAGATCCCGGACGTGACGAGGGTCTCCGGAATGGTCCGGGGACGAAGATTGATATATAGGATGAGAGTGTTCGGAGTCCGGAAGTGTTCCGGGGAGTATCGGGAAGACGGCGGATGACCGAAAGGGGTTTTCGGGGTCCCGGAAAGAGTTTTGGGCCTAATGGGCCACAAAGGGGAGACGCAACAGCCCTCATAGGGCTGTGCGCCCCCCCTAGGGCCCTCTCCTCATGCGCCAAGGGGGCTGGACCCCCCTAGGGCTGCCGCACCCCCTTAGGTTGGGGGGCAAGGCACCTGGGGGGGAAACCCTAGCCCCAGGGGGCGCCGCCCCCTCCCCATCTGCCCTGGCCGCCGGCCCCTAGGGGAAACCCTAGGGCGCCCCCTCCCCTCTCTCCCCCCTATATAAAGAGAGGCAGAGGGAGGGCAGCCACACACGTTCGTGCCTCGGCGCTGCCCTCCCTCTCCCACATCCATCTTCGTGAACTCCGCGGTGCTTGGCGAAGCCCTGCTGGAATCCTCCACCACCATCTCCACCACGCCGTCGTGCTGCCGGTGTCTCCATCAACCTCTCCTTCCCCCTTGCTGGATCAAGAAGGAGGAGACGTCCCCGAGCTGTACGTGTGAAGAACGCGGAGGCACCGTTGCTTCGGTGCTAGGATCTTCGGCGATCTGAATCGCGGCGAGTACGACTCCATCAACCGCGTTCTTGAACGCTTCCGCTTAGCGATCTACAAGGGTATGTGGATCCAACTCTCCCCTCGTAGATGCATCTCCTAGATTGATCTTGGTGAACGTAGGAAATTTTTTTTGTTTCCCATGCAACGTTCCCCAACATAAACGTACCCCGGCATTCTTCAATCATGGAAATCACTCCGGGACCACAAAACAATGAGTAATAGTCCAAGAAACGGGCCAGAATCGGCCCAAACTGCGACTGTTGATGACCGACACGTAAGCGCCCCTTGGGTTTCAAAAACCATGGAAATCGTTTTGGAACCACAAAACGGTGAGTAAACGCACCTTGGGGATCGTTAATCGTGGAAATCACTCAGTGACTCCAAAGCGGTTAGCCCACGAAACATTCCAGAATTGGCCAAAACTGCGAGTTTTGATGACGAACGTGTAAACGCACCTCGGTGAGTTAAACGGGCCACAATCGGCCAAAACGGCAATTGCTGATGACTGACACGTAAGCGCACCTTGTGGTTCAGCAACCTTGAAAATCACTCCAAGACCCCCAAACGGTGAGTAATTGTCGACGAAACGGGCCAGAATAGGCCCAAACGGTAAGTAATAGCCCATGAAACAGGCCAGAATCGCCCAAAACGGCGAGTGATGATGAACCACACGTAAGCGCACCTTGTGGTTCAACAACCATGAAAATCACCCCGGGGCCCAAAAATGGTGAGTAATAGTCCATGAAATGGGCCAAAATCGGCCAAAACTGTGAGTGTTGATGACCGATGCGAAAACGCACCCTAGGGTTCACCAGCCATGAAAATCGCTCTGAGACACCAAAACGGTGAGTAATAGTCTATGATACGGGCCAAATCGGCCAAAACTGCGAGTGTTGATGACCGACACGTAAACGCACCCCCAGTGTTTGTCAATCGTGGAAATCGCTCCTATACCCCATGAAACGGGCCAGAATAGGCCAAAATGGCGAGTGTTGATGAACGACACGTAAGGGCGCCCTATGGTTCAGCAACCATGAAAATCGTTTCGGGACCCCAAAACGTTGAGTAATAGTCCACGATACGGGCCAGAATCAGGCAAAACTACGAGTGTTGATGACCAACACGTAAACACACTTCGGGGATCGTTAGTTGAGGAAATCGCTCCGGGAGCCAAAACGGTGAGTAATAGCCCATGAAACGTGCCAAAATCGGCCAAAACTACGAGTGTTGAGGACCGACACGTAAGCGCACCGTGGTGTTCAACAACTATAGAAATCACTTTGGGAACCCAAAACAGTGAGTAATAGTCCAAGGAACGGGCTAGAATCGCCCAAAACTACGATTCTTGATGACCGACACGTAATCGCACCTTGGGGATCGACAACCATTGAAATCGCTTTGGGGCCCTCAAAACGGTGAGTAATAGTCCATGAAATGGGTTAGAATCGACAAAAACCGTGAGTATTGGTCACCGACACGTAAACGCACCCCGGGGTTCGTCAATAATGGAAATCACTTCGGGACCCCAAAACTGAGTAATAGTCCAAGAAACGTGCCAGAATCGACCCAAACTACGAGTCTTGACGACCAACACGTAAGCACGCCTTGGGGTTCGACAACCATGGAAATCTTTTTGGGACCCCAAAACAGTGAGTAATAGTCCATGATACGAGCCAAATCAGCCAAAACTGCGAGTGTTGATGACCGACACGTAAACGCACCCCCAGTGTTTGTCAATCGTAGAAATCGCTCCTAGACCCCATGAAACGGGCCAGAATAGGCCAAAACGGCGAGTGTTGATGAACGACACGTAAGGGCGCCCTAGGGTTCAGCAACCATGAAAATCGTTTCGGGACCCCAAAACGTTGAGTAATAGTCCACGATACGGGCCAGAATCGGGCAAAACTACAAGGGTTGATGACCAACACGTAAATGCACATCGTCGATCGTTAGTTGTGGAAATCGCTCCGGGAGCCAAAACACTGAGTAATAGCCCATGAAACGTGCCAAAATCGGCCAAAACTACGAGTGTTGATGACCGACACGTAAATGCACGTTGGTCTTCAACAACTATGGAAATCATATTGGGAACCCAAAACAGTTCATAATCGTCCAAGAAACGGGCCAGAATCTCCGAAAACTACGATTCTTGATGACCGACACGTAATCGCACCTTGGGGATCGACAACCATCGAAATCGCTTTGGGGCCCCCAAAACGGTGAGTAATAGTCCATGAAATGGGTTAGAATCGACAAAAAACGTGAGTATTGGTGACCGACATGTAAACGCACCCCGGGGTTCGTCAATCATGGAAATCACTTCGGGACCCCAAAACTGAGTAATAGTCCAAGAAACGTGCCAGAATCGACCCAAACTGCGAGTCTTGATGACCAACACGTAAGCACACCTTGGGGTTCGACAACCATGGAAATCGCTTTGGGACCCCAAAACAGTGAGTAATAGTCCACGAAACGGGTCAGAATAGAAAAAACGTGACTTTTGATGACCGACACGTAAACGTACCCCGGCATTCTTCAATCATGGAAATCACTCCGGGACCACAAAACAATGAGTAATAGTCCAAGAAACGGGCCAGAATCGGCCCAAACTGCCACTGTTGATGACCGACACGTAAGAGCCCCTTGGGTTTAAAAAACCATGGAAATCGTTTTGGAACCCCAAAACGGTGAGTAAACGCACTTGGGGATCGTTAATCGTGGAAATCACTCCGTGACTCCAAAGCGGTTAGCCCACGAAACAATCCAGAATTGGCCGAAACTGCGAGTTTTGATGACGAACGTGTAAACGCACCTCGGTGAGTTAAACGGGCCACAATCGGCCAAAACGGCAATTGCTGATGACTGACACGTAAGCGCACCTTGTGGTTCAGCAACCTTGAAAATCACTCCGAGACCCCCAAACGGTGAGTAATTGTCGACGAAACGGGCCAGAATAGGCCCAAACGGTAAGTAATAGCCCATGAAACAGGCCAGAATCGCCCAATACGGCGAGTGATGATGAACCACACGTAAGCGCACCTTGTGGTTCAACAACCATGAAAATCACCACGGGGCCCAAAAATGGTGAGTAATAGTCCACGAAATGGTCCAAAATCGGCCAAAACTGTGAGTGTTGATGACCGATGCGAAAACGCACCCTAGGGTTCACCAGCCATGAAAATCGCTCTGAGACACCAAAACGGTGAGTAATAGTCTATGATACGGGCCAAATCGGCCAAAACTGCGAGTGTTGATGACCGACACGTAAACGCACCCCAGTGTTTGTCAATCGTGGAAATCGCTCCTATACCCCATGAAACGGGCCAGAATAGGCCAAAATGGCGAGTGTTGATGAACGACACGTAAGGGCGCCCTATGGTTCAGCAACCATGAAAATCGTTTCGGGACCCCAAAACGTTGAGTAATAGTCCACGATACGGGCCAGAATCAGGCAAAACTACGAGTGTTGATGACCAACACGTAAACACACTTCGGGGTTCGTTAGTTGTGGAAATCGCTCCGGGAGCCGAAACGGTGAGTAATAGCCCATGAAACGTGCCAAAATCGGCCAAAACTACGAGTGTTGAGGACCGACACGTAAGCGCACCTTGGTGTTCAACAACTATAGAAATCACTTTGGGAACCCAAAACAGTGAGTAATAGTCCAAGGAACGGGCTAGAATCGCCCAAAACTACGATTCTTGATGACCGACACGTAACCGCACCTTGGGGATCGACAACCATTGAAATCGCTTTGGGGCCCTCAAAACGGTGAGTAATAGTCCATGAAATGGGTTAGAATCGACAAAAACCGTGAGTATTGGTCACCGACACGTAAACGCACCCCGGGGTTCGTCAATAATGGAAATCACTTCGGGACCCCAAAACTGAGTAATAGTCCAAGAAACGTGCCAGAATCGACCCAAACTACGAGTCTTGACGACCAACACGTAAGCACACCTTGGGGTTCGACAACCATGGAAATCTTTTTGGGACCCCAAAACAGTGAGTAATAGTCCATGATACGAGCCAAATCAGCCAAAACTACGAGTGTTGATGACCGACACGTAAACGCACCCCCAGTGTTTGTCAATCGTAGAAATCGCTCCTAGGCCCCATGAAACGGGTCAGAATAGGCCAAAACGGCGAGTGTTGATGAACGACACGTAAGGGCGCCCTAGGGTTCAGCAACCATGAAAATCGTTTCGGGACCCCAAAACGTTGAGTAATAGTCCACGATACGGGCCAGAATCGGGCAAAACTACAAGTGTTGATGACCAACACGTAAATGCACATCGTCGATCGTTAGTTGTGGAAATCGCTCCGGGAGCCAAAACACTGAGTAATAGCCCATGAAACGTGCCAAAATCGGCCAAAACTACGAGTGTTGATGACCGACACGTAAACGCACCTTGGTGTTCAACAACTATGGAAATCATATTGGGAACCCAAAACAGTGCATAATCGTCCAAGAAACGGGCCAGAATCTCCGAAAACTACGATTCTTGTTGACCGACACGTAATCGCACCTTGGGGATCGACAACCATCGAAATCGCTTTGGGGCCCCCAAAACGGTGAGTAATAGTCCATGAAATGGGTTAGAATCGATAAAAAACGTGAGTATTGGTGACCGACATGTAAACGCACCCCGGGGTTCGTCAATCATGGAAATCACTTCGGGACCCCAAAACTGAGTAATAGTCCAAGAAACGTGCCAGAATCGACCCAAACTGCGAGTCTTGATGACCAACACGTAAGCACACCTTGGGGTTCAACAACCATGGAAATCACTTTGTGACCCCAAAACATTGAGTAATAGTCCACGAAACGGGTCAGAATCGACAAAAAACGTGAGTTTTGATGACCGACACGTAAATGTACCCCGACATTCTTCAATCATGGAAATCACTCCGTGACCACAAAACAATGAGTAATAGTCCATGAAACAGGTCAGAATCGGCCCAAACTGCGACTGTTGATGACCGACACGTAAGTGCACCTTGGGTTTCAACAACCATGGAAATCGTTTTGGAACCCCAAAACGGTGAGTAAACGCACCTTGGGGATCGTTAATTGTGGAAATCATGGAAACTGCGAGTCGGCCGAAACTGCGAGTTTTGATGACGAACATGTAAACGCACCTCGGGATTGTTAGTCATGGAAATCGCTCCAGGCCCCCAAAACGGTGAGTTAAACGGGCCACAATCGGCCAAAATGGCAATTGCTGATGAATGACACGTAAGCGCACCTTGTGGTTCAGCAACCTTGAAAATCACTCCGAGACCCCCAAACGCCGAGTAATTGTCGACGAAACGGGCCAGAATAGGCCAAAGCGGTAAGTAATAGCCCATCAAACAGGCCAGAATCGCCCAAAATGGCGAGTGATGATGAACCACACGTAAGCGCACCTTGTGGTTCAACAACCATGAAAATCACTCCGGGGCCCAAAAATGGTGAGTAATAGTCCACGAACTGGGCCAGAATCGGTCAAAACTGTGAGTGTTGATGACTGATGCGAAAACGCACCTCGGGGATAGTTAATTGTGGAAATCACTCCGGGAGCCAAAACGATGAGTAATAGCCCATGAAACGTGCCAAAATCGGCCAAAACTACGAGTGTTGATGACCGACACGTATGCGCACCTTTGTGTTCAACAACTATGGAAATCACTTTGGGAACCCAAAACAGTGAGTAATAGTCCAAGAAACGAACCAGAATCGCCCAAAACTACGATTCTTGATGATTGTTGATGACCATGAAACGGGCCAGAATCGGCCAAAACTACGAGTGTTGATGACCGACACGTAAGCGCACCTTGGTGTTCAACAACTATGGAAATCACTTTGGGAACCCAAAACAGTGAGTAATAGTCCAAGAAACGGGCCAGAATAGCCCAAAACTACGATTCTTGATGACCGACACGTAATCGCACCTTGGGGATCGACAACCATCGAAATCGCTTTGGGGCCCCAAAAACGGTGAGTAATAGTCCATGAAATGGGTTAGAATCGACAAAAACCGCGAGTATTGGTGACCGACACGAAAACGCACCCCGGGGTTCGTCAATCCTGGAAATCACTTCGGGACCCCAAAACAGAGTAATAGTCTAAGAAACGTGCCAGAATCGACCCAAACTGCAAGTTTTGGCGACCAAAACGTAAGCACACCTTGGGGTTCGACAACCATGGAAATCGCTTTTGGACCCCAAAATAGTGAGTTTTGATGACCGACATGTAAACGTACCCCGGCTTTCTTCAATCATGGAAATCACTCCGGGACCACGAAACAATGAGTAATAGTCCAAGAAATGGGCCAGAATCGGCCCAAACTGCGACTGTTGATGACCGGCACGTAAGCGCACCTTGGGTTTCAACAACCATCGAAATCGTTTTGGAACCCCCAAATGGTGAGTAAACGCACCTTGGGGATCGTTAATCGTAGAAATCACCCCGGGACTCCAAAGCGGTGAGCCCACGAAACAGTCCAGAATCGGCCGAAACTGCGAGTTTTGATGATGAACATGTAAACGCACCTCGGGGATTGTTAATCGTGGAAATCGCTCCAGGCCCCCAAAACGGTGAGTTAAACGGGCCACAATCGGCCAAAACGGCAATTGCTGATGAATGACACGTAAGCGCACCTTCTGGTTCAGCAACATTGAAAATCACTCCGAGACCCCCAAACGCTGAGTAATTGTCGACGAAACGGGCCAGAATAGGCCAAAATGGTAAGTAATAGCCCATGAAACAGGCCAGAATCGCCCAAAACGGCGAGTGATGATGAACCACACGTAAGTGCACCTTGTGGTTCAACAACCATAAAAATCACTCCGGTGACCAAAAATCGGCCAAAACTATGAGTGTTGATGACCGATGCGAAAACGCACCCTAGGGTTCATCAGCCATGAAAATCTCTCTGAGACACCAAAACGGTGAGTAATAGTCCATGATACGGCCAAATCGGCCAAAACTGCGAGTGTTGATGACCGACATGTAAGCGCACCCCCTGTGTTTGTCAATCGTGGAAATCGCTCCTAGACCCCATGACACGGGCCAGAATAGGCCAAAACGGCGAGTGTTGATGAAAGACACGTAAGGGCACCCTAGGGTTCAGCAACCATGAAAATCGTTTCGGGACCACAAAACGTTGAGTAATAGTCCACGATACGGGCCAGAATCGGACAAAACTACGAGTGTTGATGACCGACACGTAAACGCACCTCGGGGATCGTTAATTGTGGAAATCACTCCGGGAGCCAAAACGATGAGTAATAGCCCATGAAACGTGCCAAAATCGGCTAAAACTACGAGTGTTGATGACCGACACGTATGCGCACGTAGGTGTTCAACAACTATGGAAATCACTTTGGGAACCCAAAACAGTGAGTAATAGTCCAAGAAACGGGCCAGAATCGCCCAAAACTACGATTCTTGATGATTGTTGATGACCATGAAACGGGCCAGAATCGCCCAAAACTACGAGTGTTGATGACCGACACGTAAGCGCACCTTGGGGTTCAACAACTATGGAAATCACTTTGGGAACCCAAAACAGTGAGTAATAGTCCAAGAAACGGGCCAGAATCGCCCAAAACTACGATTCTTGATGACCGACACATAATCGCACCTTGGGGATCGACAACCATCGAAATCGCTTTGGGGCCCCCAAAACGGTGAGTAATAGTCCATGAAATGGGTTAGAATCGACAAAAACCGCTAGTATTGGTGACCGACACGAAAACGCACCCCGGGGTTTGTCAATCATGGAAATCACTTCGGGACCCCAAAACTGAGTAATAGTCCAAGAAACGTGCCAGAATCGACCCAAACTGCGAGTCTTGACGACCAAAACGTAAGCACACCTTGGGATTCGACGACCATGGAAATCGCTTTGGGACCCCAAAACAGTGAGTTTTGATGACCGACACGTAAGCGTACCCCGGCATTCTTCAGTCATGGAAATCACTCCGGGACCACAAAACAATGAGTAATAGTCCAAGAAATGGGCTAGAATCGGCCCAAACTGCGACTGTTGATGACCAACACGTAAGCGCACCTTGGGTTTCAACAACCATCGAAATCGTTTTGGAACCCCAACGCACCCCCAGTGTTTGTCAATCGTGGAAATCGCTCCTAGACCCCATGAAACGGACCAGAATAGGCCAAAACGGCGAGTATTGATGAACGACACGTAAGGGCACCCTTGTGTTCAACAACCAAGAAAATCGTTTCGGGACCCCAAAACGTTGAGTAATAGTCCACGATACGGGCTTGAATCGGGCAAAACTACGAGTGTTGATGACCGACACGTCAACGCACCTCGGGGATCGTTAATTGTGGAAATCACTCCGGGAGCCAAAACGGTGAGTAATAGCCCATGAAACGTGCCAAAATCGGCCAAAACTACGAGTGTTGAGGACCGACACGTAAGCGCACCTTGGTGTTCAACAACTATAGAAATCACTTTGGGAACCCAAAACAGTGAGTAATAGTCCACGATACGGGCCAGAATCGGGCAAAACTACGAGTGTTGATGACCGACACGTAAACGCACCTCGGGGATCGTTAATTGCGGAAATCACTCCGGCAGCCAAAACGGTGAGTAATAGCCCATGAAATGTGCCAAAATCGGCCAAAACTACGAGTGTTGATGACTGACACGTATGCGCACCTTGGTTTTCGACAACTATGGAAATCACTTTGGGAACCCAAAACAGTGAGTAATAGTCCAAGAAAACGGGCCAGAATCGGCCAAAACTACGATTCTTGATGATTGTTCATGACCATGAAACGGGCCACAATCGGCCAAAACTACGAGTGTTGATGACCGACACGTAAGCGCACCTTCGGGTTCAACAACTATGGAAATCACTTTGGGAACCCAAAGCAGTGAGTAATAGTCCAAGAAACGGGCCAGAATCGCCCAAAACTACGATTCTTGATGACCGACACGTAATCACACCTTGGGGATCGACAACCATCGAAATCGCTTTGCGGCCCCCAAAACAGTGAGTAATAGTCCACGAAATGGGTTAGAAACGACAAAAACCGTGAGTATTGGTGACCGACACGAAAACGCACCCCGGGGTTCGTCAATCTTGGAAATCACTTCGGGACCGCAAAACTGAGTAATAGTCCAAGAAACGTGCCAGAATCGACCCAAACTGCGAGTCTGGACGACCAAAACGTAAGCACACCTTGGGGTTCGACAACCATGGAAATCACTTTGGGACCCCAAAACAGTGAGTTTTGATGACCGACACGTAAACGTACCCCGGCATTCGTCAATCATGGAAATCACTCCGGGACCACAAAACAATGAGTAGTAGTCCAAGAAATGGGCCAGAATCGGCCCAAACTGCGGCTGTTGATGACCAACACGTAAGCGCACGTTGGGTTTCAACAACCATCGAAATCGTTTTGGAACCCCAAAACGGTGAGTAAACGCACCTTGGGGATCGTTAATCGTCGAAATCACTCCGGGACTCCAAAGCGGTGAGCCCACGAAATAATCCAGAATCGGCCGAAACTGCGAGTTTTGATGACGAACATGTAAACGCACCTCGGGGATTGTTAATCGTGGAAATTGCTCAAGGCCCCCAAAACGGTGAGTTGAACGGGCCACAATCGGCCAAAACGGCAATTGCTGATGAATGACACGTAAGCAAACCTTGTGGTTCAGCAACATTGAAAATCACTCCGAGACCCCCAAACGCTGAGTAATTGTCGATGAAACGGGCCAGAATAGGCCAAAACGGTAAGTAATAGCCCATGAAACAGGCCATAATCGCCCAAAACGGCGAGTGATGATGAACCACACGTAAGCGCACCTTGTGGTTCAACAACCATGAAAATCACTCCGGGGCCCAAAAATGGTGAGTAATAGTCCACGAACTGGCCCAGAATCGGCCAAAACTGTGAGTGTTGATGACCGATGTGAAAACGCACCCTAGGGTTCATCAGCCATGAAAATCGCTCTGAGACACCAAAATGGTGAGTAATAGTACATGATACGGGCCAAATTGGCCAAAACTGCGAGTGTTGATGACCGACACGTAAACGCACCCCCAGTTTTGTCAATCGTGGAAATCGCTCCTAGACCCCATGACACGGGCCAGAATAGGCCAAAACGGCGAGTGTTGATGAACGACACGTAAGGGCTCCCTAGGGTTCAGCAACCATGAAAATCATTTCGGGACCCCAAAACGTTGAGTAATAGTCCACGATACGGGCCAGAATCGGGCAAAACTACGAGTGTTGATGACCGACACGTAAACGCACCTCGGGGATCGTTAAATGTGGAAATCACTCCGGGAGCGGAAACGGTGAGTAATAGCCCATGAAACGTGCCAAAATCGGCCAAAACTATGAGTGTTGATGACCGACACGTATGCGCACATTGGTGTTCAACAACTATGGAAATCACTTTGGGAACCAAAAACGGTGAGTAATAGTCCAAGAAACGGGCCCGAAACGCCCAAAACTATGATTCTTGTTGATTGTTGATGACCATGAAACGGGCCAGAATCGGCCAAAACTACGAGTGTTGATGACCGACACGTAAGCGCACCTTGGGGTTCAACAACTATGGAAATCTCTTTGGGAACCCAAAATAGTGAGTAATAGTCCAAGAAACGGGCCAGAATCGCCCAAAACTACGATTCTTGATGACCGACACGTAATCGCACCTTGGGGATCAACAACCATCGAAATCGGTTTGGGGCCCCCAAAACGTTGAGTAATAGTCCACGAAATGGGTTAGAATCGACAAAATCTGCGAGTATTGGTGACCGACACGAAAACGCACCGCGGGGTTCGTCAATCTTGGAAATCACTTCGGGCCCCAAAACTGAGTAATAGTCTAAGAAACGTGC
>LR738716.1:138713410-138746169 GCA_902687465.1 Secale cereale
CCCCCTGGCGCGGCCAGGAGGGGAGCCGCGCCACCAGGGCGCCTGGAGCCCTGGTGGCCCCCCTCCGGCCCTACTTCGGCAGTGTGGAAGCTTCCGGAACGCTGATTTTTTATATAATTTTTCCGGGATTTTTCTGGCAGTTTACGTGATGGGAAAACCTGAAATACAAAAACAGCAGAAAACAGAAACTGGCACTGGGGTGCACTGAGTTAATAGGTTAATCCAAATATGATCAGAAGTGTATGAAAGTGTATAAATATCATAGCAATATCACACAAAAGAGGCATGGAGCAAGCAGAAATTATAGATACGTTTTGGACGTATCAACATCCCCAAGCTTAATTCCTGCTCGTCCTCGAGTAGGTAAATGATAACAAGTATAATTTCTGTGGTGACATGCTATTAACCATATAAGGACTTTTCATAGTCACATGACAAAAGCTTACTGAGACAATGAATCTGTAGTAATTAAGTTGCCTTATGAGAAAATCACAAAGAACTGAAAGTTTTACAACATGATACTGAAACATCAAATAGATTTGTAATGAGCATGGTGTGCAAATATGATAAAGTGATATCTCGCTTGCCCCCTTTAGTGAAGCAAAACATAAATGCAGGGGCACCTCCAAGGTTTAAGTGATGACTAGATACAATGATTTCAGAATAAACGATATCACAATCATGCAAAAGACAATGCTACTTTGGGACAATGCACATTACACTCAGAATGACAATCATGCTCTCAGTAGTTGGTGCTTAAAGAAGGCGGAGACTCTCGAACCGTGGCTTTTGTTGGCAAGGATGAAAACCCGTGGTCGGAAACAAAGACAAAGCATGTACCAGAGCTCTTGGTTTTAAAAACAGAAATAAAAATTATTTTTTTGGATATGCATGTTTCGTCAACGAATGCTAGCAGATAACTCAATTACTTCTCGAGCTGGACAAGTTTCGAGGAACGGCTCCCGAATGAGGACGATCACATCCTCTTAATCTCCTTTGTTTATCACTGCCAAAGTTTTCTGATTTCTCATGAACAAAGCGTGAAGGAGGGTTTGTTTGTTGTATTTTTTTAATGAGCCAGGCGCACTCTATGCCAGTTCCTTCTCGTATTATGGGTTTGCACATTAGACATGCAATCCCGGGGTGAAGCTTGTCCAACTTAAAAAGATCATGAATTAACTACTACTTCCTCATGAACTAAAACAGAGGCACAAAAGAGAAATGCTTTTTTTGAATAATTTCGAGATGGTACATGAAAGTCTTCGTTAGGAATGGCAGGTAAATACCATGTATAGGAAGGTATGGTGGACTCATTTGGCATAACTGGTTTAAAGGATTTTGGATGCACAAGCAGTCAGTCCGCTTAGTACATGTGGAGGTTAGCAAAAGACTGGGAGCGACCAACTAAGAGAGCAATGACGGTCATAATCATGCAGAGCGACAAAGCAACATTGAATCAGGCATGGAAGTTATATCGCTAGATCAGCAAGGCTTGACAGACTTTCTTTACAGTCTTAAATATGCGCGAGCATACGCCAAGTCAATCAAAATAAATTCTTGAAGGAAGATATTACTAAACCATACCACATCATAGGCAAACAAATCATGTTGGTACTCCAATAACACATTGGGAACCCCCCAGCTATTTGAGACTAACCATAAGAAAACATGAACTACTAAGCACCATTATGCACGTAGCATTTTTATCATAGACATATCGACGAATGCAACAGAAGCCAACTCTCTTACTAAGATAAGCATGATAAATAAAGAGAGTTCCAGCGACCAACTAAACAAAAGCTCTTTAAAAAGATAAGCATGAAAACTAAGAGCTAAGCATGATAGTAGCTATTGAAAGACCAAGAACATACACAGCAAAGATAGACATGAAAATTCTATGTTGTGTTCTAGGTTGAAGTGGAGCGTGTTTCTCTCCCACACAAAGAAAGCTGAGTTCCAACTCGTTATGAAAAGCAAGCAAAGCTAACGAAAACTAAAAAGGAAAACTAAGACGCAAGACGCTCCAAGCATAGCACATAACACATGAAGTGATAAAAATATAGTGGAACGAAAGACGAACTGATAATGTTGATGGAGAAGGGGATGCACGGGGGCATCCCCAAGCTTAGACGCTTGAGTCTCCTTGAATATTTCTTGGGGGTGCATGGGGGCATCCCCAAGCTTGAGCGTTTGACACTCCTGAATCTTTTTATCATCTCCCCTCGCACACTTGAAAACTCCCTTCATACATAACTCATCATAATCTGATTAGCGAGGTTAGTACCCATAATAATATAATTGTTCCTTGCTGGAAATAAGGATATTCTTGAAGGTCTACTGTTTCTCAAGATTGCCAAAAGGTTTTTGCAAAGAAAAAGCAAGTTCAAGGTTTGCAAAATGAAGGAAAGGCAAAACAGGACATAATCTGTGAAAAACAGAACAGCAGGTAGTAAATGATTTTTTCGGGGCAGTTCTGCAACTCTAATAAAAAAACTCAGAACAGACGCCCGAAAGACAATTGTATAGAGCACGCTGTCGAAAAAATTCAGACCAAAAAGATGATCTGGTGATTTTATACGAATTTTCCTATCCAAGGACAGAATCTGTTTCCTGGACAGCACGTCACAACTTTTGAACATTCTTGCAATCAGAGGCTACACTTGGAACAAAGTTGAAAAGCAAAGATACAATGATGATGCTACTGTAGTAACAACATCAAGACACAACAAAAGCAAAATAAAATTTTATTCATTGTGGGCTGCCTCCCAAAAGCGCTTTCTTTTATGCCGTTAAGCTAGGCCTAATGCAAAGTGGAATCAATAATCATCATAATAATCGGAGTTATAAATTGCTTCAAATGGTTCCTCAACAAGTTCACTCTTGTTCCTTCTAGGAAAGGGGTACACACCTTTTGCCTTCCCGCGTAAGAAGATTTGTCCCTTACCTATATCGATGAAGCCTTTAACTGCTCGGAGGAAGTCCCTTCCAAGCACTATATTTCCTTGGTTTGGCTTCATGATGAAGAAATCAACCATTGTAATCCCTTTAAGGAATTTAACTGGCACGTCTTTTATTCTTCCCTGGATTTCAGAAATATCTCCATTAGTGTGTTCATGATAAGATGATAATTTATCCATGTTAAATTTTAAAGAATCATGAACAATTTTTGGCATAGTAGAAACCATAGATCCAATATTACAATAAGCAAGGAAGTCTTGATTAGAGATGCTAATCCAAACAAAAGGTTCCCAATCATTGTCTATT
This sequence comes from Secale cereale, assembly GCA_902687465.1. Classification (NCBI taxonomy): domain Eukaryota; kingdom Viridiplantae; phylum Streptophyta; class Magnoliopsida; order Poales; family Poaceae; genus Secale; species Secale cereale. The sequence goes on from LR738716.1 coordinate 138,716,675, forward strand.
TCCAAAATATCTCTCTTATTGGGTTTGGGTTTCTCTACCTTCATCAAGTCTAGAGCATCCATTCTCTTCTCAATAGTAGCAAGTCTATCTATGACAGTATCAAAGTTATGATCATAAACAAAGTAACTAGATAGACCATGTATAATTTCAAGAGCTCTAGCTTCATCACACTCTAGGAAATCTCCTTCAGCTATAATATCAAGAGAGTGTTTACACCATTTAAAAAGACCATGGTAAAAATTTCGAAGCACAATTTTTATAGGTATCCAAGGCATAATTCTCCTATGTGCATCAGAAATTCTGTCCCATGCCTTCTTCATATTTTCTCCATCCCTTTGATGGAAATCTAGGACTTCTGATTCCCTCAAAGCACCAAATCCTAACATGCTTGACTAAACAGAAAGGACTACTAGCAAATAATTAATATTTTTTTTGTGGTTTTCGATAAAGGATACTAAAGCAAAACTGAAAGGTAAACTAACAAGACTAAAAGCAAAGGTAAAAGATAGCGTGCAACTCCCCTATCTTGAAGAGTGGAGTCCCCGGCAACGGCGCTAGAAAACTTTGCTTGATGGCTTCTCGCCCCTCGTTGGTTACCCCAAGTGGAAGGTTTGAGATGCAGTGTAGCGGTAGTTTTCCCTTGGCAAAGATACCAAGGATCGATTTCCCCTGAGACTCCTAGATTCAACAAGAAGGTGTCAACTGCTAACGGCGCCAGATATTAGCAATCAACCGGACCTGCACACAGATACAAATAACTTTGCTCCCAACGAGTACAGAGAGGTTGTCAATCCCTCCGGCCTTGTCGTTTACAAAGGGTCAAACGCAAGAGATAATAGTGATAGGTAAAACTGTAACTAGTATGTAAAAGCAGAAAGTAAATAGCGGATGTGATCAGTGATGGTAATATGGACCGGGGTCCCATGATGTTCACTAGTGATGTCTCTCTCCCAAAAGACGATAAAACAGCTATGTGAGGTAAACGAATTACAGCTGGGCAATTGACAGAATTATGTGCGCAAACCAATGCTAACTATGTTGCAAGAAAGGTAGAGGTTCAAAGCATGGGCGGTACGCCAAGGCAAGTAGACCGAAATCCATCTGCATCTACTACTAATCATCCACCTTGAGATATCTATCCAGAACATCTCGCTGGTATTAAGTTGCGAGTCCCACCCATACTGTAAACTCAAAGCAACAGACAACTGCATTAAAAGAACTTTGCGTAAAGTAAACAATCCTTGCACCCGCGAGTACAAGCACCGTTGTTTTCCCCCTTGTGGCAACAGCACATCCCCTAGACTCATGTTTCTGTCACTCAAACTAGTCATCGAGGGGCATGAACCCACAATCGAGCATAACGTTCCCTCTTGGAGTCACTACCTACTACTTGGCCAAAGCAATAAATAGCAACGGAGAAGATGCAAGAATTACTTAAGAACATAAATATAAAAGAGGTAAATCAAATATATTACTCAAACACAATCTGAACATAATCTCACAATCCATCGGATCCCAGCAAACTCATCATAGCAACAGCATAAGGTTTACATATGTGCCTCGATCATGTAGGGCAGCTCACGAGGTGTAATTAGTGAAGCACAAGAAGGGGAGGAGAACATCACATAGCTACTGGTCATGGACCCATGGTCCAAGGGAGACTACTCACAACTCATCCGGGAGGCGTCCATGGTGGTGGAGAGGCTCCCGGTGGTGATCCTCCCCTCCGGCAGGGTGCCGGGAAGAGTTCTCCTGGTGCTCCCGATCTTGGAAGTGCGGCGGCGGCGGAACAGAGATGAGATCGTGAAAAAGGGTTCCGTCCTCGAGGGTTTCGGGACGCGTGTTAAATATATGCCAAAGGGGGGCATCAGCGGAGACCTGGGGGGCCCAGGCGCCCCCCCGGCACGGCCAGGAGGGGGGCCGCGCCACCAGGGCCCCTGGAGCCCTGGTGGCCCCCCTCCGGCCCTACTTCGGCCGTGTGGAAGCTTCCGGAACGCTGATTTTTTATATAATTTTTCCGGGATTTTTCTGGCAGTTTACGTGATGGGAAAACCTGAAATACAAAAACAGCAGAAAACAGAAACTGGCACTGGGGTGCACTGAGTTAATAGGTTAGTCCAAATATGATCAAAAGTGTATGGAAGTGTATAAATATCATAGCAATATCACACAAAAGAGGCATGGAGCAAGCAGAAATTATAGATACGTTTTGGACGTATCAAACCACACATAAGCGGACCTTGTGGTTCAACAACCATGAAAATCACTCCGGGACCCAAAAATGGTGAGTAATAGTCTACGAAATGGGCCAGAATCGGCCAAAACTGTGAGTGTTGATGACCGATGCGAAAACGCACCCTAGGTTCATCAGCCATGAAAATCGCGCTGAGACACCAAAACGGTGAGTAATAATCCATGATATGGGCCAAATCGGCCAAAACTGTGAGTGTTGATGACCGACACGTAAACGCACCTCGGGGATCCTAAATTGTGGAAATCGCTCCGGGAGCCAAAACGGTGAGTAATAGCCCATGAAACGTGCCAAAATCGGCCAAAACTACGAGTGTTGATGACCGACACGTAAGCACACCTTGGTGTTCAACAACAATGGAAATCACTTTGGGAACCCAAAACAGTGAGTAATAGTCCAAGAAACGGGCCAGAATCGTCCAACACTACGATTCTTGATGACTGTTGATGACCATGAAACGGGCCAGAATCGGCCAAAACTACGAGTGTTGATGACCGACACGTAAGCGCACCATGGGGTTCAACAACTATGGAAATCACTTTGGGAACCCAAAACAGTGAGTAATAGTCCAAGAAACGGGCCAGAATCGCCCAAAACTACGATTCTTGATGACCGACACGTAATTGCACCTTGGGGATCGACAACCATCAAAATCGCTTTGGGGCCCCAAAACGGTGAGTAATAGTCCACGAAATGGGTTAGAATCGACAAAAACCGTGAGTATTGGTGACCGACACGTAAACGCACCCCGGTGTTCGTCAATCATGGAAATCACTTCGGGACCCCAAAACTGAGTAATAGTCCAAGAAACGTGCCAGAATCGACCCAAACTGCGAGTCTTGACGACCAACACGTATGCACACCTTGGGGTTCGACAACCATGGAAATCGCTTTGGGACCCCAAAACAGTGAGTAATAGTCCACGAAACGGGTCAGAATCGACAAAAAACGTGAGTTTTGATGACCGACACAAAAACGTACCCCGGCGTTCTTCAATAATGGAAATCACTTCGGGATCACAAAACAATGAGTAATAGTCCAAGAATCGGGCCAGAATCGGACCAAATTGCGACTGTTGATGACCGACACGTAAGCGCGCCTAGGGTTTCAACAACCATGCAAATCGTTTTGGAACCCCAAAACAGTGAGTAAACGCACCTTGGGGATCGTTAATCGTGGAAATCACTCCGGGACTCCAAAGCGGTGAGCCCACGAAACAGTACAGAATCGACCGAAACTGCGAGTTTTGATGACGAACATGTAAACGCACCTCAGGGATTGTTAATCGTGGAAATCGCTCCAGGCCCCCAAAAGGGTGAGTTAAACGGGCCACAATCGGCCAAAACGGCAATTGCTGATGAATGACACGTAAGCCCACCTTGTGGTTCAGCAACCTTTAAAATCACTCCGAGACCCGTAAACGCTGAGTAATTGTCGACGAAACGGGCCAGAATCGGCCAAAACGGTAAGTAATAGCCCATGAAACAGGCCAGAATCGCCCAAAACGGCGAGTGATGATGAACCACACATAAGCGGACCTTGTGGTTCAACAACCATGAAAATCACTCCGGGACCCAAAAATGGTGAGTAATAGTCTACGAAATGGGCCAGAATCGGCCAAAACTATGAGTGTTGATGACCGATGCGAAAACGCAGCCTAGGGTTCATCAGCCATGAAAATCGCGGTGAGACACCAAAACGGTGAGTAATAATCCATGATATGGGCCAAATCGGCCAAAACTATGAGTGTTGATGACCGACACGTAAACGCACCTCGGGGATCCTTAATTGTGGAAATCGCTCCGGGAGCCAAAACGGTGAGTAATAGCCCATGAAACGTGCCAAAATCGGCCAAAACTATGAGTGTTGATGACCGACACGTAAGCACACCTTGGTGTTCAACAACAATGGAAATCACTTTGGGAACCCAAAACAGTGAGTAATAGTCCAAGAAACGGGACAGAATCGTCCAAAACTACGATTCTTGATGACTGTTGATGACCATGAAACGGGCCAGAATCGGCCAAAACTACGAGTGTTGATGACCGACACGTAAGCGCATCTTGGGGTTCAATAACTATGGAAATCACTTTGGGAACCCAAAACAGTGAGTAATAGTCCAAGAAACGGGCCAGAATCGCCCAAAACTACGATTCTTGATGACCGACACGTAATCGCACCTTGGGGATCGACAACCATCGAAATCGCTTTGGGGCCCCAAAACGGTGAGTAATAGTCCATGAAATGGGTTAGAATCGACAAAAACCGTGAGTATTGGTGCACGACACGTAAACGCACCCCGGGGTTCGTCAATCATGAAAATCACTTCGGGACCCCAAAACTGAGTAATAGTCCAAGAAACGTGCCAGAATCGACCCAAACTGCGAGTCTTGACGACAACACGTATGCACACCTTGGGGTTCGACAACCATGGAAATCGCTTTGGGATCCCAAAACAGTGAGTAATAGTCCATGAAACGGGTCAGAATCGACAAAAAACGTGAGTTTTGATGATCGACACATAAACGTACTCCGGCGTTCTTCAATCATGGAAATCACTCCGGGACCACAAAACAATGAGTAATAGTCCAAGAATCGGGCCAGAATCGGCCCAAATTGCGACTGTTGATGACCGACACGTAAGCGCACCTAGGGTTTCAACAACCATGGAAATCGTTTTGGAACCCCAAAACAGTCAGTAAACGCACCTTGGGGATCGTTAATCGTGGAAATCACTCCGGGACTCCAAAGCGATGAGCCCACGAAACAGTACAGAATCGGCCAAAACGGCAATTGCTGATGAATGACACGTAAGCGCACCTTGTGGTTCAGCAACCTTGAAAATCACTCCGAGACCCTCAAATGCTGAGTAATTGTCGACGAAACGGGCCAGAATAGGCGAAAACGGTAAGTGATAGCCCATGAAACAGGCCAGAATCGCCCAAAATGGCTTGTGATGATGAACCACACGTAAGTGCACCTTGTGGTTCAACAACCCTAAAAATCACTCCGGGTCCCAAAAATGGTGAGTAATAGTCCACGAACTGGGCCAGAATCGGCCAAAACTGTGAGTGTGGATGACCGATGCGAAAACGCACCCTAGGGTTCATCAGCCATGAAAATCGCTCTGAGACACCAAAACGGTGAGTAATAGTCCATGATACGGGCCAAATCGGCCAAAACTGCGAGTGTTGATGACCGACACGTAAATGCACCCCCAGTGTTTGTCAATCGTGGAAATCGCTCCTAGACCCCATGAAGCGGGCCAGAATAGGCCAAAACGGCGAGTGTTGATGAACGACACGTAAGGGCACCCTAGGGTTCAGCAACCATGAAAATGGTTTCGGGACCCCAAAACGTTGAGTAATAGTCCACGATACGGGCCAGAATCGGGCAAAACTACGAGTGTTGATGACCGACACGTAAACGCTCCTCGGGGATCGTTAATTGTGGAAATCACTTCGGGAGCCAAAACGGTGAGTAATAGCCCATGAAACGTGCCAAAATCGGCCAAAACTACGAATGTTGATGACCGACAGGTATGCGCACCTTGGTGTTCAACAACTATGGAAATCACTTTGGGAACCTTAAACAGTGAGTAATAGTCCAAGAAACGGGCCAGAATCGCCCAAAACTACGATTCTTGATGATTGTTGATGACCATGAAACGGGCCAGAATCGGCCAAAACTACGAGTGTTGATGACCGACACGTAAGCGCACCTTGGGGTTTAAGACCTATGGAAATCACTTTGGGACCCAAAACAGTGAGTAATAGTCCAAGAAACGGGCCAGAATCGCCCAAAACTACGATTCTTGATGACCGACACTTAATCGCACCTTGGGGATCGACAACCATCGAAATCGCTTTGGGGCCCCCAAAACGGTGAGTAATAGTCCACGAAATGGGTTAGAATCGACAAAAACCGCGAGTATTGGTGACCGACACGAAAACGCACCCCGGGGTTCGTCAATCATGGAAATCACTTCGGGACCCCAAAACTGAGTAATAGTCCAAGAAACGTGCCAGAATCGATCCAAACTGCGAGTCTTGACGACCAAAACGTAAGCACGCCTTGGGGTTCGACAACCATGGAAATCGCTTTGGGACCCCAAAACAGTGAGTTTTGATGACCGACACGTAAACGTACCCCGGCATTCTTCAATCATGAAAATCAATCCGGGACCACAAAACAATGAGTAATAGACCAAGAAATGGGCCAGAATCGGCCCAAACTGCGACTGTTGATGACCGACACGTAAGCGCACCTTGGGTTTCAACAACCATCAAAATCGTTTTGGAACCCCAAAATGGTGAGTAAACGCACCTTGGGGATCGTTAATCGTCGAAATCACTCCGGGACTCCAAAGCGGTGAGCCCACGAAACAGTCCAGAATCGGCCGAAACTGCGAGTTTTGATGACGAACATGTAAACGCACCTCTGGGATTGTTAATCATGGAAATCGCTCCAGGCCCCCAAAACGGTGAGTTAAACGGGCCACAATCGTCCAAAACGGCAATTGCTGATGAATGACACGTAAGCGCACCTTGTGGTTCAACAACCTTGAAAATCACTCCGAGACCCCCAAACGCTGAGTAATTGTCGACGAAACGGGCCAGAATAGGCCAAAACGGTAAGTAATAGCCCATGAAATAGGCCAGAATCGCCCAAAACGGCTTGTGATGATGAACCACACGTAAGCGCACCTTGTGGTTCAACAACCATGAAAATCACTTCGGGGCCCAAAAATGGTGAGTAATAGTCCACGAACTGGGCCAAGATCGGCCAAAACTGTGAGTGTTGATGACCGATGCGAAAACGCACCCTAGGGTTCTTCAGCCATGAAAATCGCTCTGAGACACCAAAACGGTGAGTAATAGTCAATGATACGGGCCAAATCGGCCAAAACTGCGAGTGTTGATGACCGACACGTAAATGCACCCCCAGTGTTTGTCAATCGTGGAAATCGCTCCTAGACCCCATGAAACGGGCCAGAATAGGCCAAAATGGCGAGTGTTGATGAACGAATTATAAGGGCACCCTAAGGTTCAGCAACCATGAAAATCGTTTCGGGACCCCAAAACGTTGAGTAATAGTCCACGATACGGGCCAGTATCGGGCAAAACTACGAGTGTTGATGACTGACACGTAAACGCACCTCGGGGATCGTAAATTGTGGAAATCACTCCGGGAGCCAAAACGGTGAGTAATAGCCCATGAAACGTGCCAAAAGCGGCCAAAACTATGAGTGTTCATGACCGACAGGTATGCGCACCTTGGTGTTCAACAACTATGGAAATCACTTTGGGAACCCAAAACAGTGAGTAATAGTCCAAGAAACGGGCCAGAATCGCCCAAAACTATGATTGTTGATGATTGTTGATGACCATGAAACGGGCCAGAATCGGCCAAAACTACGAGTGTTGATGACCGACACGTAAGCGCACCTTGGGGTTCAACAACTATGGAAATCACTTTGGGAACCCAAAACAGTGAGTAATAGTCCAAGAAACGGGCCAGAATCGCCCAAAACTACGATTCTTGAGAACCGACACGTAATCGCACCTTGGGGATCGACAACCATCGAAATCGCTTTGGGGCCCCAAAACGGTGAGTAATAGTCCACGAAATTGGTTAGAATCGACAAAAACCACGAGTATTGGTGACCGACACGAAAACGCACCCCGGGGTTCATCAATCATGGAAATCACTTCGGGACTCCAAAACTGAGTAATAGTCCAAGAAACGTGCGAGAATCGACCCAAACTGCGAGTCTTGACGACCAAAACATAAGCACACCTTGGGGTTCGACAACCATGGAAATCGCTTTGGGACCCCAAAACAGTGAGTTTTGATGACCGACACGTAAACGTACCCCGGCATTCTTCAATCACGGAAATCACTCCGGGACCACGAAACTATGAGTAATAGTACAAGAAATGGGCCAGAATCGGCCCAAACTGCGACTATTGATGGTCGACACGTAAGCGCACCTTGGGTTTTAACAACCATCGAAATCGTTTTGGAACCCCAAAACGGTGAGTAAACGCACCTTGGGGATCGTTAATCGTCGAAATCACTACGGGACTTCAAAGCGGTGAGCCCACGAAATAGTCTAGAATCGGCCGAAACTGCGAGTTTTGATGACGAACATGTAAACGCACCTCGGGGATTGTTAATCATGGAAATCACTCCAGGCCCCCAAGACGGTGAGTTAAACGGGCCACAATCGGCCAAAACGGCAATTGCTGATGAATGACACGTAAGCGCACCTTGTGGGTCAGCAACCTTGAAAATCACTCCGGGACCCCCAAACGCTGAGTAATTGTCGACGAAACGGGCCAGATTAGGCCAAAACGGTAAGTAACAGCCCATGAAACAGGCCAGAATCGCCCAAAACGGCGAGTGATGATGAACCACACATAAGCGCACCTTGTGGTTCAACAACCATGAAAATCACTCCGGGGCCCAAAAATGGTGAGTAATAGTCCACGAAATGGGCCAGAATCGGCCAAAACTGTGAGTGTTGATGACCGATGCGAAAACGCACCCTAGGGTTCATCAGCCATGAAAATCGCTCTGAGACACAAAACAGTGAGTAATAGTCCATGATACGGGCCAAATCGGCCAAAACTGTGAGTGTTGATGACCGACACGTAAACGCACCCCCAGTGTTTGTCAATCATGGAAATTGCTCCTAGACCCCATGAAACGGGCCAGAATAGGCCAAAACGGCGAGTGTTGATGACTGATAACCCTCAACCGTAAGGGATCGAGATAGTCTTCGCGGGTAAGAATAACCCAATTTATTGATTCGACACACGGGGAGCCAAAGAGTATTTATAAGCTTTAACAGTTGAGTTGTCAATTCAACCGCACCTGAAATATACTAACTTGCAACAAAAGATAAGTGGTAACAGTGATATGATAGTGATGATAGTAATAGTAAAAGTAAACAGCAAAAGTAAATAGTAGTAGTAAATGGCAGAAGTAGCAACTTGTGACAGGCAAGGTTGAAAATACTGTAGGCTAGGGAGATGGATGGTTGGGCGTTGCATGGATGAGATAGATTCCAACTTGGGGCACGGCACACAGAAAAGTAACGATCATCTAGGCAAATATCAAACATTAGGCATGTATCCCGTATGTAGTTGTACGTGCTTGCAATAAGAACTTGCACAACATCTTTTGTCCTACCATCCCGCTACGAACGGGGCCAAAAGGAACTAATGGATATTAAGGTGCTCCTGTCAAAGAGCACCGGAACAAAGCAATGAACTCAATGGATACATGTAATCCTCAAACTACGGACCATCCCCTTTGGTGTCCCAAGCTGTCACTTTTGGGATCGCCGGTTCCGAACCATAACAGGTGCATACAACTCATAGATAGGATCAAGAACACAAATATATTCATGCAAACACATATGGTTCAGATCTGAAATCATGGCACTCGGGCCCTAAGTGTCAAGCATTAAGAATAACAAGTTGTAGCAAAGATGATAAACACCATACTAGATGATAGGCAACATGCCCCCAACAATCTGACGAACTATTACATGATCTAACTCATCCAATCCCTACCATCCCCTTCGCCTACAGCAAGGAAATTACTCACACATGAAGGGGGAAGTCATGGAGGGATGATGGAGTGGTGATGATGATGACGATGGCGACGATCTCCCCTCTCCGGAGGCCAAATCAGCCTCCAGATTAGCCCTCCCGAAGAAGAACAGAGGGTGGCGGCGGCTCCGCGACGAAAAACAGCAAAAGAACTTCCGATCTGGGGTTTCTGCGTCGGGAGGAAAAATACAGGCTAAAGTAGGGCACCAGGGGGTGTGGGGCCCACCCAGGCGCCCCCCCGGCGCGGCCCAGGGGGGGGGGCGCGCCCACAGGGCGCCTGGGCTCCTCCTGGCCTCCCTCTGGCCCCACTTCTGGCATTTTGTTTCTTCGGGTGCGTGGATTTTTCGTGGATTTTTCTGAGATGCTTAAAAATCCGTTTTCCTGCACACAAATAAACCATACAGGCAGCTCTGCTGAAAACAGCGTCAGTCCGGGTTAGTTTAGTCCAAATCAAGCAAGAATGAGGTCAAAACAATATCAAAAGTGTTTGGAAAAGTAGATACGTTTTAGACGTATCAACTCCCCAAGCTTGGCATATTGCTTCTCCTCAAGCAATTTAGTTCAACGAACTGGACGCGACAAAGAAAACTTTGACAAACTCTTTTGCTTCATTAGATGTATATAAGCATGTACTACGAAAAGAGTTCAACAAGTATTAAGACAGTACTTATGAGAACAATGCAAGGAGCAATCCTTCTTTCAGGTGACCAGTCACAAATAATTAAGAGTAAACAATATATTACCGAAAATCAAGACAAGATCACATTGCACATAGCTTGAGCATATTAAGGTGGTATCTCGCTAGCCTCCATGAGTGAAGCAAAACATAAATGCAGAGACTCCTCCAGAGTTTTAAAGGAGACTAGAACTAAGAATTTCAGAATAAATCATATCACAAGTATGCAGAAGACAATGTAATACTTTGGGACAATGCACATTACACTCAGAATGACAATTATGCTCTCCTAGTCAGTACTTTGAAGAAAGAAGATGAGACTCTCGAACCGTGGCTTTTATTGGCAAAGTTGAAAACCCGTGATCGGAAACAAAAACTAAACATGTACCAGAGCTCTTGGTTTTAAAAACAGAAGTAAATATGTTTTTGGAAGGTGCATATTTCGTCAACGAATGCTAGCAGATAACTCAATCACTTTTTAAGCTAGACAAGTCTCGAGGAACGGCTCCCGCATGAGGACGATCACATCCTCTTAATTTCCTTTGTTTATCACTACCAAAGTTTTCTGATTTCTCATGAACAAAGCGTGAAGGAGGGTTCGTTTGTTATATTATCTTTTTGAGCCGGGCGCACTCAATGCCAGTTCCTTTTCATATTAGGGGTTTGCACATTATGCATGCAATCCAGGGGTGAAACTTGTCCAACTTAAAGAGATCATGAATTAACTACTACTTCCTCATGAGCTAAAACATAGGCACAAAAAGAGAAATGCTTTTGATTAATTTCGAGATGGTACATGAAAGTCTTTGTTAGGAATGGCAGGTAAATACCATATATAGGAAGGTATAGTGAACTCATATGGCATAAAAGGTTTAAGGGTTTTGGATGCACAAGCAGTCATTCCGCTTAGTACGGGTGGAGGTTTAGCAAAAGACTGGGAAGCGACCAACTAGAGAGCAATAACGGTCATAATCATGCAGAGCGACAAAGCAACATTGAATCGGGCATGAAAGTGATATAACGATTCTAAAACTCAAAGATCATCAAGGCAAATTAGACTTTTTAGTCTTAAACATGTGTAAGCATGTGCCAAGTCAATCCAAAAATTCTCTAAAGGGAAATACCACCCTAGTATGCCAGACTATGAACAGTGCGATGCATGTAGATCATTTCAATAACACATTATATACTCTAGTTATTGGAGACTAGCCACAAGGAAAGCATGAACCACTGGAAGAGCATTGTAAACATAGCACTATGTCGCTACAAGCTGGTCTCTAGATCATAAGTACAGGCATATGTACAAAAGTAGAAACGATAAGAGTTCATACCGGTCTTCCTTGTTGCTTCCTTTCAGTCGATCTTCGTCATTACTGCTTGTCACTTGCACGATCGAACGTAGGAAATATAATCAAATGCCATCACGGACTCGAGCTGATCTCTGAAAACAAAGCAAACTAAAGAGGGAAAAGAAATCTTTTTGAGTTTTTTCAAAAGTTGAAAAAAAGCAGAAGAAAGAGAAAATCTTTTTGTTGTTTTTGCAAATAGAGGAATAAAGAAGAATGGGCAAAAACTTCGAAAAGATCAAAGCGAATAAAACGGATAATACAATGAAAAAGTGAGAAGGGCACGTACTCCCCCAAGCTTAGGCTTTTGGCCTAAGTTGGAAGCAGCTACTGCCCCCAGGAGCCTCCTCCTCCAGGGGTATTGTGGTGAGACAAAGGGTCGTAGAAGGATGAAGGCGCGTATACCGAACTCCTCGGAGTCTCCCACGAGGAAGGTTCCGAGCGCCAAACAGAGGAAGACCCTTCACCGTGCCTCTCCTCGTCGGGCACAACCCCCTCCATGGGGTTATGGAACTGATGCTGGACCATGAACTCATCGAACTGGACAACATCAAAGGACCATCCGTTCATGCGAGAAAAATCAAACAAAAGAGGTGCAGGTAGACGGATCTCGCGTTCCGCGGTAGTTCCGAAACGCAAGATATAAACAAGGTTATCAAGCTCAGAACCCATGGTAACAAACTTATGCCTTTTCATAGCAGCAAGATCAAAGCTTAAATAAGTAAAAGGGGTATCATCAGGGTGTGGGGTGCCACCAAGATGCTCTAAGATAAGTGTGGCATAAATGCCACCATATAAGTCCCCCTTGATACCATTCATAGCAAGGCGTCGAGCAATTAAGGCACCAATATTATAATCAGACCTCGCTGAGAGGGCTGCTGCCAGGATAGCAATATCCGGAGCAGAAATGCTGCTCGTGTTGTCACGAGCTAACACCCCTCTAGCAATATAATATGCAAAATACCTGAGGTGAGGAAACAAGATGCTGGAGATCTTCGACCGATGAATATTCCTCGTACCCATGCTGCAGAGAGAGTTGATGACGGTTTTCAGCTCGGAGGGCTGAGTGGCCATCCTTGCCGTCCTCCCAACGTTCGGCACACCTATTACTTCATAAAAATTTCCCAGAGTCATGGTGATAAGATCATTATAAATTTTAAACTCAATAGCACCTGAATCAGGATTATATCTAAAACTGTTAATGAAACCGGAGGTGAGTTTCTGATACTGAGTAACACGGCTCGTGACGAGTCGTGTCAAACCTGCATTAGCACAAAGATTATAAAACTCATCCTTGATTCCCGCAGCTTCCATGAATTCATCACATGGAAATGTCATCGCACGTGCTGGACTTTGTGTCTTCCAACAACTCCAGGGGCACATGATCTTCATTATAGCTCACCCTAGCAGTCGATGGTGAAGCTGCGGCTCTAGTGACTCGATCGGAGTGTGCGGGCCTCCTCTTCTCAAGCCATCCTTTTGCCCTTCCTAACAAACTCATTTCTGAAATTTTTTACGATTTACAAAAACGAGGATTAAAACAAAGTGAGCTAAGGCAAACTACTCAACTCACTTGCCCAAGGCATAAACTTGTATCAAAACTTGGAAAATTACTTTCTACACATGCATGCAAGCTCATCTATACAGCACCAAGAACTACTAAATACTCACAAATTAGGCCACCAATCAAAAATCTAATTGGAGGGGTGGAGGAGTCACATACCAGGGAGTATTTGCTCAAAATTTCAGCTCAAATGATGGGCTGTAGAGAGAGATCGAAGAATCGCCCCCAAGAACAGCAAGAACAGCAAGAACAAGTCTAGAACTCGGGTTTCTGGAAAAAGAGAGAGAGAGGGGAAGAAGAAGTACCTGGAGGGGGGTCCCGTGGGCCCCAGGCGCCCTGTGGGCGCGGCCAGGGGCTGGGCCGCGCCAGCTGGCCGCCTGGGCCACTGGTGGCCCCCCTGGCTGGCCCCAGGACTTTCCGGGTCTCTCCCGTTGTGGAAATTTTTAATATAATTTTTCTGGAATTATTCTGAAAACTTCACTGTTGAAAATTTTTCGAGGTTCAAAAAGCTGCGAAACTCTCTAAAAACTTGAAGCAGTTAGTAGTATTGTCAAGCTTCAAAAACATAGATACTTGGTACAACAAGTATGACAACACTAAAAACAAATAAAAACATAGAAAGCTCAACTTTTTATCCATATAAAACACGTTCACTAGTAAGGTTGATCAAGTCTTACCAACAAACAAGCGATATATGGAGCAAAAAGTCTCACCTCCTACGAAGTAATCACTGAACTTTTACCTTGATGGACATTGTCCCTACCATGATAGTTTTGTATTTGTGAGGCACATGTAGTGGACAGTCCCATTCTCCAATTTTCAGGGTCTCGATATTCTCTATAGAGTTGAGGGCATGCCTCCTGTCGGTCTTCTTTGGAAAATATACCGTGTGTTCTTTATCATTCACATGAAAGGTAACCTTCCCTTTGTTGCAATCAATAATAGCACCTGCGGTGTTAAGGAAAGGTCTACCAAGAATAATGGACATGCTCCCATCCTCGGGCATGTCAAGCACAACAAAATCAGTAAGAATTAAACAATTAGCAACTTCAACTGGAACATCCTCACAAATACCTATCGGAACAACGGTTGACTTGTCAGCCATCTGAAGGGAGATATCTGTAGGAATTAGTTTCTCTAAACAAAGCCTCTCGTAAAGAGAGAGAGGCATAACACTCACTCCCGCTCCAAGATCACATAAAGCAGTTTTGACATAATTATTCTTTATGGAGCAAGGGATGGTGGGTATACCTGGATCACCGAGCTTCTCAGGAATCTTTCCACTGAAAGAATAGTTAGCAAGCATAGTAGATATTGCATCATTAGGAACTTTTCTTTTGTTAGTGACAATATCATTCATATATTTTGAGTAAGGGAGTAACTTAATAGCATCAGTCAGTGGAATTTGAAGAAAAAGAGGTTTAATCCATTCACAAAACTTATTGTAATGCTCTTCTTCTTTAGATTTGATGGACTTACCTGGAAAGGGCATGGGTTTCTGTACCCATGGTTCTTTCTCCTTCCCATGTTTTCTTGCGATGAAGTCTTCTTTAGTGTACCTCTTACGTTTGTCAGGTGCTTCTTCTTCTCGAACTTCAGGCGGATCATTCTTCTCATTATCATTACCTTCAGGTTCAGCACCGTCTTCAGTCTCAGCATCGGAGATAGATACACTGTTGGGATCAATAGCTGGCTCTTCATTTGCAATAGGATCATTACAATTGTCAGTCTCTTTATGTTTCTTTTTCTTATTTGGAGAGACAACAATTTCTTCTTCCTGCATTTGAGAATCTTGCTCGATTCTCTTCGGATGTCCCTCTGGATAAAGAGGATCTTGAGTACTAGTTCCTCCTCGGGTCTTAATCCCAAAAGCCTGCAATTTATCTTGTTTGGTATTGTTAGCAAGCAAATCTCTTTGCACATTAGAAATTTGATCGAGCTGAGTTTGAACCATATGAAAATGCTTCACAAGACATTGAACATCATTAACTGTTCTATCTAAAACTCCAAGCAACTTTTTTATAGCAAGGGAATTATCATGCAACTGACTTTCTATCCTCTCATTAAAATGATTCTGTTTCATAATAAAATTATCAAACTCATCTGAACATTGATCAGGAGGCTTACCATGAGGGGTGTCACTTGCGTTGAAATCTAAAAGAGAGTGTACCTCTACCATAGGACGGTGAGTGGTAGGCTCACACAGCTTCTCAATAGGGGGTAGATTCTTCACGTCTTCAGCTTTAATACCTTTCTCTTTAATAGACTTCTTTGCTTCTCGCATATCCTCGGGGCTTAGAACAAACATGCCCCTCTTCTTTGTTGGTGGAGGTGGCTCAGGGACGGACCAATCTTCATGGTTTTTGGCAATCCTGCCCATTAAATCTTCCGCGTCGTCCGGTGTTCTTTTCCTGAAAACACAACCAGCACAACTGTCCAGATAGGACCTAGATTCATCAGTTAGACCAGCATAGAATATATCAATTAATTCATTCTTAGGAACTCCATGTCCTGGTCTAGCCTGAATCAAACCGCAGTACCTCCCCCAAGCTTTAGGAGGGAGTCATCCTGCAACTGTTTAAAATTATAAATTCTTTGTAAAGCAGCATGTTGCATATGAGCAGGAAAGTACTTATCAACAAAACAGTGAGCTAAGTCCTGAGGACTCTTAATAGAACCGCATGGGAGTGAATCATACCATGCTTTAGCACCTTCCTTCAAGGAGAAAGGAAGAAGCTTGGTCACATAAAAGTAGCGTATCTTCTCGTCTGTGGTAAACAGGCTACCTAGTTCACCAAGTTTAGTTAGGTGTGCAATAGCATCATCATTTTCTCTATCATAAAAGGGGTCAGCTTCAACCATAGGTATAAGTGAAAGATCAACAGAGAAATCAAAATCAGGATCATCAATGCATATAGGAGATGTAGCAAACTCAGGATTAGGAACGGTTTTGTTTTTCAAAGAGTGTTTTTCAAATATTTTCTTAATAGTTTCAGGGTCAGAGCCGGCAAATTCTGTCAGTTCCCTGCATAAATCTTCATCAAGTATATAGTAATCATCATCAAGGAGCCTCTCCTGGAGTTTACTCAAATCAAGATAATCATAAGTTTCACCAATACGGCAGCGAGTAACAGGAAGTTCAATTCCATATTTTTCAGCAGCAGCAGTAATTTGTTTCTCAAGAGCATAACCAAGCGAACTAATATCATCATCAAAAGTAGTAGAAGCATCATCGAGAGTATCAGACATAATAATAGATTCAGTAGGAGCATCATGTGGTGGTGGTGAGGCAAACTTACTCATAACAGAAGGTGAATCAAGCGTAGCACTAGTGCTCAGAGCAGTACCTCTTCTTGTAGTGGATCGTAAGATCGGAACCTTGGGGTCACCTTTCTTACCCATAGTGAATAAAGTGCAGCAGGTAGGATACCTCAAGTAGACTTGTAAATATTGCTATGCTCCCCGGCAACGGCGCCAGAAAACGGTACTTGATAACCCTCAACCGTAAGGGATCGAGATAGTCTTCGCGGGTAAGAATAACCCAATTTATTGATTCGAAACACGGGGAGCCAAAGAGTATTTATAAGCTTTAACAGTTGAGTTGTCAATTCAACCGCACCTGAAATATACTAACTTGCAACAAAAGATAAGTGGTAACAGTGATATGATAGTGATGATAGTAATAGTAAAAGTAAACAGCAAAAGTAAATAGCAGTAGTAAATGGCAGAAGTAGCAACTAGTGACAGGCAAGGTTTAAAATATTGTAGGCTAGGGAGATGGATGGTTGGGCGTTGCATGGATGAGATAGATTCCAACTTGGGGCGCGGCACACAGAAAAGTAACGATCATCTAGGCAAATATCAAACATTAGGCATGTATCCCGTATGTAGTTGTACGTGCTTGCAATAAGAACTTGCACAACATCTTTTGTCCTACCATCCCGCTACGAACGGGGCCAAAAGGAACTATTGGATATTAAGGTGCACCTGTCAAAGAGCACCGGAACAAAGCAATGAACTCAATGCATACATGTAATCCTCAAACTACGGACCATCCCCTTTGGTGTCCCAAGCTGTCACTTTTGGGATCGCCGGTTCCGAACCGTAACAGGTGCATACAACTCATAGATAGGATCAAGAACACATATATATTCATGCAAACACATATGGTTCAGATCTGAAATCATGGCACTCGGGCCCTAAGTGTCAAGCATTAAGAATAACAAGTTGTAGCAAAGATGATAAACACCATACTAGATGATAGGCAACATGCCCCCAACAATCTGACGAACTATTACATGATCTAACTCATCCAATCCCTACCATCCCCTTCGCCTACAGCAAGGGAATTACTCACACATGAAGGGGGAAGTCATGGAGGGATGATGGAGTGGTGATGATGATGACGATGGCGATGATCTCCCCTCTCCGGAGGCCAAATCAGCCTCCAGATTAGCCCTCCCGAAGAAGAACAGAGGGTGGCGGCGGCTCCGCGACGAAAAACAGCGAAAGAACTTCCGATCTGGGGTTTCTGCGTCGGGAGGAAAAATACGGGCTAAAGTAGGGCACCAGGGGGTGTGGGGCCCACCCAGGCGCCCCCCCGGCGCGGCCCAGGGGGGGGGGCGCCCTCAGGGCGCCTGGGCACCCCCTGGCCCCCCTCTGGCCCCACTTCTGGCATTTTGTTTCTTCGGGTGCGTGGATTTTTCGTGATTTTTCGTGGATTTTTCTGAGATGCTTAAAAGTCTGTTTTCCTGCACACAAATAAACCATACAGGCAGCTCTGCTGAAAACAGCGTCAGTCCGGGTTAGTTTAGTCCAAATCATGCAAGAATGAGGTCAAAACAATATCAAAAGTGTTTGGAAAAGTAGATACGTTTTAGACGTATTAATGACCGACACGTAAACGCACCTCGGGGATCGTTAATTGTGGAGATCGCTCCGGTAGCCTAAACGGTGAGTAATAGCCCATGAAACGTTCTAAAATCGGCCAAAACTACGAGTGTTGATGACCGACAGGTATGCGCACCTTGGTGTTGAACAACTATGGAAATCACTTTGGGAACCCAAAACAGTGAGTAGTAGTCCAAGAAACGGGCCAGAATTGCCCAAAACTACGATTCTTGATGATTGTTGATGACCATGAAATGGGCCAGAATCGGCCAAAACTACGAGTGTTGATGACCGACACGTAAGCGCACCTTGGGGTTCAACAACTATGGAAATCACTTTGGTAACCCAAAACAGTGAGTAATAGTCCAAGAAACGGGCCAGAATCGCTCAAAACTACGATTCTTGAGAACCGACACGTAATCGCACCTTGGGGATCGACAACCATCGAAATCGCTTTGGGGCCCCAAAACGGTGAGTAATAGTCCATGAAATTGGTTAGAATCGACAAAAACCGCGAGTATTGGTGACCGACACGAAAACGCACCCCGGGGTTCATCAATCATGGAAATCACTTCGGGACTCCAAAACTGAGTAATAGTCCAAAAAACGTGCCAGAATCGACCCAAACTACGAGTCTTGACGACCAAAACGTAAGCACACCTTGGGGTTCGACAACCATGGAAATCGCTTTGGGACCCCAAAACAGTGAGTTTTGATGACCGACACGTAAACGTACCCCGGCATTCTTCAATCACGGAAATCACTCTGGGACCACGAAACAATGAGTAATAGTACAAGAAATGGGCCAGAATCGGCCCAAACTGCAACTATTGATGGTCGACACGTAAGCGCACCTTGGATTTTAACAACCATCGAAATCGTTTTGGAACCCCAAAACGGTGAGTAAACGCACCTTGGGGATCGTTAATCGTCGAAATCACTCCGGGACTCCAAAGCGGTGAGCCCACGAAACAGTCTAGAATCGGTCGAAACTGCGAGTTTTGATGACGAACATGTAAACGCACCTCGGGGATTGTTAATCATGGAAATCACTCCAGGCCCCCAAAACGGTGAGTTAAACGGGCCACAATCGGCCAAAATGGCAATTGCTGATGAATGACACGTAAGCGCACCTTGTGGGTCAGCAACCTTGAAAATCACTCCGAGACCCCCAAACGCTGAGTAATTGTCGACGAAACGGGCCAGATTAGGCCAAAACGGTAAGTAATAGCTCATGAAACAGGCCAGAATCGCCCAAAACGGCGAGTGATGATGAACCACACGTAAGCGCACCTTGTGGTTCTACAACCATGAAAATCACTCCGGGGCCCAAAAATGGTGAGTAATAGTCCACGAAATGGGCCAGAATCGGCCAAAACTGTGAGTGTTGATGACCGATGCGAAAACGCACCCTAGGGTTCATCAGCCATGAAAATCGCTCTGAGACACAAAACAGTGAGTAATAGTCCATGATACGGGCCAAATCGGCCAAAACTGCGAGTGTTGATGACCGACACGTAAACGCACCCCCAGTGTTTGTCAATCGTGGAAATTGCTCCTAGACCCCATGAAACGGGCCAGAATAGGCCAAAACGGCGAGTGTTGATGACCGACACGTAAACGCACCTCGGGGATCGTTAATTGTGGAAATCGCTCCGGGAGCCAAAACGGTGAGTAATAGCCCATGAAACGTGCCAAAATCGGCCAAAACTACGAGTGTTGATGACCGACAGGTATGCGCACCTTGGTGTTCAACAACTATGGAAATCACTTTGGGAACCCAAAACAGTGAGTAATAGTCCAAGAAACAGGCCAGAATCGCCCTAAACTACGATTCTTGATGATTGTTGATGACCATGAAACGGGCCAGAATCGGCCAAAACTACGAGTGTTGATGACCGACACGTAAGCGCACCTTGGGGTTCAACAACTATGGAAATCACTTTGGGAACCCAAAACAGTGAGTAATTGTCCAAGAAACGGGCCAGAATCGCCCAAAACTACGATTCTTGAGAACCGACACGTAATCGGACCTTGGGGATCGACAACCATCGAAATCGCTTTAGGGCCCCAAAACGGTGAGTAATAGTCCACGAAATTGGTTAGAATCGACAAAAACCGCGAGTATTGGCGACCGACACGAAAACGCACCCCGGGGTTCATCAATCATGGAAATCACTTCGGGACTCCAAAACTGAGTAATAGTCCAAGAAACGTGCCAGAATCGACCCAAACTGCGAGTCTTGACGACCAAAACGTAAGCACACCTTGGGGTTCGACAACCATGGAAATCGCTTTGGGACCCCAAAACAGTGAGTTTTGATGACCGACACGTAAACGTACCCCGGCGTTCTTCAATCATGGAAATCACTCTGGGACCACAAAACAATGAGTAATAGTCCAAGAAACGGGCCATAATCGGCCCAAACTGCGATTGTTGACGACCGACATGTAAGCGCACCTTGGGTTTCAACAACCATGGAAATCGTTTTGGAACCCCAAAACGGTGAGTAAACGCACCTTCGGGATCGTTAATCGTGGAAATCACTCCGGGACTCCAAAGCGGTGAGCCCACGAAACAGTCCAGAATCGGCCGAAACTGCGAGTTTTGATGACGAACATGTAAACGCACCTCGGGGATTGTTAATCGTGGAAATCACTCCAGGCCCACAAAACGGTGAGTTAAACGGGCCACAATCGGCCAAAACGGCAATTGCTGATGAATGACACGTAAGTGCACCTTGTGGTTGAGCAACCTTGAAAATCACTCCGAGACCCCCAAACGCTGAGTAATTGTCGACGAAACGGGCCAGATTAGGCCAAAACGGTAAGTAATAGCCCATGATACAGGCCAGAATTTCCCAAAACGGCGAGTGATGATGAACCACACGTAAGCGCACCTTGTGGTTCAACAACCATGAAAATCACTCCGGGGCCCAAAAATGGTGAGTAATAGTCCACGAAATGGGCCAGAATCGGCCAAAATTGTGAGTGTTGATGACCGATGCGAAAACGCACCCTAGGGTTCATCAGCCATGAAAATCACTCTGAGACACAAAACAGTGAGTAATAGTCCATGATACGGGCCAAATCGGCCAAAACTGCGAGTGTTGATGACCGACACGTAAACGCACCCCCAGTGTTTGTCAATCGTGGAAATTGCTCCTAGACCCCATGAAACGGGCCAGAATAGGCCAAAACGGCGAGTGTTGATGAACGAAACGTAAATGCACCTCGGGGATCGTTAATTGTGGAAATCGCTCCGGGAGCCAAAACGGTGAGTAATAGCCCATGAAACGTGCCAAAATCGGCCAAAACTACGAGTGTTGATGACCGACACGTAAGCGCACCTCTACAACAATGGAAATCACTTTGGGAACCCAAAACAGTGAGTAATAGTCCAAGAAACGGGACAGAATCGTCCAAAACTACGATTCTTGATGACCGTTGATGACCATGAAACGGGCCAGAATCGGCCAAAACTACGAGTGTTGATGACCATGAAACGGGCCAGAATCGGCCGAAACTACGAGTGTTGATGACCGACACGTAAGCGCACCTTCGGGTTCAATAACTATGGAAATCACTTTCGGAACCCAAAACAGTGAGTAATAGTCCAAGAAACGGGCCAGAATCGCCCAAAACTACGATTCTTGATGACCAACACGTAATCGCACCTTGGGGATCGACAACCATCGAAATCGCTTTGGGGCACCAAAACGGTGAGTAATAGTCCATGAAATGGGTTAGAATCGACAAAAACCGTGATTATTGGTGACCGACACGTAAACGCACCCGGGGTTCGTAAATCATGGAAATCACTTCGGGACCCCAAAACTGAGTAATAGTCCAAGAAACGTGCCAGAATCGACCCAAACTGCGAGTCTTGACGACCATCACGTAAACACACCTTGCGGTTCGACAACCATGGAAATCGTTTTGGGACCCCAAAACAGTGAGTAATAGTCCACGAAACGGGTCAGAATCGACAAAAACGTGAGTTTTGATGACCGACACGTAAACGTACCCCAGCGTTCTTCAATCATGGAAATCACTTCGGGACCACAAAACAATGAGTAATAGTCCAAGAAACGGGCCATAATCGGCCCAAACTGCGACTGTTGACGACCGACATGTAAGCGCACCTTGGGTTTCAACAACCATGGAAATCGTTTTGGAACTCCAAATCGGTGAGTAAACGCACCTTCGGGATCGTTAATCGTGGAAATCACTCCGGGACTCCAAAGCGGTGAGCCCACGAAACAGTCCAGAATCGGCCGAAACTGCGAGTTTTGATGACGAACATGTAAACGCACCGCGGGGATTGTTAATCGTGGAAATCACTCCAGGCCCACAAAACGGTGAGTTAAACGGGCCACAATCGGCCAAAACGGCAATTGCTGATGAATGACACGTAAGCGCACCTTGTGGTTGAGCAACCTTGAAAATCACTCGGAGACCCCCAAACGCTGAGTAATTGTCGATGAAACGGGCCAGAATCGGCCAAAACGGTAAGTAATAGCCCATGAAACAGGCCAGAATTGCCCAAAACGGCGAGTAATGATGAACCACACATAAGCGGACCTTGTGGTTCAACAACCATGAAAATCACTCCGAGACCCAAAAAAGGTGAGTAATAGTCTACGAAATGGGCCAGAATCGGCCAAAACTATGAGTGTTGATGACCGATGCGAAAACGCACCCTAGGGTTCATCAACCATGAAAATCGCGCTAAGACACCAAAACAGTGAGTAATAATCCATGATATGGGCCAAATCGGCCAAAACTGCTAGTGTTGCTGACCGACACGTAAACGAACCCCCAGTGTT
Organism: Secale cereale; assembly: GCA_902687465.1. Classification (NCBI taxonomy): domain Eukaryota; kingdom Viridiplantae; phylum Streptophyta; class Magnoliopsida; order Poales; family Poaceae; genus Secale; species Secale cereale. Next base: position 138,739,853 of record LR738716.1, read on the forward strand.
TGTCAATCGTGGAAATCGCTCCTAGACCCCATGAAACGGGCTAGAATAGGCCAAAACGGCGAGTGTTGATGAACGACACGTAAGGGCACCATAGGGTTCAGCAACCATGAAAATCGTTTTGGGACCCCAAAACGTTGAGTAATAGTCCACGATACGGGCCAGAATCATGCAAAACTACGAGTGTTGATGACCGACACGTAAACGGACCTCGGGGATCGTTAATTGTGGAAATCGCACCGGGAGCCAAAACGTTGAGTAATAGCCCATGAAACGTGCCAAAATCAGCCAAAACTACGAGTGTTGATGACCGACACGTAAGCGCACCTTGGTGTTCAACAACAATGGAAATCACTTTGGGAACCCAACACAGTGAGTAATAGTCCAAGAAACGGGCCAGAATCGCCCAAAACTACGATTCTTGATGACCGACACGTAATCGTACCATGGGGATCGACAACCATCAAAATCGCTTTGGGCCCCAAAACGGTGAGTAATAGTCCACGAAATGGGTTAGAATCGACAAAAACCATGAGTATTGGTGACCGACACGTAAACACACCCCGGGGTTCGTCAATCATGGAAATAAATTCGGGACCCCAAAACTGAGTAATAGTCCAAGAAACGTGCCAGAATCGACCCAAACTGCGAGTCTTGACGACCAACACGTAAGCACACCTTGCGGTTCGACAACCATGGAAATCGCTTTGGGACCCCAAAACAGTGAATAATAGTCCACGAAACGGGTCAGAATCGACAAAAACGTGAGTTTTGATGACCGACACGTAAACGTACCCCGGCGTTCTTCAATCATGGAAATCACTCCGGGACCACAAAACAATGAGTAATAGTCCAAGAAACGGGCCATAATCGGCCCAAACTGCGACTGTTGACGACCGACATGTAAGCGCACCTTGGGTTTCAACAACCATGGAAATCGTTTTGGAACCCCAAAACGGTGAGTAAACGCACCTTCGGGATCGTTAATCGTGGAAATCACTCCGGGACTCCAAAGCGATGAGCCCACGAAATAGTCCAGAATCGGCCGAAACTGCGAGTTTTGATGACGAACATGTAAACGCACCTCGGGGATTGTTAATCGTGGAAATCACTCCAGGCCCACAAAACGGTGAGTTAAACGGGCCACAATCGGCCAAAACGGCAATTGCTGATGAATGACACGTAAGCGCACCTTGTGGTTGAGCAACCTTGAAAATCACTCCGAGACCCCCAAACGCTGAGTAATTGTCGATGAAACGGGCCAGAATCGGCCAAAACGGTAAGTAATAGCCCATGAAACAGGCCAGAATTGCTCAAAACGGCGAGTAATGATCAACCACATATAAGCGGACCTTGTGGTTCAACAACCATGAAAATCACTCCGAGACCCAAAAAAGGTGAGTAATAGTCTACGAAATGGGCCAAAATCGGCCAAAACTATGAGTGTTGATGACCGATGCGAAAACGCACCCTAGGGTTCATCAACCATGAAAATCGCGCTAAGACACCAAAACAGTGAGTAATAATCCATGATATGGGCCAAATCGGCCAAAACTGCTAGTGTTGATGACCGACACGTAAACGAACCCCCAGTGTTTGTCAATCGTGGAAATCGCTCCTAGACCCCATGAAACGGGCTAGAATAGGCCAAAACGGCGAGTGTTGATGAACGACACGTAAAGGCTCCATAGGGTTCAGCAACCATGAAAATCGTTTTGGGACCCCAAAACGTTGAGTAATAGTCCACGATACGGGCCAGAATCATGCAAAACTACGAGTGTTGATGACCGACACGTAAACGGACCTCGGGGATCGTTAATTGTGGAAATTGCTCCGGGAGCCAAAACGGTGAGTAATAGCCCATGAAATGTGCCAAAATCGGCCAAAACTACGAGTGTTGATGACCGACACGTAAGCGCACCTTGGTGTTCAACAACAATGGAAATCACTTTGGGAACCAAACACAGTGAGTAATAGTCCAAGAAACGGGCCAGAATCGCCCAAAACTACGATTCTTGATGACCGACACGTAATCGTACCATGGGGATCGACAACCATCAAAATCTCTTTGGGCCCCAAAACGATGAGTAATAGTCCACGAAATGGGTTAGAATCGACAAAAACCGTGAGTATTGGTGACCGACACGTAAACACACCCCGGGGTTCGTCAATCATGGAAATAACTTCGGGACCCCAAAACTGAGTAATAGTCCAAGAAACGTGCCAGAATCGACCCAAATTGCGAGTCTTGACGACCAACACGTAAGCACACCTTGGGGTTCGACAACCATGGAAATCGCTTTGGGACCCCAAAACAGTGAGTAATAGTCCATGAAACGGGTCAGAATCGACAAAAAATGTGATTTTTGATGACCGACACGTAAACGTACCCCGGCGTTCTTCAATCATGGAAATCACTCCGGGACCACAAAACAATGAGTAATAGTCCAAGAAACGGGCCAGAATCTGCCCAACCTGCGACTGTTGATGACCGGCACATAAGCGCACCTTGGGTTTCAACAACCATGGAAATCGTTTTGGAACCCCAAAACGGTGAGTAAACGCACCTTGGGGATAGTTAATCATGGAAATCACTCCGGCACTCCAAAGCGGTGAGCCCACGAAACAGTCCAGAATCGGCCGAAACTGCGAGTGATGAAGAACATGTAAACGCACCTCGGGGATTGTTAATCGTGGAAATCGCTCCAGGCCCCCAAAACGGTGAGTTAAACGGGCCACAATCGGCCAAAACGGTAATTGCTGATGAATGACACGTAAGCACACCTTGTGGTTCAGCAACCTTGAAAATCACTCTGAGGCCCCCAAACGTGAGTAATTGTCGACGAAACGGGCCAGAATAGGCCAAAACGGTAAGTAATAGCCCATGAAACAGGCCAGAATCGCCCAAAACGGCTTGTGATGATGAACCACACGTAAGCGCACCTTGTGGTTCAACAACCATGAAATTCACTCCGGGGCCCAAAAATGGTGAGTAATAGTCCACGAAATGGGACATAATCGACCAAAATTGTGAGTGTTGATGACCGATGCGAAAACGCACCCTAGGGTTCATCAGCCATGAAAATCGCTCTGAGACACAAAACAGTGAGTAATAGTCCATGATACGGGCCAAATCGGCCAAAACTGCGAGTGTTGATGACCGACACGTAAACGCACCCCCAGTGTTTGTCAATCATGGAAATTGCTCCTAGACCCCATGAAACGGGCCAGAATAGGCCAAAACGGCGAGTGTTGATGAACGAAACGTAAACGCACCTCGGGGATCGTTAATTGTGGAAATCGCTCCGGGAGCCCAAACGGTGAGTAATAGCCCATGAAACGTGCCAAAATCGGCCAAAACTACGAGTGTTGATGACCGACACGTAAGCGCACCTCTACAACAATGGAAATCACTTTGGGAACCCAAAACAGTGAGTAATAGTCCAAGAAACGGGACAGAATCGTCCAAAACTACGATTCTTGATTACCGTTGATGACCATGAAACGGGCCCGAATCGGCCAAAACTACGAGTGTTGATGACCATGAAACGGGCCAGAATCGGCCGAAACTACGAGTGTTGATGACCGACACGTAAGCGCACCTTCGGGTTCAATAACTATGGAAATCACTTTCGGAACCCAAAACAGTGAGTAATAGTCCAAGAAACGGGCCAGAATCGCCCAAAACTACGATTCTTGATGACCAACACGTAATCGCACCTTGGGGATCGACAACCATCGAAATCGCTTTGGGGCCCCAAAACGGTTAGTAATAGTCCATGAAATGGGTTAGAATCGACAAAAACCGTGATTATTGGTGACCGACACGTAAACGCACCCGGTGTTCGTAAATCATGGAAATCACTTCGGGACCCCAAAACTGAGTAATAGTCCAAGAAACGTGCCAGAATCGACCCAAACTGCGAGTCTTGACGACCAACACGTAAACACACCTTGCGGTTCGACAACCATGGAAATCGCTTTGGGACCCCAAAACAGTGAGTAATAGTCCACGAAACGGGTCAGAATCGACAAAAACGTGAGTTTTGATGACCGACACGTAAACGTACCCCGGCGTTCTTCAATCATGGATATCACTTCGGGACCACAAAACAATGAGTAATAGTCCAAGAAACGGGCCATAATCGGCCCAAACTGCGACTGTTGACGACCGACATGTAAGCGCACCTTGGGTTTCAACAACCATGGAAATCGTTTTGGAACTCCAAATCGGTGAGTAAACGCACCTTCGGGATCGTTAATCGTGGAAATCACTCCGGGACTCCAAAGCGGTGAGCCCACGAAACAGTCCAGAATCGGCCGAAACTGCGAGTTTTGATGACGAACATGTAAACGCACCTCGGGGATTGTTAATCATGGAAATCACTCCAGGCCCACAAAACGGTGAGTTAAACGGGCCACAATCGGCCAAAACGGCAATTGCTGATGAATGTCACGTAAGCGCACCTTGTGGTTGAGCAACCTTGAAAATCACTCGGAGACCCCCAAACGCTGAGTAATTGTCGATGAAACGGGCCAGAATCGGCCAAAACGGTAAGTAATAGCCCATGAAACAGGCCAGAATTGCCCAAAACGGCGAGTAATGATGAACCACACATAAGCGGACCTTGTGGTTCAACAACCATGAAAATCACTCCGAGACCCAAAAAAGGTGAGTAATAGTCTACGAAATGGGCCAGAATCGGACAAAACTATGAGTGTTGATGACCGATGCGAAAACGCACCCTAGGGTTCATCAACCATGAAAATCGCGCTAAGACACCAAAACAGTGAGTAATAATCCATGATATGGGCCAAATCGGCCAAAACTGCTAGTGTTGATGACCGACACGTAAACGAACCCCCAGTGTTTGTCAATCATGGAAATCGCTCCTAGACCCCATGAAACGGGCTAGAATAGGCCAAAACGGCGAGTGTTGATGAACGACACGTAAGGGCACCATAGGGTTCAGCAACCATAAAAATTGTTTTGGGACCCCAAAACGTTGAGTAATAGTCCACGATACGGGCCAGAATCATGCAAAACTACGAGTGTTGATGACCGACACGTAAACGGACCTCGGGGATCGTTAATTGTGGAAATCGCTCCGGGAGCCAAAACGTTGAGTAATAGCCCATGAAACGTGCCAAAATCAGCCAAAACTACGAGTGTTGATGACCGACACGTAAGCGCACCTTGGTGTTCAACAACAATGGAAATCACTTTGGGAACCCAACACAGTGAGTAATAGTCCAAGAAACGGGCCAGAATCGCCCAAAACTACGATTCTTGATGACCGACACGTAATCGTACCATGGGGATCGACAACCATCAAAATCGCTTTGGGCCCCAAAACGGTGAGTAATAGTCCACGAAATGGGTTAGAATCGACAAAAACCGTGAGTATTGGTGACCGACACGTAAACACACCCCGGGGTTCGTCAATCATGGAAATAAATTCGGGACCCCAAAACTGAGTAAAAGTCCAAGAAACGTGCCAGAATCGACCCAAACTGCGAGTCTTGACGACCAACACGTAAGCACACCTTGCGGTTCGACAACCATGGAAATCGCTTTGGGACCCCAAAACAGTGAGTAATAGTCCACGAAATGGGTCAGAATCGACAAAAACGTGAGTTTTGATGACCGACACGTAAACGTACCCCGGCGTTCTTCAATCATGGAAATCACTCCGGGACCACAAAACAATGAGTAATAGTCCAAGAAACGGGCCATAATCGGCCCAAACTGCGACTGTTGACGACCGACATGTAAGCGCACCTTGGGTTTCAACAACCATGGAAATCGTTTTGGAACCCCAAAACGGTGAGTAAACGCACCTTTGGGATCGTTAATCGTGGAAATCACTCCGGGACTCCAAAGCGATGAGCCCACGAAACAGTCCAGAATCGGCCGAAACTGCGAGTTTTGATGACGAACATGTAAACGCACCTCGGGGATTGTTAATCGTGGAAATCACTCCAGGCCCACAAAACGGTGAGTTAAACGGGCCACAATCGGCCAAAACGGCAATTGCTGATGAATGACACGTAAGCGCACCTTGTGGTTGAGCAACCTTGAAAATCACTCCGAGACCCCCAAACGCTGAGTAATTGTCGATGAAACGGGCCAGAATCGGCCAAAACGGTAAGTAATAGCCCATGAAACAGGCCAGAATTGCTCAAAACGGCGAGTAATGATCAACCACACATAAGCGGACCTTGTGGTTCAACAACCATGAAAATCACTCCGAGACCCAAAAAAGGTGAGTAATAGTCTACGAAATGGGCCAAAATCGGCCAAAACTATGAGTGTTGAT
>LR738716.1:138789854-138805088 GCA_902687465.1 Secale cereale
TTGGGTTTCAACAACCATCGAAATCGTTTTGGAACCCCAAAACGGTGAGTAAACGCACCTTGGGGATCGTTAATCGTCGAAATCACTCCGGGACTCCAAAGCGGTGAGCCCACGAAACAGTCCAGAATCGGCCGAAACTGCGAGTTTTGATGACGAACATGTAAACGCAACTCAGGGATTGTTATTCGTGGAAATCGCTCCAGGCCCCCAAAACGGTGAGTTAAACGGGCCACAATCGGCCAAAACGGCAATTGCTGATGAATGACACATAAGCGCACCTTCTGGTTCAGCAACCTTGAAAATCACTCCGAGACCCCCAAACGCTGAGTAAGTGTCGACGAAACGGGCCGGAATAGGCTAAAATGGTAAGTAATAGCCCATGAAACAGGACAGAATCGCCCAAAACGGCGAGTGATGATGAACCACACGTAAGCGCACCTTGCGGTTCAACAACCATAAAAATCACTCCGGGGACCAAAAATGGTGAGTAATAGTCCACGAACTGGGCCAGAATCGGCCAATACTGTGAGTGTTGATGACCGATGCGAAAACGCACCCTAGGGTTCATCAGCCATGAAAATTGCTCTGAGACACCAAAACGGTGAGTAATAGTCCATGATACGGGCCAAATCGGACAAAACTGCGAGTGTTGATGACCGACACGTAAACGCACCCCCAGTGTTTGTCAATCGTGGAAATCGCTCCTAGACCCTATGAAACGGGCCAGAATAGGCCAAAACGGCGATTATTGATGAACGAACGTAAGGCCACCCTTGGGTTCAGCAACCAAGAAAATCGTTTCGGGACCCCAAAACGTTGAGTAATAGTCCACGAGAATCGGGCAAAACTACGAGTGTTGATGACCGACACGTAAACGCACCTCGGGGATCGTTAATTGTGGAAATCACTCCGGGAGCCAAAACGGTGAGTAATAGCCCATGAAACGTGCCAAAATCGGCCAAAACTACGAGTGTTGATGACCGACACGTATGCGCACGTTGGTGTTCAATAACTATGGAAATCACTTTGGTAACCCAAAACAGGGAGTAATAGTCCAAGAAACGGGCCAGAATCGCCCAAAACTACGATTCTTGATGATTGTTGATAACCATGAAACGGGACAGAATCGGCCAAAACTACGAGTGTTGATGACCGACACGTAAGCGCACCTTGGGGTTCAACAACTATGAAAATCACTTTCGGAACCCAAAACAGTGAGTAATAGTCCAAGAAACGGGCCAGAATCGCCCAAAACTACGATTCTTGATGACCGACACGTAATCGCACCTTGGGGATCGACAACCATCGAAATCGCTTTGGGGCCCCCAAAACGGTGAGTAATAGTCCACGAAATGGGTTAGAATCGACAAAAACCACGAGTATTGATGACCGACACGAAAACGCACCCCGGGGTTCGTCAATCATGGAAATCACTTCGGGACCCCAAAACTGAGTAATAGTGCAAGAAACGTGCCAGAATCGACCCAAACTGCGAGTCTTGACGACCAAAACGTAAGCACACCTTGGGGTTCGACAACCATGGAAATCGCTTTGGGACCCCAAAACAGTGAGTTTTGATGACCGACACGTAAACGTACCCCGGCATTCTTCAATCATGGAAATCACTCTGGGACCACAAAACAATGAGTAATTGTCCAAGAAATGGGCCAGAATCGGCCCAAACTGCGACTGTTGATGACCAACACGTAAGCGCACCTTGGGTTTCAACAACCATCGAAATCGTTTTGGAACCCCAAAACGGTGAGTAAACGCACCCCCAGTGTTTGTCAATCGTGGAAATCGCTCCTAGACCCCACGAAACGGGCCAGAATAGGCCAAAACGGCGAGTATTGATGAACGACACGTAAGGGCACCCTTGGGTTCAGCAACCAAGAAAATCGTTTCGGGACCCCAAAACGTTGAGTAATAGTCCACGATACGGGCCAGAATCGGGCAAAACAACGAGTGTTGATGACCGACACGTAAACACACCTCGGGGATCGTTAATTGTAGAAATCACTCCGGAAGCCAAAACGGTGAGTAATAGCCCATGAAACGTGCCAAAATCGGCCAAAACTACGAGTGTTGATGACCGACACGTATGCGCACGTTGGTGTTCAACAACTATGGAAATCACTTTGGGAACCCAAAACAGTGAGTAATAGTCCAAGAAACGGGCCAGAATCGCCCAAAACTACGATTCTTGATGATTGTTGATGACCATGAAACGGGCCAGAATCGGCCAAAACTACGAGTGTTGATGACCGACACGTAAGCGCACCTTGGGGTTACACAACTATGGAAATCACTTTGGGAACCCAAACCAGTGAGTAATAGTCCAATAAACGGGCCAGAATAGCCCAAAACTACGATTCTTGATGACCGACACGTAATCGCACCTTGGGGATCGACAACCATCGAAATCGCTTTGGGGTCCCCAAAACGGTGAGTAATAGTCCACGAAATGGGTTACAATCGACAAAAACCACGAGTATTGGTGACCGACACGAAAACGCACCCCGGGGTTCGTCAATCATGGAAATCACTTCGGGACCCCAAAACTGAGTAATAGTGCAAGAAACGTGCCAGAATCGACCCAAACTGCGAGTCTTGACGACCAAAACGTAAGCACACCTTGGGGTTCGACGACCATGGAAATCGCTTTGGGACCCCAAAACAGTGAGTTTTGATGACCGACACGTAAACGTACCCCGGCATTCTTCAATCATGGAAATCACTCCGGGACCACAAAACAATGAGTAATTGTCCAAGAAATGGGCCAGAATCGGCCCAGACTGCGACTGTTGATGACCAACACGTAAGCGCACCTTGGGGTTCAACAACTATGGAAATCACTTTGGGAACCCAAAACAGTGAGTAATAGTCCAAGAAACGGGCCAGAATCGCGCAAAACTACGATTCTTGATGACCGACACGTAATCGCACCTTGGGGATCGACAACCATTGAAATCGCTTTGGGGCCCCCAAAACGGTGAGTAATAGTCCACGAAATGGGTTACAATCGACAAAAACCACGAGTATTGGTGACCGACACGAAAACGCACCTCGGGGTTCGTCAATCCTGGAAATCACTTCGGGACCCCAAAACTGAGTAATAGTCCAAGAAACGTGCCAGAATCGACCCAAACTGCGAGTCTTGACGACCAAAACGTAAGCACACCTTGGGGTTAGAGGACCATGGAAATCGCTTTGGGACCCCAAAACATTGAGTTTTGATGACCGACACGTAAACGTACCCCGGCATTCTTCAATCATGGAAATCACTCCGGGACACAAAACAATGAGTAATAGTCCAAGAAATGGGCCAGAATCGGCCCAAACTGCGACTGTTGATGACCAACACGTAAGCGCACCTTGGGTTTCAACAACCATCGAAATCGTTTTGGAACCCAAAAACGGTGAGTAAACGCATCCCCAGTGTTTGTCAATCGTGGAAATCGCTCCTAGACCCCATGAAACGGGCCAGAATAGGCCAAAACGGCGAGTATTGATGAACGACACGTAAGGGCACCCTTGGGTTCAGCAACCAAGAAAATCGTTTCGGGACCCCAAAACGTTGAGTAATAGTCCACGATACGGGCCAGAATCGGGCAAAACTACGAGTGTTGATGACCGACACGTAAACGCACCTCGAGGATCGTTAATTGTGGAAATCACTCCGGGAGCAAAAACGGTGAGTAATAGCCCATGAAACGTGCCAAAATCGGCCAAAACTACGAGTGTTGATGACCGACACGTATGCGCACCTTGGTGTTCAACAACTATGGAAATCACTTTGGGAACCCAAAACAGTGAGTAATAGTCCAAGAAACGGGCCAGAATCGCCCAAAACTACGATTCTTGATGACCGACACGTAATCGCACCTTGGGGATCGACAACCATCGAAATCGCTTTGGGGCCCCCAAAACGGTGAGTAATAGTCCACGAAATGGGTTACAATCGACAAAAACCGCGAGTATTGGTGACCGACACGAAAACGCACCCCAGGGTTCATCAATCCTGGAAATCACTTCGGGGCCCCAAAACTGAGTAATAGTCCAAGAAACGTGCCAGAATCGACCCAAACTGCGAGTCTTGACGACCAAAACGTAAGCACACCTTGGGGTTCGACGACCATGGAAATCGCTTTGGGACCCCAAAACAGTGAGTTTTGATGACCGACACGTAAACGTACCCCAGCATTCTTCAATCATGGAAATCACTTCGGGACCACAAAACAATGAGTAATAGTCCAAGAAATGGGCCAGAATCGGCCCAAACTGCGACTGTTGATGACCAACACGTAAGCGCACCTTGGGTTTCAACAACCATCGAAATCGTTTTGGAACCCAAAAACGGTGAGTAAACACACCCCCAGTGTTTGTCAATCGTGGAAATCGCTCCTAGACCCCATGAAACGGGCCGGAATAGGGCAAAACGGCGAGTATTAATGAACGTCACGTAAGGGCACCCTTGGGTTTAGCAACCAAGAAAATCGTTTCGGGACCCCAAAACGTTGAGTAATAGTCCACGATACGGGCCAGAATCGGGCAAAACTACGAGTGTTGATGACCGACACGTAAACGCACCTCGAGGATCGTTAATTGTGGAAATCACTCCGGGAGCCAAAACGGTGAGTAATAGACCATGAAACGTGCCAAAATCGGCCAAAACTACGAGTGTTGATGACCGACACGTATGCGCACCTTGGTGTTCAACAACTATGGAAATCACTTTGGGAACCCAAAACAGTGAGTAATAGTCCAAGAAACGGGCCAGAATCGCCCAAAACTACGATTCTTGATGATTGTTGATAACCATGAAACGGGCCAGAATCGGCCAAAACTACGAGTGTTGATGACCGACACGTAAGCGCACCTTGGGGTTCAACAACTATGGAAATCACTTTCGGAACCCAAAACAGTGAGTAATAGTCCAAGAAACGGGCCAGAATCGCCCAAAACTACGATTCTTGATGACCGACACGTAATCGCACCTTGGGGATCGACAACCATCGAAATCGCTTTGGGGCCCCCAAAACGGTGAGTAATAGTCCACGAAATGGGTTAGAATCGACAAAAACCGCGAGTATTGGTGACCGACACGAAAACGCACCCCGGGGTTCGTCAATCATGGAAATCACTTCGGGACCCCAAAACTGCGAGTCTTGACGACCAAAACGTAAGCACACCTTGGGGTTCGACGACGATGGAAATCGCTTTGGCACCCCAAAACAGCGAGTTTTGATGACCGACACGTATACGTACCCCGGCATTCTTCAATCATGGAAATCACTCCGGGACCACAAAACAATGAGTAATAGTCCAAGAAATGGGCCAGAATCGGCCCAAACTGCGACTGTTGATGACGAGCACGTAAGCGCACCTTGGGTTTCAACAACCATCGAAATCGTTTTGGAACCCCAAAACGGTGAGTAAACGCACCCCTAGTGTTTGTCAATCGTGGAAATCGCTCCTAGACCCCATGAAACGGGCCAGAATAGGCCAAAACGGCGAGTATTGATGAACGACATGTAAGGGCACCCTTGGGTTCAGCAACCAAGAAAATCGTTTCGGAACCCCAAAACGTTGAGTAATAGTCCACGATACGGGCCAGAATCAGGAAAAACTACGAGTGTTGTTGACCGACACATAAACGCACCTCGGGGATCGTTATTTGTGGAAATCACTCCGGGAGCCAAAACGGCGAGTAATAGCCCATGAAACGTGCCAAAATCGGCCAAAACTACGAGTGTTGATGACCGACACGTATGCGCACGTTGGTGTTCAATAACTATGGAAATCACTTTGGGAACCCAAAACAATGAGTAATAGTCCAAGAAACGGGCCAGAATCGCCCAAAACTACGATTCTCGATGATTCTTGATAACCATGAAACGGGCCAGAATCGGCCAAAACTACGAGTGTTGATGACCGACACGTAAGCTCACCTTGGGGTTCAACAACTATGGAAATCACTTTCAGAACCCAAAACAGTGAGTAGTAGTCCAAGAAACGGGCCAGAATCCCCAATACTACTATTCTTGATGACCGACACGTAATCGCACCTTGGGGATCGACAACCACCGAAATCGCTTTGGGGCCCCCAAAACGGTGAGTAATAGTCCACGAAATGGGTTAGAATCGACAAAAACCGCGAGTATTGGTGACCGACACGAAAACGCACCCCGGGGTTCGTCAATCATGGAAATCACTTCGGGACCCCAAAACTAAGTAATAGTCCAAGAAACGTGCCAGAATCGACCCAAACTGCGAGTCTTGACGACCAAAACGTAAGCACACCTTGGGGTTCGACGACGATGGAAATCGCTTTGGGACCCCAAAACAGTGAGTTTTGATGACCGACACGTAAACGTACCCCGGCATTCTTCAATCATGGAAATCACTCCGGGACCACAAAACAATGAGTAATTGTCCAAGAAATGGGCCAGAATCGGCCCAAACTGCGACTGTTGATGACCAACACGTAAGCGCACCTTGGGTTTCAACAAACATCGAAATCATTTTGGAACCCCAAAACGGTGAGTAAACGCACCCCCAGTGTTTGTCAATCGTGGAAATCGCTCCTAGACCCCATGAAACGGACCAGAATAGGCCAAAACGGCGAGTATTGATGAACGACACGTAAGGGCACCCTTGGGTTCAGCTACCAAGAAAATCGTTTCGGGACCCCAAAACGTTGAGTAATAGTCCACGATACGGGCCAGAATAGGGCAAAACTACGAGTGTTGATGACCGACACGTAAACACACCTCGGGGATCGTTAATTGTGGAAATCACTCCGGGAGCCAAAACGGTGAGTAATAGCCCATGAAACGTGCCAAAATCGGCCAAAACTACGAGTGTTGATGACCGACACGTATGCGCACCTTGGTGTTCAACAACTATGGAAATCACTTTGGGAACCCAAAACAATGAGTAATAGTCCAAGAAACGGGCCAGAATCGCCCAAAACTACGATTCTTGATGATTGTTGATAACCATGAAACGGGCCAGAATCGCCCAAAACTACGAGTGTTGATGACCGACACGTAAGCTCACCTTGGGGTTCAACAACTATGGAAATCACTTTGGGAACCCAAAACAGTGAGTAATAGTACAAGAAACGGGCCAGAATCCCCAATACTACTATTCTTGATGACCGACACGTAATCGCACCTTGGGGATCGACAACCACCGAAATCGCTTTGGGGCCCCCAAAACGGTGAGTAATAGTCCACGAAATGGGTTAGAATCGACAAAAACCGCGAGTATTGGTGACCGACACGAAAACGCACCCCGGGGTTCGTCAATCATGGAAATCACTTCGGGACCCCAAAACTAAGTAATAGTCCAAGAAACGTGCCAGAATCGACCCAAACTGCGAGTCTTGACGACCAAAACGTAAGCACACCTTGGGGTTCGACGACGATGGAAATCGCTTTGGGACCCCAAAACAGTGAGTTTTGATGACCGACACGTAAACGTACCCCGGCATTCTTCAATCATGGAAATCACTCCGGGACCACAAAACAATGAGTAATTGTCCAAGAAATGGGCCAGAATCGGCCCAAACTGCGACTGTTGATGACCAACACGTAAGCGCACCTTGGGTTTCAACAACCATCGAAATCATTTTGGAACCCCAAAACGGTGAGTAAACGCACCCCCAGTGTTTGTCAATCGTGGAAATCGCTCCTAGACCCCATGAAACGGACCAGAATAGGCCAAAACGGCGAGTATTGATGAACGACACATAAGGGCACCCTTGGGTTCAGCTACCAAGAAAATCGTTTCGGGACCCCAAAACGTTGAGTAATAGTCCACGATACGGGCCAGAATAGGGCAAAACTACGAGTGTTGATGACCGACACGTAAACACACCTCGGGGATCGTTAATTGTGGAAATCACTCCGGGAGCCAAAACGGTGAGTAATAGCCCATGAAACGTGCCAAAATCGGCCAAAACTACGAGTGTTGATGACCGACACGTATGCGCACCTTGGTGTTCAACAACTATGGAAATCACTTTGGGAACCCAAAACAATGAGTAATAGTCCAAGAAACGGGCCAGAATCGCCCAAAACTACGATTCTTGATGATTGTTGATAACCATGAAACGGGCCAGAATCGCCCAAAACTACGAGTGTTGATGACCGACACGTAAGCTCACCTTGGGGTTCAACAACTATGGAAATCACTTTGGGAACCCAAAACAGTGAGTAATAGTACAAGAAACGGGCCAGAATCCCCAATACTACTATTCTTGATGACCGACACGTAATCGCACCTTGGGGATCGACAACCACCGAAATCGCTTTGGGGCCCCCAAAACGGTGAGTAATAGTCCACGAAATGGGTTAGAATCGACAAAAACCGCGAGTATTGGTGACCGACACGAAAACGCACCCCGGGGTTCGTCAATCATGGAAATCACTTCGGGACCCCAAAACTAAGTAATAGTCCAAGAAACGTGCCAGAATCGACCCAAACTGCGAGTCTTGACGACCAAAACGTAAGCACACCTTGGGGTTCGACGACGATGGAAATCGCTTTGGGACCCCAAAACAGTGAGTTTTGATGACCGACACGTAAACGTACCCCGGCATTCTTCAATCATGGAAATCACTCCGGGACCACAAAACAATGAGTAATTGTCCAAGAAATGGGCCAGAATCGGCCCAAACTGCGACTGTTGATGACCAACACGTAAGCGCACCTTGGGTTTCAACAACCATCGAAATCATTTTGGAACCCCAAAACGGTGAGTAAACGCACCCCCAGTGTTTGTCAATCGTGGAAATCGCTCCTAGACCCCATGAAACGGACCAGAATAGGCCAAAACGGCGAGTATTGATGAACGACACGTAAGGGCACCCTTGGGTTCAGCTACCAAGAAAATCGTTTCGGGACCCCAAAACGTTGAGTAATAGTCCACGATACGGGCCAGAATAGGGCAAAACTACGAGTGTTGATGACCGACACGTAAACACACCTCGGGGATCGTTAATTGTGGAAATCACTCCGGGAGCCAAAACGGTGAGTAATAGCCCATGAAACATGCCAAAATCGGCCAAAACTACGAGTGTTGATGACCGACACGTATGCGCACCTTGGTGTTCAACAACTATGGAAATCACTTTGGGAACCCAAAACAATGAGTAATAGTCCAAGAAACGGGCCAGAATCGCCCAAAACTACGATTCTTGATGATTGTTGATAACCATGAAACGGGCCAGAATCGGCCAAAACTACGAGTGTTGATGACCGACACGTAAGCGCACCTTGGGGTTCAACAACTATGGAAATCACTTTCGGAACCCAAAACAGTGAGTAATAGTACAAGAAACGGGCCAGAATCGCCCAAAACTACGATTCTTGATAACCGACACGGAATTGCACCTTGGGGATCGACAACCATCGAAATCGCTTTGGGGCCCCCAAAACGGTGAGTAATAGTCCTCGAAATGGGTTAGAATCGACAAAAACCGCGAGTATTGGTGACCGACACGAAAACGCACCCCGGGGTTTGTCAATCATGGAAATCACTTCGGGAACCCAAAACTGAGTAATAGTCCAAGAAACGTGCCAGAATCGACCCAAACTGCGAGTCTTGACGACCAAAACGTAAGCACACCTTGGGGTTCGACGACCATGGACATCGCTTTGGGACCCCAAAACAGTGAGTTTTGATGACCGAAACGTAAACGTACCCGGCATTCTTCACTCATGGAAATCACTCCGGGACCACAAACAATGAGTAATTGTCCAAGAAATGGGCCAGAATCGGCCCAAACTGCGACTGTTGATGACCAACACGTAAGCGCACCTTGGGTTTTAACAACCATCGAAATCGTTTTGGAACCCCAAAACGGTGAGTAAACGCACCCCCAATGTTTGTCAATCGTGGAAATCGCTCCTAGACCCCATGAAACGGACCAGAATAGGCCAAAACGGTGAGTATTGATGAACGACACGTAAGGGCACCCTTGGGTTCAGCAACCAAGAAAATCGTTTCGGGACCCGAAAACGTTGAGTAATAGTCCACGATATGGGCCTGAATCGGGCAAAACTACGAGTGTTGATGACCGACACGTAAACGCCCCTCGGGGATCGTTAATTGTGGAAATCACTCCGGGAGCCAAAACGGTGAGTAATAGCCCATGAAACGTGCCAAAATCGGCCAAAACTATGAGTATTGATGACCGGCATGTATGCGCACCTTGGTGTTCAACAACTATGGAAATCACTTTGGGAACCAAAAACAGTGAGTAATAGTCCAAGAAACGGGCCAGAATTGCCCAAAACTACGATTCTTGATGATTGTTGATGACCATGAAACGGGCCAGAATCGGCCAAAACTACGAGTGTTGATGAACGACACGTAAGCGCACCTTGGGGTTCAACAACTATGGAAATCACTTAGGGAACCCAAAACAGTGAGTAATAGTCCAAGAAACGGGCCAGAATCGCCCAAAACTACGATTCTTGATGACCGACACGTAATCGCAGCTTGGGGATCGACAACCATCGAAATCGCATTGGGGCCCCCAAAACGGTGAGTAATAGTCCACGAAATGGGTTAGAATCGACAAAAACCACGAGTATTGGTGACCGACACGAAAACGCACCCCGGGGTTCGTCAATCATGGAAATCACTTCGGGACCCCAAAACTGAGTAATAGTCCAAGAAACGTGCCAGAATAGACCCAAACTGCGAGTCTTGACGACCAAAACGTAAGCACACCTTGGGGTTCGACGACCATGGAAATCGCTTTGGGACCCCAAAACAGTGAGTTTTGATGACCGACACATATACGTACCCCCGGCATTCTTCAATCATGGAAATCACTCCGGGACCACAAAACAATGAGTAATAGTCCAAGAAATGGGCCAGAATCGGCCCAAACTGCGACTGTTGATGACCAACACGTAAGCGCACCTTGGGTTTCAACAACCATCGAAATCGGTTTGGAACCCCAAAACGGTGAGTAAACGCACCCCCAGTGTTTGTCAATCGTGGAAATCGCTCCTAGACCACATGAAACGGACCAGAATAGGCCAAAATGGCGAGTATTGATCAACGACACGTAAGGGCACCCTTGGGTTCAGCAACCAAGAAAAACGTTTCGGGAACCCAAAACGTTGAGTAATAGTCCATGATACGGGAATGAATCGGGCAAAACTACGAGTGTTGATGACCGACACGTAAACGCACCTCGGGGATCGTTAATTGTGGAAATCACTCCGGGAGCCAAAACTACGAGTGTTGAAGACCGGCATGTATGCGCACCTTGGTGTTCAACAACTATGGAAATCACTTTGGGAACCCAAAACAGTGAGTAATAGTCCAAGAAACGGGCCAGAATCACCCAAAACTATGATTCTTGATGATTGTTGATGACCATGAAACGGGCCAGAATCGGCCAAAACTACGAGTGTTGATGACCGACACGTAAGCGCACCTTGGGGTTCAACAACTATGGAAATCACTTAGGGAACCCAAAACAGTGAGTAATAGTCCAAGAAACGGGCCAGAATCGCCCAAAACTACGATTCTTGATGACCGACACGTAATCGCAGCTTGGGGATCGACAACCATCGAAATCGCATTGGGGCCCCCAAAACGGTGAGTAATAGTCCACGAAATGGGTTAGAATCGACAAAAACCGCGAGTATTGGTGACCGACACGAAAACGCAACCCGGGGTTCGTCAATCATGGAAATCACTTCGGGACCCCAAAACTGAGTAATAGTCCAAGAAACGTGCCAGAATAGACCCAAACTGCGAGTCTTGACGACCAAAACGTAAGCACACCTTGGGGTTCGACGACCATGGAAATCGCTTTGGGACCCCAAAATAGTGAGATTTGATGACCGACACATATACGTACCCCCGGCATTCTTCAATCATGGAAATCACTCCGGGACCACAAAACAATGAGTAATTGTTCAAGAAATGGGCCAGAATCGGCCCAAACTGCGACTGTTGTTGACCAACACGTAAGCGCACCTTGGGTTTCAACAACCATCGAAATCGTTTTGGAACCCCAAAACGGTGAGTAAACGCACCCCCAGTGTTTGTCAATCGTGGAAATAGCTCCTAGACCCCATGAAACGGACCAGAATAGGCCAAAACGGCGAGTATTGATGAACGACACATAAGGGCACCCTTGGGTTCAGCAACCAAGAAAATTGTTTCGGGACCCCAAAACGTTGAGTAATAGTCCACGATATGGGCCTGAATCGGGCAAAACTACGAGTGTTCATGACCGACACGTAAACGCACCTCGGGGATCGTTAATTGTGGAAATCACTCCGGGAGCCAAAACGGTGAGTAATAGCCCATGAAACGTGGCAAAATCGGCCAAAACTATGAGTGTTGATGACCGGCATGTATGCGCACCTTGGTGTTCAACAACTATGGAAATCACTTTGGGAACCCAAAACAGTGAGTAATAGTCCAAGAAACGGGCCAGAATTGCCCAAAACTACGATTCTTGATGATTGTTGATGACCATGAAACGGGCCAGAATCGGCCAAAACTACGAGTGTTGATGACCGACACGTAAGCGCACCTTGGGGTTCAACAACTATGGAAATCACTTAGGGAACCCAAAACAGTGAGTAATAGTCCAAGAAACGGGCCAGAATCGCCCAAAACTACGATTCTTGATGACCGACACGTAATCGCAGCTTGGGGATCGATAACCATCGAAATCGCTTTGGGGCCCCCAAAACGGTGAGTAATAGTCCACGAAATGGGTTAGAATCGACAAAAACCGCGAGTATTGGTGACCGACACGAAAACGCACCCCGGGGTTCGTCAATCATGGAAATCACTTCGGGACCCCAAAACTGAGTAATAGTCCAAGAAACGTGCCAGAATAGACCCAAACTGCGAGTCTTGACGACCAAAACGTAAGCACACCTTGGGGTTCGACGACCATGGAAATCGCTTTGGGACCCCAAAACAGTGAGTTTTGATGACCGACACATATACGTACCCCCGGCATTCTTCAATCATGGAAATCACTCCGGGACCACAAAACAATGAGTAATAGTCCAAGAAATGGGCCAGAATCGGCCCAAACTGCGACTGTTGATGACCAACACGTAAGCGCACCTTGGGGTTCAACAACTATGGAAATCACTTTGGGAACCCAAAACAGTGAGTAATAGTCCAAGAAACGGGCCAGAATCGCCCAAAACTACGATTCTTCATGACCGACACGTAATCGCACCTTGGGGATCGACAACCATGGAAATCGCTTTGGGGCCCCCAAAACGGTGAGTAATAGTCCACGAAATGGGTTACAATCGACAAAAACCGCGAGTATTGGTGACCGACACGAAAACGCACCCCGGGGTTCGTCAATCCTGGAAATCACTTCGGGACCCCAAAACTGAGTAATTGTCCAAGAAACGTGCCAGAATAGACCCAAACTGCGAGTCTTGACGACCAAAACGTAAGCACACCTTGGGGTTCGACGACCATGGAAATCGCTTTGGGACCCCAAAACAGTGAATTTTGATGACCGACACATATACGTACCCCCGGCATTCTTCAATCATGGAAATCACTCCGGGACCACAAAACAATGAGTAATAGTCCAAGAAATGGGCCAGAATCGGCCCAAACTGCGACTGTTGATGACTAACACGTAAGCGCACCTTGGGTTTCAACAACCATCGAAATCGTTTTGGAACCCCAAAACGGTGAGTAAACGCACCCCCAGTGTTTGTCAATCGTGGAAATCGCTCCTAGACCACATGAAACGGACCAGAATAGGCCCAAATGGCGAGTATTGATCAACGACACGTAAGGGCACCCTTGGGTTCAGCAACCAAGAAAAACGTTTCGGGAACCCAAAACGTTGAGTAATAGTCCACGATACGGGCCTGAATCGGGCAAAACTACGAGTGTTGATGACCGACACGTAAACGCACCTCGGGGATCGTTAATTGTGGAAATCACTCCGGGAGCCAAAACGGTGAGTAATAGCCCATGAAACGTGCCAAAATCAGCCAAAACTACGAGTGTTGAAGACCGGCATGTATGCGCACCTTGGTGTTCAACAACTATGGAAATCACTTTGGGAACCCAAAACAGTGAGTAATAGTCTAAGAAACGGGCCAGAATCGCCCAAAACTATGATTCTTGATGATTGTTGATGACCATGAAACGGGCCAGAATCGGCCAAAACTACGAGTGTTGATGACCGACACGTAAGCGCACCTTGGGGTTCAGCAACTATGGAAATCACTTAGGGAACCCAAAACAGTGAGTAATAGTCCAAGAAACGGGCCAGAATCGCCCAAAACTACGATTCTTGATGACCGACACATAATCGCAGCTTGGGGATCGACAACCATCGAAATTGCTTTGGGGCCCCCAAAACGGTGAGTAATAGTCCACGAAATGGGTTAGAATCGACAAAAACCGCGAATATTGGTGACCGACACGAAAACGCACCCCGAGGTTCGTCAATCATGGAAATCACTTCGGGACCCGAAAACTGAGTAATAGTCCAAGAAACGTGCCAGAATAGACCCAAACTGCGAGTCTTGACGACCAAAACGTAAGCACACCTTGGGGTTCGACGACCATGGAAATCGCTTTGGGACCCCAAAACAGTGTGTTTTGATGACCGACACATATACGTACCCCTGGCATTCTTCAATCATGGAAATCACTACGGGACCACAAAACAATGAGTAATAGTCCAAGAAATGGGCAAGAATCGGCCCAAACTGCGACTGTTGATGACCAACACGTAAGCGCACCTTGGGTTTCAACAACCATCGAAATCGTTTTGGAACCCGAAAACGGTGAGTAAACGCACCCCCAGTGTTTGTCAATCGTGGAAATCGCTCCTAGACCACATGAAACGGACCAGAATAGGCCAAAATGGCGAGTATTGATGAACGACACGTAAGGGCACCCTTGGGTTCAGCAACCAAGAAAATCGTTTCGGGACCCCAAAACGTTGAGTAATAGTCCACGATACGGGCCTGAATCGGGCAAAACTACGAGTGTTGATGACCGACACGTAAACGCACCTCGGGGATCGTTAATTGTGGAAATCACTCCGGGAGCCAAAACGGTGAGTAATAGCCCATGAAACGTGCCAAAATCGGCCAAAACTACGAGTGTTGAAGACCGGCAAGTATGTGCACCTTGGTGTTCAACAACTATGGAAATCACTTTGGGAACCCAAAACAGTGAGTAAT
>LR738716.1:138805098-138816081 GCA_902687465.1 Secale cereale
TTGACGACCAAAACGTAAGCACACCTTGGGGTTCGACGACCATGGAAATCGCTTTGGGACCCCAAAACAGTGTGTTTTGATGACCGACACATATACGTACCCCTGGCATTCTTCAATCATGGAAATCACTCCGGGACCACAAAACAATGAGTAATAGTCCAAGAAATGGGCAAGAATCGGCCCAAACTGCGACTGTTGATGACCAACACGTAAGCGCACCTTGGGTTTCAACAACCATCGAAATCGTTTTGGAACCCGAAAACGGTGAGTAAACGCACCCCCAGTGTTTGTCAATCGTGGAAATCGCTCCTAGACCACATGAAACGGACCAGAATAGGCCAAAATGGCGAGTATTGATGAACGACACGTAAGGGCACCCTTGGGTTCAGCAACCAAGAAAATCGTTTCGGGACCCCAAAACGTTGAGTAATAGTCCACGATACGGGCCTGAATCGGGCAAAACTACGAGTGTTGATGACCGACACGTAAACGCACCTCGGGGATCGTTAATTGTGGAAATCACTCCGGGAGCCAAAACGGTGAGTAATAGCCCATGAAACGTGCCAAAATCGGCCAAAACTACGAGTGTTGAAGACCGGCAAGTATGTGCACCTTGGTGTTCAACAACTATGGAAATCACTTTGGGAACCCAAAACAGTGAGTAATAGTCCAAGAAACGGGCCAGAATCGCCCAAAACTATGATTCTTGATGATTGTTGATGACCATGAAACGGGCCAGAATCGGCCAAAACTACGAGTGTTGATGACCGACACGTAAGCGCACCTTGGGGTTCAACAACTATGGAAATCACTTAGGGAACCCAAAACAGTGAGTAATAGTCCAAGAAACGGGCCAGAATCGCCCAAAACTACGATTCTTGATGACCGACACGTAATCGCAGCTTGGGGATCGACAACCATCGAAATCGCTTTGGGGCCCCCAAAACGGTGAGTAATAGTCCATGAAATGGGTTAGAATCGACAAAAACCGCGAATATTGGTGACCGACACGAAAACGCACCCCGAGGTTCGTCAATCATGGAAATCACTTCGGGACCCCAAAACTGAGTAATAGTCCAAGAAACGTGCCAGAATCGACCCAAACTGCGAGTCTTGACGACCAAAACGTAAGCACACCTTGGGGTTCGACGACCATGGAAATCGCTTTGGGACCCCAAAACAGTGAGTTTTGATGACCGACACGTAAATGTACCCCGGCATTCTTCAATCATGGAAATCACTCCGGGACCACAAAACAATGAGTAATTGTCCAAGAAATGGGCCAGAATCGGCCCAAACTGCGACTGTTGATGACCAACACGTAAGCGCACCTTGGGGTTCAACAACTATGGAAATCACTTTGGGAACCCAAAATAGTGAGTAATAGTCCAAGAAACGTGCCAGAATCGCCCAAAACTACGATTCTTCATGACCGACACGTAATCGCACCTTGGGGATCGACAACCATGGAAATCGCTTTGGGGCCCCCAAAACGGTGAGTAATAGTCCACGAAATGGGTTACAATCGACAAAAACCGCGAGTATTGGTGACCGACACGAAAACGCACCCCGGGGTTCGTCAATCCTGGAAATCACTTCGGGACCCCAAAACTGAGTAATAGTCCAAGAAACGTGCCAGAATCGACCCAAACTGCGAGTCTTGACGACCAAAACGTAAGCACACCTTGGGGTTCGACGACCATGGAAATCGCTTTGGGACCCCAAAACAGTGAGTTTTGATGACCGACACGTAAACGTACCCCGGCATTCTTCAATCATGGAAATCACTCCGGGACCACAAAACAATGAGTAATAGTCCAAGAAATGGGCCAGAATCGGCCCAAACTGCGACTGTTGATGACCAACACGTAAGCGCACCTTGGGTTTCAACAACCATCGAAATCGTTTTGGAACCCAAAAACGGTGAGTAAACGCACCCCCAGTGTTTGTCAATCGTGGAAATCGCTCCTAGACACCATGAAACGGGCCAGAATAGGCCAAAACGGCGAGTATTGATGAACGACACGCAAGGGCACCCTTGGGTTCAGCAACCAAGAAAATCGTTTCGGGACCCCAAAACGTTGAGTAATAGTCCACGATACGGGCCAGAATCGGGCAAAACTACGAGTGTTGATGACCGACACGTAAACGCACCTCGAGGATCGTTAATTGTGGAAATCACTCCGGGAGCCAAAACGGTGAGTAATAGCCCATGAAACGTGCCAAAATCGGCCAAAACTACGATTGTTGATGACCGACACGTATGCGCACCTTGGTGTTCAAAAACTATGGAAATCACTTTGGGAACCCAAAACAGTGAGTAATAGTCCAAGAAACGGGCCAGAATCGCCCAAAAATACGATTCTTGATGATTGTTGATAACCATGAAACGGGCCAGAATCGGCCAAAACTACGAGTGTTGATGACCGACACGTAAGCGCATCTTGGGGTTCAACAACTATGGAAATCACTTTCGGAACCCAAAACAGTGAGTAATAGTCCAAGAAACGGGCCAGAATCGCCCAAAACTATGATTCTTGATGACCGACACGTAATCACACCTTGGGGATCGACAACCATCGAAATCGCTTTGGGGCCCCCAAAACGGTGAGTAATAGTCCACGAAATGGGTTAGAATCGACAAAAACCGCGAGTATTGGTGACCGACACGAAAACGAACCCGGGGTTCGTCAATCATGGAAATCAATTCGGGACCCCAAAACTGAGTAATAGTCCAAGAAACATCCCAGAATCGACCCAAACTGCGAGTCTTGACGACCAAAACGTAAGCACACCTTGGGGTTCGACGACCATGGAAATCGCTTTGGGACCCCAAAACAGCGAGTTTTGATGACCGACACGTATACGTACCCCGGCATTCTTCAATCATGGAAATCACTCCGGGACCACAAAACAATGAGTAATAGTCCAAGAAATGGGCCAGAATTGGCCCAAACTGCGACTGTTGATGACCAGCACGTAAGCGCACCTTGGGTTTCAACAACCATCGAAATCATTTTGGAACCCCAAAACGGTGAGTAAACGCACCCCCAGTGTTTGTCAATCGTGGAAATCGCTCCTAGACCCCATGAAACGTGCCAGAATAGGCCAAAACGGCGAGTATTGATGAACGACATGTAAGGGAACCCTTGGGTTCAGCAACCAAGAAAATCGTTTCGGAACCCCAAAACGTTGAGTAATAGTCCACGATACGGGCCAGAATCAGGAAAAACTACGAGTGTTGTTGACCGACACGTAAACGCACCTCGGGGATCGTTATTTGTGGAAATCACTCCGGGAGCCAAAACGGCGAGTAATAGCCCATGAAACGTGCCAAAATCGGCCAAAACTACGAGTGTTGATGACCGACACGTATGCGCACGTTGGTGTTCAACAACTATGGAAATCACTTTGGGAACCCAAAACAATGAGTAATAGTCCAAGAAACGGGCCAGAATCGCCCAAAACTACGGTTCTTGATGATTCTTGATAACCATGAAACGGGCCAGAAACGGCCAAAACTATGAGTGTTGATGACCGACACGTAAGCGCACCTTAGCGTTCAACAACTATGGAAATCACTTTGGGAACCCAAAACAGTGAGTAATAGTCCAAGAAACGGGCCAGAATCGCCCAATACTACGATTCTTGATGACCGACACGTAATCGCACCTTGGGGATCGACAACCATCGAAATCGCTTTGGGGCCGCCAAAACGGTGAGTAATAGTCCACGAAATGGGTTAGAATCGACAAAAAACGCGAGTATTGGTGACCGACACGAAAACGCACCCCGGGGTTCGTCAATCATGGAAATCACTTCGGGACCCCAAAACTGAGTAATAGTCCAAGAAACGTGCCAGAATCGACCCAAACTACGAGTCTTGACGACCAAAACGTAAGCACACCTTGGGGTTCGACGACCGTGGAAATCGCTTTGGGACACCAAAACAGTGAGTTTTGATGACCGACACGTATACGTACCCCGGCATTCTTCAATCATGGAAATCACTCCGGGACCACAAAACAATGAGTAATAGTCCAAGAAATGGGCCAGAATCGGCCCAAACTGCGACTGTTGATGACCAACACGTAAGCGCACCTTGGGTTTCAACAACCATCGAAATCATTTTGGAACCCCAAAACGGTGAGTAAACGCACCCCCAGTGTTTGTCAATCGTGGAAATCGCTCCTAGACCCCATGAAACGGACCAGAATATGCCAAAACGGCGAGTATTGATGAACGACACGTAAGGGCACCCTTGGGTTCAGCAACCAAGAAAATCGTTTCGGGACCCCAAAACGTTGAGTAATAGTCCACGATACGGGCCAGAATAGGGCAAAACTACGAGTGTTGATGACCGACACGTAAACGCACCTCGGGGATCGTTAATTGTGGAAATCACTCCGGGAGCCAAAACGGTGAGTAATAGCCCATGAAACGTGCCAAAATCGGCCAAAACTACGAGTGTTGATGACCGACACGTATGCGCACCTTGGTGTTCAACAACTATGGAAATCACTTTGGGAACCCAAAACAGTGAGTAATAGTCCAAGAAACGGGCCAGAATCGCCCAAAAATACGATTCTTGATGATTGTTGATAACCATGAAACGGGCCAGAATCGGCCAAAACTACGAGTGTTGATGACCGACACGTAAGCGCACCTTGGGGTTCAACAACTATGGAAATCACTTTCGGAACCCAAAACAGTGAGTAATAGTACAAGAAACGGGCCAGAATCGCCCAAAACTACGATTCTTGATGACCGACACGTAATCGCACCTTGGGGATCGACAACCATCGAAATCGCTTTGGGGCCCCCAAAACGGTGAGTAATAGTCCTCGAAATGGGTTAGAATCGACAAAAACCGCGAGTATTGGTCACCGACACGAAAACGCACCCCGGGGTTTGTCAATCATGGAAATCACTTCGGGACCCCAAAACTGAGTAATAGTCCAAGAAACGTGCCAGAATCGACCCAAACTGCGAGTCTTGACGACCAAAACGTAAGCACACCTTGGGGTTCGACGACCATGGAAATCGCTTTGGGACCCCAAAACAACGAGTTTTGATGACCGACACGTATACGTACCCCGGCATTCTTCAATCATGGAAATCACTCCGGGACCACAAAACAATGAGTAATAGTCCAAGAAATGGGCCAGAATTGGCCCAAACTGCGACTGTTGATGACCAGCACGTAAGCGCACCTTGGGTTTCAACAACCATCGAAATCGTTTTGGAACCCCAAAACGGTGAGTAAACGCACCCCCAGTGTTTGTCAATCGTGGAAATCGCTCCTAGACCCCATGAAACGGGCCAGAATAGGCCAAAACGGCGAGTATTGATGAACGACATGTAAGGGCACCCTTGGGTTCAGCAACCAAGAAAATCGTTTCGGAACCCCAAAACGTTGAGTAATAGTCCACGATACGGGCCAGAATCAGGAAAAACTACGAGTGTTGTTGACCGACACGTAAACGCACCTCGGGGATCGTTATTTGTGGAAATCACTCCGGGAGCCAAAACGGCGAGTAATAGCCCATGAAACGTGCCAAAATCGGCCAAAACTACAAGTGTTGATGACCGACACGTATGCGCACCTTGGTATTCAACAACTATGGAAATCACTTTGGGAACCCAAAACAGTGAGTAATAGTCCAAGAAACGGGCCAGAATCGCCCAAAAATACGATTCTTGATGATTGTTGATAACCATGAAACGGGCCAGAATCGGCCAAAACTACGAGTGTTGATGACTGACACGTAAGCGCACCTTGGGGTTCAACAACTATGGAAATCACTTTCGAAACCCAAAACAGTGAGTAATAGTACAAGAAACGGGCCAGAATCGCCCAAAACTACGATTCTTGATGACCGACACGTAATCGCACCTTGGGGATCGACAACCATCGAAATCGCTTTGGGGCCCCCAAAACGGTGAGTAATAGTCCTCGAAATGGGTTAGAATCGACAAAAACCGCGAGTATTGGTGACCGACACGAAAACGCACCCCGGGGTTTGTCAATCATGGAAATCACTTCGGGACCCCAAAACTGAGTAATAGTCCAAGAAACATGCCAGAATCGACCCAAACTGCGAGTCTTGACGACCAAAACGTAAGCACACCTTGGGGTTCGACGACCATGGAAATCGCTTTGGGACCCCAAAACAGCGAGTTTTGATGACCGACACGTATACGTACCCCGACATTCTTCAATCATGGAAATCACTCCGGGACCACAAAACAATGAGTAATAGTCCAAGAAATGGGCCAGAATTGGCCCAAACTGCGACTGTTGATGACCAGCACGTAAGCGCACCTTGGGTTTCAACAACCATCGAAATCGTTTTGGTACCCCAAAACGGTGAGTAAACGCACCCCCAGTGTTTGTCAATCGTGGAAATCGCTCCTAGACCCCATGAAACGGGCCAGAATAGGCCAAAACGGCGAGTATTGATGAACGACATGTAAGGGCACCCTTGGGTTCAGCAACCAAGAAAATCGTTTCGGAACCCCAAAACGTTGAGTAATAGTCCACGATACGGGCCAGAATCAGGAAAAACTACGAGTGTTGTTGACCGACACGTAAACGCACCTCGGGGATCGTTATTTGTGGAAATCACTCCGGGAGCCAAAACGGCGAGTAATAGCCCATGAAACGTGCCAAAATCGGCCAAAACTACGAGTGTTGATGACCGACACGTATGCGCACGTTGGTGTTCAACAACTATGGAAATCACTTTGGGAACCCAAAACAATGAGTAATAGTCCAAGAAACGGGCCAGAATCGCCCAAAACTACGATTCTTGATGATTCTTGATAACCATGAAACGGGCCAGAAACGGCCAAAACTATGAGTGTTGATGACCGACACGTAAGCGCACCTTGGCGTTCAACAACTATGGAAATCACTTTCAGAACCCAAAACAGTGAGTAATAGTCCAAGAAACGGGCCAGAATCGCCCAATACTACGATTCTTGATGACCGACACGTAATCGCACCTTGGGGATCGACAACCATCGAAATCGCTTTGGGGCCGCCAAAACGGTGAGTAATAGTCCACGAAATGGGTTAGAATCGACAAAAACCGCGAGTATTGGTGACCGACACGAAAACGTACCCCAGGGTTCATCAATCATGGAAATCACTTCGGGACCCCAAAACTGAGTAATAGTCCAAGAAACGTGCCAGAATCGACCCAAGCTGCGAGTCTTGACGACCAAAACGTAAGCACACCTTGGGGTTCGACGACCATGGAAATCGCTTTGGGACCCCAAAACAGTGAGTTTTGATGACCGACACGTAAACGTACCCCGGCATTCTTCAATCATGGAAATCACTCCGGGACCACAAAACAATGAATAATTGTCCAAGAAATGGGCCAGAATCGGCCCAAACTGCGACTGTTGATGACCAACACGTAAGCGCACCTTGGGTTTCAACAACCATCGAAATCGTTTTGGAACCCCAAAACGGTGAGTAAACGCACCCCCAGTGTTTGTCAATCGTGGAAATCGCTCCTAGATCCCATGAAACGGGCCAGAATAGGCCAAAACGGCGAGTATTGATGAGCGACATGTAAGGGCACCCTTGGGTTCAGCAACCAAGAAAATCGTTTCGGGACCCCAAAACGTTGAGTAATAGTCCACGATACGGGCCAGAATAGGGCAAAACTACGAGTGTTGATGACCGACACGTAAACGCACCTTGGGGATCGTTAATTGTG
Source organism: Secale cereale (assembly GCA_902687465.1). Lineage (NCBI taxonomy): Eukaryota > Viridiplantae > Streptophyta > Magnoliopsida > Poales > Poaceae > Secale > Secale cereale. The sequence continues at coordinate 138,812,832 of LR738716.1, forward strand.
GAAATCACTCCGGGAGCCAAAACGGTGAGTAATAGCCCATGAAACGTGCCAAAATCGGCCAAAACTACGAGTGTTGATGACTGACACGTATGCGCACCTTGGTGTTCAACAACTATGGAAATCACTTTGGGAACCCAAAACAATGAGTAATAGTCCAAGAAACGGGCCAGAATCGCCCAAAACTACTATTCTTGATGATTGTTGATAACCATGAAACGGGCCAGAATCGGCCAAAACTACGAGTGTTGATGACCGACACGTAAGCGCACCTTGGGCTTCAACAACTATGGAAAACACTTTGGGAACCCAAAACAGTGAGTAATAGTCCAAGAAACGGGCCAGAATCGCCCAAAACTACGATTCTTGATGACTGACACGTAATCGCACCTTGGGGATCGACAACCATCGAAATAGCTTTGGGGCCCCCAAAACGGTGAATAATAGTCCTCGAAATGGGTTAGAATCGACAAAAACCACGAGTATTGGTGACCGACACGAAAACGCACCCCGGGGTTTGTCAATCATGGAAATCACTTCGGGACCACAAAACTGAGTTATAGTCCAAGAAACGTGCCAGAATCGACCCAAACTGCGAGTCTTGACGACCAAAACGTAAGCACACCTTGGGGTTCGACGACCATGGAAATCGCTTTCGGACCCCAAAACAATGAGTTTTGATGACCGACACGTAAACGTACCCCGGCATTCTTCAATCATGGAAATCACTCCGGGACCACAAAACAATGAGTAATTGTCCAAGAAATGGGCCAGAATCGGCCCAAACTGCGACTGTTAATGACCAACACGTAAGCGCACCTTGGGTTTCAACAACCATCGAAATCGTTTTGGAACCCCAAAACGGTGAGTAAACGCACCCCAGTGTTTGTCAATCGTGGAAATCGCTCCTAGACCCCATGAAACGGACCAGAATAGGCCAAAACGGCGAGTATTGATGAACCACACGTAAGGGCACCCTTGGGTTCAGCAACCAAGAAAATCGTTTCGGGACCCCAACACGTTGAGTAATAGTCCACGATATGGGCCTGAATCGGGCAAAACTACGAGTGTTGATGACCGACACGTAAACGCACCTCGGGGATCGTTAATTGTGGAAATCACTCCGGGAGCCAAAACGGTGAGTAATAGCCCATGAAACGTGCCAAAATCGGCCAAAACTACGAGTGTTGATGACCAGCATGTATGCGCACCTTGGTGTTCAACAACTATGGAAATCACTTTGGGAACCCAAAACAGTGAGTAATAGTCCAAGAAACGGGCCAGAATCGCCCAAAACTACGATTCTTGATGATTATTGATGACCATGAAACGGGCCAGAATCGGCCAAAACTACGAGTGTTGATGACCGACACGTAAGCGCACCTTGGGGTTCAACAACTATGGAAATCACTTCGGGAACCCAAAACAGTGAGTAATAGTCCAAGAAACGGGCCAGAATCGCCCAAAACTACGATTCTTGATGACCGACACGTAATCGCACCTTGGGGATCGACAACCATCGAAATCGCTTTGGGGCCGCCAAAACGGTGAGTAATAGTCCACGAAATGGGTTAGAATCGACAAAAACCGCGAGTATTGTTGGCCGACACGAAAACGCACCCCGGGGTTCGTCAATCATGGAAATCACTTCGGGACCCCAAAACTGACTAATAGTCCAAGAAACGTGCCAGAATCGACCCAAACTGCGAGTCTTGACGACCAAAACGTAAGCACACCTTGGGGTTCGACGACCATGGAAATCGCTTTGGGACCCCAAAACAGTGAGTTTTGATGACCGACACGTAAACGTACCCCGGCATTCTTCAATCATGGAAATCACTCCGGGACCACAAAACAATGAATAATTGTCCAAGAAATGGGCCAGAATCGGCCCAAACTACGACTGTTGATGACCAACACGTAAGCGCACCTTGGGTTTCAACAACCATCGAAATCATTTTGGAACCCCAAAACGGTGAGTAAACGCACCCCCAGTGTTTGTCAATCGTGGAAATCGCTCCTAGACCCCATGAAACGGATCAGAATAGGCCAAAACGGCGAGTATTGATGAACGACACGTAAGGGCGCCCTTGGGTTCAGCAACCAAGAAAATTGTTTCGGGACCCCAAAACGTTGAGTAATAGTCCACGATACGTGCCAGAATAGGGCAAAACTACGAGTGTTGATGACCGACACGTAAACGCACCTCGGGGATCGTTAATTGTGGAAATCACTCCGGGAGCCAAAACGGTGAGTAATAGCCCATGAAACGTGCCAAAATCGGCCAAAACTACGAGTGTTGATGACCGACACGTATGCGCACCATGGTGTTCAACAACTATGGAAATCACTTTGGGAATCCAAAACAATGAGTAATAGTCCAAGAAACGGGCCAGAATCGCCCAAAACTACGATTCTTGATGATTGTTGATAACCATGAAACGGGCCAGAATCGGCCAAAACTACGAGTGTTGATGACCGACACGTAAGCGCACCTTGGGGTTCAACAACTATGGAAAACACTTTGGGAACCCAAAACAGTGAGTAATAGTCCAAGAAACGGGCCAGAATCGCCCAAAACTACGATTCTTGATGACCGACACGTAATCGCACCTTGGGGATCGACAACCATCAAAATCGCTTTGGGCCCCCCAAAACGGTGAGTAATAGTCCTCGAAATGGGTTAGAATCGACAAAAACCGCGAGTATTGGTGACCGACACGAAAACACACCCCGGGGTTTGTCAATCATGGAAATCACTTCGGGGCCACAAAACTGAGTAATAGTCCAAGAAACGTGCCAGAATCGACCCAAACTGCGAGTCTTGACGACCAAAACGTAAGCACACCTTGGGGTTCGACGACCATGGAAATTGCTTTGGGACCCCAAAACAATGAGTTTTGATGACCGACACGTAAACGTACCCCGACATTCTTCAATCATGGAAATCACTCCGGGACCACAAAACAATGAGTAATTGTCCAAGAAATGGGCCAAAATCGGCCCAAACTGCGACTGTTGATGACCAACACGTAAGCGCACCTTGGGTTTCAACAACCATCGAAATCGTTTTGGAACCCCAAAACGGTGAGTAAACGCACCCCAGTGTTTGTCCATCGTGGAAATCGCTCCTAGACCCCATGAAACGGACCAGAATAGGCCAAAACGGCGAGTATTGATGAACGACACGTAAGGGCACCCTTGGGTTCAGCAACCAAGAACATCGTTTCGGGACCCCAACACGTTGAGTAAT
>LR738716.1:138820093-138841749 GCA_902687465.1 Secale cereale
CTATGGAAATCACTTTGGGAACCCGAAACAGTGAGTAATAGTCCAAGAAACGGGCCAGAATCGCCCAAAACTACGATTCTTGATGACTGACACGTAATCGCAGCTTGGGGATCGACAACCATCGAAATCGCTTTGGGGCCCCCAAACCGGTGAGTAATAGTCCACGAAATGGGTTAGAATCGAAAAAAACCGCGAGTATTGGTGACCGACACGAAAACGCACCCCGGGGTTCGTCAATCATGGAAATCACGTCGGGACCCCAAAACTGAGTAATAGTCCAGGAAACGTGCCAGAATAGACCCAAACTGCGAGTCTTGACGACCAAAACGTAAGCACACCTTGGGGTTCGACGACCATGGAAATCGCTTTGGGATCCCAAAACAGTGAGTTTTGATGACCGACACGTATACGTACCCCGGCATTCTTCAATCATGGAAATCACTCCGGGACCACAAAACAATGAGTAATAGTCCAAGAAATGGGCCAGAATCGGCCCGAACTACGACTGTTCATGACCAACACGTAAGCACACCTTGGGTTTGAACAACCATCGAAATCGTTTTGGAACCCCAAAAGGGTGAGTAAACGCACCCCCAGTGTTTGTCAATAGTGGAAATCGCTCCTAGACCCCATGAAACGGACCAGAATAGGCCAAAACGGTGAGTATTGATGAACGACACGTAAGGGCACCCTTGGGTTCAGCAACCAAGAAAATCATTTCGGGACCCCAAAACGTTGAGTAATAGTCCACGATACGGGCCTGAATCGGGCAAAACTACGAGTGTTGCTGACCGACACGTAAACGCACCTCGGGGATCATTAATTGTGGAAATCACTCCGGGAGCCAAAACGGTGAGTAATAGCCCATGAAACGTGCCAAAATCGGCCACAACTACGAGTGTTGATGACCGACACGTAAGCGCACCTTGGTGTTCAACAACAATGGAAATCACTTTGGGAACCCAAAACAGAGAGTAATAGTCCAAGAAACGGGCCAGAATCGTCCAAAACTACGATTCTTGATGACTGTTGATGACCATGAAACGGGCCAGAATCGGCCAAAACTACGAGTGTTGATGACCGACACGTAAGCGCACCTTGGGGTTCAATAACTATGGAAATCACTTTGGGAACCCAGAACAGTGAGTAATAGTCCAAGAAACGGGCCAGAATCGCCCAAAACTACGATTCTTGATGACCGACACGTAATCCCACCTTGGGGATCGACAACCATTGAAATCGCTTTGGGGCCCCAAAATGGTGAGTAATAGTCCACGAAATGGGTTAGAATCGACAAAAACCGTGAGAATTGGTGACCGACACGTAAACGCGCCCCGGGGTTCGTCAATCATGGAAATCACTTCGGGACCCCAAAACTGAGTAATAGTCCAAGAAATGTGCCAGAATCGACCCAAACTACGAGTCTTGACGACCAACACGTATGCACACCTTGGGGTTCGACAACCATGGAAATCGCTTTGGGACCCCAAAACAATGAGTAATAGTCCACGAAACGGGTCAGAATCGACAAAAAACGTGAGTTTTGATGACCGACACATAAACGTACCCCGGCGTTCTTCAATTATGGAAATCACTCCGGGACCACAAAACAATGAGTAATAGTCGAAGAATCGGGCCAGAATCGGACCTAACTGCGACTGTTGATGACCGACACGTAAGCGCACCTAGGGTTTCAACAACCATGGACATCGTTTTGGAACCCCAAAACAGTGAGTAAACGTACCTTGGGGATCGTTAATCGTGGAAATCACTCCGGGACTCCAAAGCGGTGAGCCCACGAAACAGTACAGAATCGGCCGAAACTTCGAGTTTTGATGACGAACAAGTAAACGCACCTCAGGGATTGTTAATCGTGGAAATCGCTCCAGGCCCCCAAAACGGTGAGTTAAACGGGCCACAATCGGCCAAAACGGCAATTGCTGATGAATGACACGTAAGCCCACCTTGTGGTTCAGCAACATTGAAAATCACTCCGAGACCCCCAAACGCTGAGTAATTGTCGACGAAACGGGCTAGAATCGGCAAAAACGGTAAGTAATAGCCCATGAAACAGGCCAAAATCGTCCAAAACGGCGAGTGATGATGAACCAAACATAAGCGGACCTTGTGGTTCAACAACCATGAAAATCACTCCGGGACCCAAAAATGGTGAGTAATAGTCTACGAAATGGGCCAGAATCGGCCAAAACTGTGAGTGTTGATGACCGATGCGAAAACGCACCCTAGGGTTCATCAGCCATGAAAATCGCGCTGAGACACCAAAACGGTGAGTAATAATCCATGATATGGGCCAAATCGGCCAAAACTGTGAGTGTTGATGACCGACACGTAAACGCACCTCGAGGATCCTTAATTGTGGAAATCGCCCCTAGAGCCAAAACGGGGAGTAATAGCCCATGAAACGTGCCAAAATCGGCGAAAACTACGAGTGTTGATGACCAACACGTAAGCGCACCTTGGTGATCAACAACAATGGAAATCACTTTAGGAACCCAAAACAGTGAGTAATAGTCCAAGAAACGGGCCAGAATCGTCCAAAACTATGATTCTTGATGACTGTTGATGACCATGAAACGGGCCAGAATCGGCCAAAACTACGAGTGTTGATGACCGACACGTAAGCGCACCTTGGGGTTCAATAACTATGGAAATCACTTTGGGAACTCAGAACAGTGAGTAATAGTCCAAGAAACGGGCCAGAATCGCCCAAAACTGTGAGTGTTGATGACCGACACGTAATCGCACCTTGGGGATCGACAACCATCGAAATCGCTTTGGGGCCCCAAAATGGTGAGTAATAGTCCACGAAATGGGTTAGAATCGACAAAAACCATGAGTATTGGTGACCGACACGTAAACGCACCCCGGGGTTCGTCAATCATGGAAATCACTTCGGGACTCCAAAACTGAGTAATAGTCCAAGAAACGTGCCAAAATCGACCCAAACTGCTAGTCTTGACGACCAACACGTATGCACACCTTGGGGTTCGACAACCATGGAAATCGCTTTGGCACACCAAAACAGTGAGTAATAGTCCATGAAACGGGTCAGAATCGACAAAAAACTTGAGTTTTGATGACCGACACAAAATCGTACCCCGGCGTTCTTCAATCATGGAAATCACTCCGGGACCACAAAACAATGAGTAATAGTCCAAGAATCGGGCCAGAATCGGCCCAAACTGCGACTGTTGATGACCGACACGTAAGCGCACCTAGGGTTTCAACAACCATGGAAATCGTTTTGGAACCCCAAAACTGTGAGTAAACGCACCTTGGGGATCGTTAATCGTGGAAATCACTCCGGGACTCCAAAGCGGTGAGCCCACGAAACAGTACAGAATCGGCCGAAACTGCGAGTTTTGATGACGAACATGTAAACGCACCTCAGGGATTGTTAATCGTGGAAATCGCTCCAGGCCCCCAAAACGATGAGTTAAACGGGCCACAATCGGCCAAAACGGCAATTGCTGATGAATGACACGTAAGCCCACCTTGTGGTTCAGCAACATTGAAAATCACTCCGAGACCCCCAAACGCTGAGTAATTCTAGACGAAACGGGCCAGAATCGGCCAATACGGTAAGTAATAGCCCATGAAACAGGCCAAAATCGTCCAAAACGGCGAGTGATGATGAACCAAACATAAGCGGATCTTGTGGTTCAACAACCATGAAAATCACTCCGGGACCCAAAAATGGTGAGTAATAGTCTACGAAATGGGCCTGAATCGGCCAAAACTGTGAGTGTTGATGACCGATGCGAAAATGCACCCTACGGTTCATCAGCCATGAAAATCGCGCTGAGACACCAAAACGGTGAGTAATAATCCATGATATGGGCCAAATCGGCCAAAACTGTTAGTGTTGATGACCGACACGTAAACACACCTCGAGGATCCTTAATTGTGGAAATCGCCCCGAGAGCCAAAACGGTGAGTAATAGCCCATGAAACGTGCCAAAATCGGCCAAAACTACGAGTGTTGATGACCGACACGTAAGCGCACCTTGGTGTTCAACAACAATGGAAATCACTTTGGGAACCCAAAACAGTGAGTAATAGTCCAAGAAATGGGCCAGAATCGTCCAAAACTATGATTCTTGATGACTGTTGATGACCATGAAACGGGCCAGAATCGGCCAAAACTACAAGTGTTGATGACCGACACGTAAGCGCACCTTGGGGTTCAACAACTATGGAAATCACTTTGGGAACCCAAAACAGTGAGTAATAGTCCGAGAAATGGGCCAGAATCGCCCAAAACTACGATTCTAGATGACCGACACGTAATCGCACCTTGGGGATCGACAACCATCGAAATTGCTTTGGGGCCCCAAAACGGTGAGTAATAGTCCACGAAATGGGTTAGAATCGACAAAAACCATGAGTATTGGTGACCGACACGTAAACGCACCCCGGGGTTCGTCAATCATGGAAATCACTTCGGGACTCCATAACTGAGTAATAGTCCAAGAAACGTGCCAAAATCGACCCAAACTGCGAGTCTTGACGACCAACACGTATGCACACCTTGGGGTTCGACAACCATGGAAATCGCTTTGGCACACCAAAACAGTGAGTAATAGTCCATGAAACGGGTCAGAATCGACAAAAAACTTGAGTTTTGATGACCGACACAAAATCGTACCCCGGCGTTCTTCAATCATGGAAATCACTCCGGGACCACAAAACAATGAGTAATAGTCCAAGAATCGGGCCAGAATCGGCCCAAACTGCGACTGTTGATGACCGACACGTAAGCGCACCTAGGGTTTCAACAACCATGGAAATCGTTTTGGAACCCCAAAACTGTGAGTAAACGCACCTTGGGGATCGTTAATCGTGGAAATCACTCCGGGACTCCAAAGCGGTGAGCCCACGAAACAGTACAGAATCGGCCGAAACTGCGAGTTTTGATGACGAACATGTAAACGCACCTCAGGGATTGTTAATCGTGGAAATTGCTCCAGGCCCCCAAAACGGTGACTTAAACGGGCCACAATCGGCCAAAACGGCAATTGCTGATGAATGACACGTAAGCCCACCTTGTGGTTCAGCTACCTTGAAAATCACTCCGAGACCCCCAAACACTGAGTAATTGTCGACGAAACGGGCCAGAATCGGCCAAAACGGTAAGTAATAGCCCATGAAACAGGCCAGAATCGCCCAAAACGGCGAGTGATGATGAACCACACATAAGCGGACCTTGTGGTTCAACAACCATGAAAATCACTCCGGGACCCAAAAATGATGAGTAATAGTCTACGAAATGGGCTAGAATCGGCCAAAACTGTAAGTGTTGAAGACGGATGCGAAAACGCACCCAAGGGTTCATCAGCCATGAAAATCGCACTAAGACACCAAAACGGTGAGTAATAATCCATGATATGGGCCAAATCGGAAACGCACCCCCAGTGTTTGTCAATCGTGGTAATTGCTCCTAGACCCCATGAAACGGGCCAGAATAGGCCAAAACGGCGAGTGTTGATGAACGACACGTAAGGGCACCCTAGGGTTCAGCAACCATGAAAATCGTTTCGGGACCCCAAAACGTTGAGTAATAGTCCACGATACGGGCCAGAATCGGACAAAACTACGAGTGTTGATGACCGACACGTAAACGGGCCAGAATCGGACAAAACTACGAGTGTTGATGATCGACACGTAAACGGACCTCGGGGATCGTTAATTGTGGAAATCGCTCCGGAAGCCAAAACAGGTGAGTAATAGCCCATGAAGCGTGCCAAAATCGGCCAAAACTACGAGTGTTGATGACCGACACGTAAGTGCACCTTGGGGTTGAACAGCAAAGGAAATCACTTTGGGAACCCAAAACAGTGAGTAATAGTCCAATAAACGGGCCAGAATCGTCCAAGACTACGATTCTTGATGACTGTTGATGACCATGAAACGGGCCAGAATCGGCCAAAACTACGATTCTTGATGACCGACACATAATCGCACCTTGGGGATCGACAACCATCGAAATCGCTTTGGGCCCCAAAACGGTGAGTAATAGTCCACGAAATGGGTTAGAATCGACAAAAACCGTGAGTATTGGTGACCGACATGTAAACACACCCCGGGGTTCGTCAATCATGGAAATCACTTCGGGACCCCAAAACTGAGTAATAGTCCAAGAAACGTGCCATAATCGACCCAAACTGCGAGTCTTGACGACCAACACGTAAGCACACCTTGGGGTTCGACTACCATGGAAATAGCTTTGGGACCCCAAAACAGTGAGTAATAGTCCACGAAATGGGTCAGAATCGACAAAAAATGTGAGTTTTGATGACCGACACGTAAACGTACCCCGGCGTTCTTCAATCATGGAAATCAGTCCGGGACCACAAAACAATGAGTAATAGTCCAAGAAACGGGCCAGAATCGGCCCAAACTGCGACTGTTGATGACCGACACGTAGGCGCACCTTGGGTTTCAACAACCATGGAAAACGTTTTGGAACCCCAAAACGGTGAGTAAACGCACCTTGGGGATAGTTAATCGTGGAAATCACTCCGGGACTCCAAAGTGGTGAGCCCACGAAATAGTCCAGAATCGGCCGAAACTGTGAGTTTTGATGAAGAACATGTAAACGCACCTCGGGGATTGTTAATCGTGGAAATCGCTCCAGGCCCCCAAAACGGTGAGTTAAACGGGCCACAATCGGCAAAAACGGCTATTGCTGATGAATGACACGTAAGCGCACCTTGTGGTTCAGCAACCTTGAAAATCACTCCGAGACCCCCAAACGTGAGTAATTGTCGACGAAACGGGCCAGAATAGGCCAAAACGGTAAGTAATAGCCCATGAAACAGGCCAGAATCGCCCAAAACGGCGAGTGATGATGAACCACACATAAGCGCACCTTGTGGTTCAACAACCATGAAAATCACTCCGGGGCCCAAAAATGATGAGTAATAGTCCACGAAATAGGACAGAATCGGCCAAAACTGTTTGCATTGATGACCGACACGTAAACGCACCTCGGGGATCGTTAATTGTGGAAATCGCTCCGGGAGCCAAAACGGTGAGTAATAGCCCATGAAACATGCAAAATCGGCCAAAACTACGAGTGTTGATGACCGACACGTAAGCGCACCTTGGCGTTCAACAACGATGGAAATCACTTTGGGAACCCAAAACAGTGAGTAATAGTCCAAAAAACGGGCCAGAATCGTCCAAAACTACGATTCTTGATGACTGTTGATGACCATGAAACGGGCCAGAATCGGCCAAAACTACAAGTGTTGATGACCGACACGTAAGCGCACCGTGGGGTTCAACAACTATGGAAATCACTTTGGGAACCCAAAACAGTTAGTAATAGTCCAAGAAACGGGCCAGAATCGCTCAAAACTACGATTCTTGATGACTGACACGTAATCACACCTTGGGGATCGACAACCATCGAAATCGCTTTGGGGCCCCAAAACGGTGAGTAATAGTCCACGAAATGGGTTAGAATCGAGCAAAACCGTGAGTATTGGTGACCAACACGTAAACGCACCCCGGGGTTCGTCAATCATGGAAATCACTTCGGGACCCCAAAACTGAGTAATAGTCCAAGAAACGTGCCAGAATCGACCCAAACTGCGAGTCTTGACGACCAACACGTAAGCACACCTTGGGGTTGGACAACCATGGAAATCGCTTTGGGACCCCAAAACAGTGAGTAATAGTCCACGAAACGGGTCAGAATCGACAAAAAATGTGACTTTTGATGACCGACACGTAAACGTACCCCGGCATGGAAATCACTCCGGGACCACAAAACAATGAGTAATAGTCCAAGAAACGGGCCAAAATCGGCCCAAACTACGACTGTGGATGACCGACATGTAAGCGCACCTTGGGTTTCAACAACCATGGAAATCGTTTTGGAACCCCAAAACAGTGAGTAAACGCACCTTGGGGATCGTTAATCGTGGAAATCACTCCGGGGCTCCAAAGAGGTGAGCCCACGAAACAGTACAGAATCGGCCTGAACTGCGAGTTTTGATGACGAACATGTAAACACACCTCGGGGATTGTTAATCATGGAAATCGCTCCAGGCCCCCAAAACGGTGAGTTAAACGGGCCACAATCGGCCAAAACGGCAATTGCTGATGAATGACACGTAAGCGCACCTTGTGGTTCAGCAACCTTGAAAATCAATCGGAGATCCCCAAACGTTGAGTAATTGTCGACGAAACGGGCCAGAATCGGCCAAAACGGTAAGTTATAGCCCATGAAACAGGCCAGAATCGCCCAAAACGGCGAGTGATGATGAACCACACATAAGCGGACCTTGTGGTTCAACAACCATGAAAATCACTCCGGGAACCAAAAATGGTGAGTAAAAGTCTACGAAATGGGCCAGAATTGGCCAAAACTGTGAGTGTTGATGACCGATGCGAAAACGCACCCTAGGGTTCATCAGCCATGAAAATCGCGCTGAGACACCAAAACGGTGAGTAATAATCCATGATATAGGCCAAATCGGCCAAAACTGCGAGTGTTGATGACCGACACGTAAACGCACCCCCAGTGATTGTCAATCGTGGAAATCGCTCCTAGACCCCATGAAACGGGCCAGAATAGGCCAAAACGGCGAGTGTTGATAAACGACACGTAACGGCACCCTAGGGTTCAGCAACCATGAAAATCGTTTCGGGACCCCAAAACGTTGAGTAATAGTCCACGATACGGGCCAGAATCGGACAAAACTACGAGTGTTGATGACCGACAGGTAAACGGACCTCGGGGATCGTTAATTGTGGAAATCGCTCCGGGTGCCAAAACGGTGAGTAATAGCCCATGAAACGTGCCAAAATCAGCCAAAACTACGAGTGTTGACGACCGACACGTAAGCGCACCTTGGTGTTGAACAACAACGGAAATCACTTTGGGAACCCAAAACAGTGAGTAATAGTCCAAGAAACGGGCCAGAATCGCCCAAAACTACGATTCTTGATGACCGACACGTAATCGCACCTTGGGGATCGACAACCATCGAAATCGCTTTGGGGCCCCAAAACGGTGAGTAATAGTCCACGAAATGGGTTAGAATCGACAAAAACCGTGAGTATTGGTGACCGACACGTAAACGCACCCCGGGGTTCATCAATCATGGAAATCACTTCGGGACCCCAAAACTGAGTAATAGTCCAAGAAACGTGCCAGAATCGACCCAAACTGCGTGTCTTGACGACCAACACATAAGCACACCTTGGGGTTCGACAACCATGGAAATCGCTTTGGGACCCGAAAATAGTGAGTAATATTTCACGAAACGGGTCAGAATCGACAAAAAACGGGAGTTTTGATGACCGACACGTAAACGTACCCCGGCATGAAAATCACTCCGGGACCACAAAACAATGAGTAATAGTCCAAGAAACGGGCCATAATCGGCCCAAACTGCGACTGTTGATGACCGACACGTAAGCGCACCTTGGGTTTCAACAACCATGGAAATCGTTTTGGAACCCCAAAACAGTGAGTAAACGCACCTTGGGGATCGTTAATGGTGGAAATCACTCCGGGCTCCAAAGCGGTGAGCCCACGAAACAGTAGAGAATCGGCCGAAACTGCGAGTTTTGATGACGAACATTTAAACGCACCTCGGGGATTGTTAATCGTGGAAGTCGCTCCAGGCCCCCAAAACGGTGAGTTAAACGGGCCACAGTCGGCCAAAACGGCAATTGCTGATGAATGACACGTAAGCGCACCTTGTGGTTCAGCAACCTTGAAAATCACTCGGAGACCCCCAAACGCTGAGTAATTGTCGACGAAACAGGCCAGAATCGGCCAAAACGGTAAGTAATAGCCCATGAAACAGGCCATAATCGCCCAAAACGGCGAGTGATGATGAACCACACATAAGCGGACCTTGTGGTTCAACAACCATGAAAATCACTCCGGGACCCAAAAATGGTGAGTAAAAGTCTACGAAATGGGCCAGAATCGGCCAAAACTGTGAGTGTTGATGACCGATGCGAAAACGCACCCTAGGGTTCATCAGCCATGAAAATCGCGCTGAGACACCAAAACGGTGAGTAATAATCCATGATATGGGCCAAATCGGCCAAAATTGCGAGTGTTGATGACCGACACGTAAACGCACCCCCAGTGTTTGTCAATCGTGGAAATCGCTCCTAGACCCCATGAAACGGGCCAGAATAGGCCAAAACGGCGAGTGTTGATTAACGACACGTAAGGGCACCCTAGGGTTTAGCAACCATGAAAATCGTTTCGGGGTCCCAAAACGTTGAGTAATAGTCCACGATACGGGCCAGAATCGGTTAAAACTACGAGTGTTGACAACCGACACGTAAACGGACCTCGGGGATCGTTAATTGTGGAAATCGCTCCGATTGCCAAAAGGTGAGTAATAGCCCATGAAACGTGCCAAAATCGGCCAAAACTACGAGTGTTGATGACCGACACGTAAGCGCACCTTGGTGTTGTACAGCAATAGAAATCACTTTGGGAACCCAAAACAGTGAGAATAGTCCAAGAAACGTGCCAGAATCGCACAAAACTACGATTCTTGATGACCGACACGTAATCGCACCTTGGGGATCGACAACCATCGAAATCGCTTTGGGGCCCCAAAACGGTGAGTAATAGTCCACGAAATGGGTTAGAATCGACAAAAACCGTGAGTATTGGTGACCGACACGTAAACGCACCCCGTGGTTCGTCAATGATGGAAATCACTTCGGGACCCCAAAACTAAGTAATAGTCCAAGAAACGTGCCAGAATCGACCCAAACTACGAGTCTTGACGACCAACACGTAAGCACACCTTGGGGTTCGACAACCATGGAAATCGCTTTGGGGCCCCAAAACAGTGAGTTTTGATGACCGACACGTATACGTACCCCGACATTCTTCAATCATGGAAATCACTCCGGGACCACAAAACAATGAGTAATAGTCCAAGAAATGGGCCAGAATCGGCCCGAACTGCGACTGTTCATGACCAACACGTAAGCGCACCTTGGGTTTCAACAACCATCGAAATCATTTTGGAACCCCAAAAGGGTGAGTAAACGCACCCCCAGTGTTTGTCAATCATGGAAATCGCTCCTAGACCCCATGAAACGGACCAGAATAGGCCAAAACGGTAAGTAATAGTCCATGAAACAGGCCATAATCGCCCAAAACGGCGAGTGATGATGAACCACACATAATCGGACCTTGTGGTTCAACAACCATGAAAATCACTCCGGGATCCAAAAATGGTGAGTAAAAGTCTACGAAATGGGCCAGAATCGGCCAAAACTGTGAGTGTTGATGACCGATGCGAAAACGCACCCTAGGGTTCATCAGCCATGAAAATCGCGCTGAGACACCAAAAGGGTGAGTAATAATCCATGATATGGGCCAAATCGGCCCAAACTACGAGTGTTGATGACCGACACGTAAACGCACCCCCAGTGTTTGTCAATCGTGGAAATCGCTCCTAGACCCCATGAAACGGGCCAGAATAGGCCAAAACGGCGAGTGTTGATTAACGACACGTAAGGGCACCCTAGGGTTCAGCAACCATGAAAATCGTTTCGGGGTCCCAAAACGTTGAGTAATAGTCCACGATACGGGCCAGAATCGGATAAAACTACGAGTGTTGATAACCGACACGTAAACGGACCTCGGGGATCGTTAATTGTGGAAATCGCTCCGATTGCCAAAAGGTGAGTAATAGCCCATGAAACGTGCCAAAATCGGCCAAAACTACGAGTGTTGATGACCGACACGTAAGCGCACCTTGGTGTTGTACAGCAATAGAAATCACTTTGGGAACCCAAAACAGTGAGAATAGTCCAAGAAACGGGCCAGAATCGCCCAAAACTACTATTCTTGATGACCGACACGTAATCGCACCTTGGGGATCGACAACCATCGAAATCGCTTTGGGGCCCCAAAACGGTGAGTAATAGTCCACGAAATGGGTTAGAATCGACAAAAACCGTGAGTATTGGTGACCGACACGTAAACGCACCCCGGGGTTCGTCAATCATGGAAATCACTTCGGGACCCCAAAACTGAGTAATAGTCCAAGAAACGTGCCAGAATCGACCCAAACTGCGAGTCTTGACGACCAACACGTAAGCACACCTTGGGGTTCGACAACCATGGAAATCGCTTTGGGGCCCCAAAACAGTGAGTTTTGATGACCGACACGTATACGTACCCCGGCATTCTTCCATCATGGAAATCACTCCGGGACCACAAAACAATGAGTAATAGTCCAAGAAATGGGCCAGAATCGGCCCGAACTGCGACTGTTCATGACCAACACGTAAGCGCACCTTGGGTTTCAACAACCATCGAAATCATTTTGGAACCCCAAAAGGGTGAGTAAACGCACCCCCAGTGTTTGTCAATCGTGGAAATCGCTCCTAGACCCCATGAAACGGACAAGAATAGGCCAAAACGGTAAGTAATAGCCCATGAAACAGGCCATAATCGCCCAAAACGGCGAGTGATGATGAACCACACATAATCGGACCTTGTGGTTCAACAACCATGAAAATCAATCCGGGATCCAAAAATGGTGAGTAAAAGTCTACGAAATGGGCCAGAATCGGCCAAAACTGTGAGTGTTGATGACCGATGCGAAAACGCACCCTAGGGTTCATCAGCCATGAAAATCGCGCTGAGACACCAAAAGGGTGAGTAATAATCCATGATATGGGCCAAATCGGCCAAAACTGCGAGTGTTGATGACCGACACGTAAACGCACCCCCAGTGTTTGTCAATCGTGGAAATCGCTCCTAGACCCCATGAAACGGGCCAGAATAGGCCAAAACGGCGAGTGTTGATTAACGACACGTAAGGGCACCCTAGGGTTCAGCAACCATGAAAATCGTTTCGGGGTCCCAAAACGTTGAGTAATAGTCCACGATACGGGCCAGAATCGGATAAAACTACGACTGTTGATAACCGACACGTAAACGGACCTCGGGGATCGTTAATTGTGGAAATCGCTCCGATTGCCAAAAGGTGAGTAATAGCCCATGAAACGTGCCAAAATCGGCCAAAACTACGAGTGTTGATGACCGACATGTAAGCGCACCTTGGTGTTGTACAACAATAGAAATCACTTTGGGAACCCAAAACAGTAAGAATAGTCCAAGAAACGGGCCAGAATCGCCCAAAACTACGATTCTTGATGACCGACACGTAATCGCACCTTGGGGATCGACAACCATCGAAATCGCTTTGGGGCCCCAAAACGGTGAGTAATAGTCCACGAAATGGGTTAGAATCGACAAAAACCGTGAGTATTGGTGACCGACACGTAAATGCACCCCGGGGTTCGTCAATCATGGAAATCATTTCGGGACCCCAAAACTGAGTAATAGTCCAAGAAACGTGCCAGAATCGACCCAAACTGCGAGTCTTGACGACCAACACGTAAGCACACCTTGGGGTTGGACAACCATGGAAATCGCTTTGGGACCCCAAAACAGTGAGTAATAGTCCACGAAACGGGTCAGAATCGACAAAAAACGTGACTTTTGATGACCGACACGTAAACGTACCCCGGCATGGAAATCACTCCGGGACCCCAAAACAATGAGTAATAGTACACGAAACGGGTCAGAATCAACAAAAAACGGGAGTTTTGATGAGCGACACGTAAACGTACCCCGGCATGGAAATCACTCCGGGACCACAAAACAATGAGTAATAGTCCAAGAAACAGGCCAGGATCGGCCCAAACTGTGACTGTTGATGATCGACTCATAAGCGCACCTTGGGTTTCAACAACCATGGAAATCGTTATGGAACCCCAACACAGAGAGTAAACGCACCTTGGGGATCGTTAATCGTGGAAATCACTCCGGGACTCCAAAGCGGTGAGCCCACGAAACCGTCCATAATCGGCCGAAACTACGAGTTTTGATGACGAACATGTAAACGCACCTCGGGGATTTTTTAATCGTGGAAATCGCTCTAGGCCCCAAAAACGGTGAGTTAAACTGGCCACAATCGGCCAAAATGGCAATTGCTGATGAATGACACGTAAGCGTACCTTGTGGTTCAGCAACCTTGAAAATCACTCGGAGACCCCCAAACGCTGAGTAATTGTCGACGAAACGGGCCAGAATCGGCCAAAACGGTAAGTAATAGCCCATGAAACAGGCCAGAATCGCCCAAAACGGCGAGTGATGATGAACCACACATAAGCGGACCTTGTGGTTCAGCAACCATGAAAATCACTCCGGGACCCAAAAATGGTGAGTAAAAGTCTACGAAATGGGCCAGAATCGGCAAAACCGTGAGTGTTGATGACCGATGCGAAAACGCACCCTAGGGTTCATCAGCCATGAAAATCGTGCTGAGACACCAAAACGGTGAGTAATAATCCATGATATTGGACAAATCGGCCAAAACTGCGAGTGTTGATGACCGACACTTAAACGCACCCCAAGTGTTTGTCAATCGTGGAAATCGCTCCTAGACCCCATGAAACGGGCCAGAATAGGCCAAAACGGCGAGTGTTGATGAACGACACGTAAGGGCACCCTAGGGTTCAGCAACCTTGAAAATTGTTTCGGGACCCCAAAACGTTGAGTAATAGTCCACGATAAGGGCCAGAATCGGATAAAACTACGAGTGTTGATAACCGACACGTAAACGGACCTCGGGGATCGTTAATTGTGGAAATCACTCCGATTGCCAAAAGGTGAGTAATAGCCCATGAAACGTGCCAAAATCGGCCAAAACTACGAGTGTTGATGACCGACACGTAAGCGCACCTTGGTGTTGTACAGCAATAGAAATCACTTTGGGAACCCAAAACAGTGAGAATAGTCCAAGAAACGTGCCAGAATCGCACAAAACTACGATTCTTGATGACCGACACGTAATCGCACCTTGGGGATCGACAACCATCGAAATCGCTTTGGGGCCCCAATACGGTGAGTAATAGTCCACGAAATGGGTCAGAATCGACAAAAACCATGAGTATTGGTGACCGACACGTAAACGCACCCCGGGGTTCGTCAATCATGGAAATCACTTCGGGACCCCAAAACTGAGTAATAGTCCAAGAAACGAGCCAGAATCGACCCAAACTGCGAGTCTTGACGACCAACACGTAAGCACACCTTGGGGATCGACAACCATGGAAATCGCTTTGGGACCCCAAAACAATGAGTAATAGTCCACAAAAAGGGTCAGAATCGACAAAAAACGGGAGTTTTGATGACCGACATGTAAACGTACCCCAGCATGGAAATCACTCCGGGACCACAAAACAATGAGTAATAGTCCAAGAAACGGGCCAGGATCGGCCCAAACTGGGACTGTTGATGATCGACACGTAAGCGCACCTTGGGTTTCAACAACCATGGAAATCGTTATGGAACCCCAACACAGAGAGTAAACGCACCTTGGGGATCGTTAATCGTGGAAATCACTCCGGGACTCCAAAGCGGTGAGCCCACGAAACAGTCCATAATCGGCCGAAACTACGAGTTTTGATGACAAACATGAAAACGCACCTCGGGGATTTTTAATCGTGGAAATCGCTCCAGGCCCCAAAAACGGTGAGTTAAACTGGCCACAATCGGCCAAAATGGCAATTGCTGATGAATGACACGTAAGGGCACCTTGTGGTTAAGCAACCATGAAAATCACTCGGAGACCCCCAAACGCTGAGTAATTGTCGGCGCAACGGGCCAGAATCGGCCAAAACGGTAAGTAATAGCCAATGAAACAGGCCAGAATCGCCCAAAACGGCGAGTTATGATGAACCACACATAAGCGGACCTTTTGGTTCAGCAACCATGAAAATCACTCCGGGACCCAAAAATGGTGAGTAAAAGTCTACGAAATGGACCAGAATCGGCCAAAACTGTGAGTGTTGATGACCGATGCGAAAACGCACCCTAGGGTTCATCAGCCATGAAAATCGTGCTGAGACACCAAAACGGTGAGTAATAATCCATGATATGGGACAAATCGGCCAAAACTGCGAGTGTTGATGACCGACACTTAAACGCACCCCAAGTGTTTGTCAATCATGGAAATCGCTCCTAGACCCCATGAAACGGGCCAGAATAGGCCAAAACGGTGAGTGTTGATGAACGACACGTCAGGGCACCCTAGGGTTCAGCAACCTTGAAAATTGTTTCGGGACCCCAAAACGTTGAGTAATAGTCCACGATACGGGCCAGAATCAGCCAAGACTGCGAGTGTTGAGGACCGACACGTAAATGCACCTCGGGGATCGTTAATTGTGGAAATCGCTCTGGGAACCAAAACCGTGAGTAATAGCCCATGAAACGTGCCAAAATCGGCCAAAACTACGAGTGTTGATGACCGACATGTAAGTGCACCTTGGCGTTCAACACAATGGAAATCACTTTGGGAACCCAAAACAGTGAGTAATAGTCCAAGAAACGGGCCAGAATCGTCCAAAACTACGATTCTTGATGACTGTTGATGACCATGAAACGGGCGAGAATCGGCCAAAGCTACAAGTGTTGATGACCGACACGTAAGCGCACTTTGGGGTTCAACAACTATGGAAATCACTTTGGGAACCTAAAACAGTGAGTAATAGTCCAAGAAACGGGCCAGAATCGCCCAAAACTACGATTCTTGATGACCGACACGTAATCGCACCTTGGGGATCGACAGCCATCGAAATCATTTGGGGCCCCAAAATGGTGAGTAATAGTCCACGAAATGGGTTAGAATCGACAAAAACCGTGAGTATTGGTGACCGACACGTAAACGCACCCCGGGGTTCGTCAATCATGGAAATCACTTCGGGACCCCAAAACTGAGTAATAGTCCAAGAAACGTGCCAGAATCGACCCAAACTGCAAGTCTTGACGACCAACACGAAAGCACATCTTGGGGTTCGACAACCATGGAAATCGTTTTGGAACCCCAAAACAGTGAGTAAACGCACCTTGGGGATCGTTAATCGTGGAAATCACTCCGGGACTCCAAAGCGGTGAGCCCACGAAATAGTCCAGAATCGGCCGAAACTGCGAGTTTTGATGACGAACATGTAAACGCACCTCTGGGATTGTTAATCGTGGAAATCGCTCCAGGCCCCCAAAACGGTGAGTTAAACGGGCCACAATCGGCCAAAACGGCAAATGGTGATGAATGACACGTAAGCGCACCTTGTGGTTTAGCAACCTTGAAAATCACTCCGAGACCCCCAAACGCTGAGTAATTATCGATGAAACGGGCCAGAATCGGCCAAAACGGTAAGTAATAGCCCATGAAACAGGCCAGAATCGCCCAAAACGGCGATTGATGATGAACCACACGTAAGCGCACCTTGTGGTTCAACAACCATGAAAATCACTCCGGGGCCCAAAAATGGTTAGTAATAGTCCACGAAATGGGCCAGAATCGGCCAAAACTGTGAGTATTGATGACTGATGCGAAAACGCACCCTAGGGTTCATCACCCATGAAAATCGCTTTGAGACACCAAAACGGTGAGTAGTAGTCCATGATACGGGCCAAATCGGCCAAAACTGGGAGTGTTGATGACTGACACATAAACGCACCCCCAGTGTTCGTCAATCGTGGAAATCGCTCCTAGACTGTAACACCCCAAAAGTATTCATTTGGAGTTTTTTTTTTTTTTTTTTTTTTTTTTAAAAAAAAACTTTTTCAAAATCTTTGCTAAGATTTAAAATTCTCTTGGAAGGTTCTGTTTGAAGGGTGGATTTATTTGATTTAATTATTTTGGAAGTTTTCAAAACTATTTCTTTCTAAAGAATTTTTGGTTCTGGTTAATTGTTTTTCAAAGGCAAAAGCCTCTTTCCACATCCTCTAGCACCCTAAACCACTCCAAATCTTTTTCTGCCACTCCAAGTTTGACCTCACAAGTCATACACATCTTCTATGATATTATCCAACTCCTTTCCACTCCACAAAAACATTTCTTCTATATATTTTTAATTCCAACAATGGAATTTGAAAATATCATAGTTTCTTGACTTTACAAAGGAACTATATTTTTCTAGAACTCTCTTGCCACACCAAAATTATCCCTACATATACATGGTACCCTTAACCCATTTCTTCAAAAACTTTTGGTCCCACAGTTCAAAAATTTCAAATTCTATTCATTTTAAATTTGGTCCAGAAATCAACTTCTTGCTCTAAATCATTTCTAAACCCCACCAAAAATCTTGGCCTTCTGGCAAACTCATTTTTGAGTAACCACACACCACCACAACAAATCCCTTGGTCAACTAAGATGTTTAACACCCCATAGCATTTCATCAAACAGTTGGCATGCATACTGTTCACAACTGAATGAAATTCAGTTAACTGAATTTCTTCGGCCGACAGGGGCCGGCGATGCCGTGCACCCCTCGCTTTCCCCTCCCGCACGGCGTCGACGCCCGCCTTCATTACCGACCGCTCCCCTGGCCCATCGCCCAGCCTCCCCACGCCGGTGAGCTGGCAACTGGCCGGTGCAACCACCCCGAGCTCATCCACGGCGAGGCCGAGCGGATCGCCTCGGCCACCGGCCACCATTCATGCGCCGCACCTTCCCTAACTACCTCCCCGCCCACGCGTCACTCTCCCTCGCTCCTCCGCACAACGGACGCACCGACCACGCCGCCCCGGGGCCCGTATGGCAGTCGCCGGAGTTGGCCACGCCGCCGCACCCGTGCGGACAGCGCATCGCGAACGTGGCAAGCGAGCACGAGCCCGTCCAAGCGGAGGCTTCGGGCGAACGCCACCGGCCTCTTAACTGCCCCGTCGCCCCAGACCACCGGCCAAAACCTACCCCGGCGACCTAATTTACTCCGGCGACCTCCGCCCGTTTCGGCCATCCTCGACTCGCCTATAAAAGGGGTCCCCGAGCCTCTCCAGCCTCACCATTCGCCTCCACCACCTCCCACTCTTCCTCCCAGCCACCCACCCGGCCACGAGGGGGTCATCTTCTTCCTCTCCGGCCACCGCTCCGCCGCCTCTGTCCACGAGCCAAACCTCGCCCCTACTCCACCAGAGCCGCCCAAATTCCGCCTACCCACCTCCTTTCCACCGCTATGCCGAACCCCTAAGCCAATTCCACTCCCCGAGCCCTCTCCGTCGAGCTCCAACTTCACCCGAACCACCGTCCGCCGGCGTCGAGCTCACCGTCGTTCAGGTGATCGCCGGTGGCCACCACCACCACCCACGGATGCGGAAGTCCACGCTGGTCACACTACGACCAGCGCCAGGCTCTAAAACCCCGGCGATCGTCGCCGGCGATCGCCGCCTCTTCTCTGCACACGCGCGCGAGCGCGCTCAAATTCAAACCTGACGGGTGGCCCCCATCCGTCAGCTCTCTCTCTCTGTTTCCTGTGTTCAGCGATGGCGCACTCTACGCTTTACGCCTTCCGCACTGGAAGGCGTATTCGCTGCCGAACCGTTTTCTTTTTAAACAGCCCAGGGGCTTCTGTTTTGCAGAAAGACCCCTGGTTTTAAAAAGTTAATAGCTTTTAACCTATTAATCCAAATGAGCTGATTCTTTTTGCTAAAATTTTCTTTTCTTCTCTAGTTTATTTTAAGATTTAATTAGAAATATTTTTGAAAACTTTTTCTGTTCTGTGTTGGAATTCTCATTCGAATTCAAATTTGAATTTTTTTCAGAAAAAGAAGAAGGATCTTTTGCTAGAAATTCAGAGGGGTTTTCTCCTGATTATTTTGGACAAGGCAAGCATTATTGAACCTGGGATATGGTGTTTGCATTTTTGCATGGTTATATAGTTTGGTATTTGCAATGCATATGTGCATGTTACATCACTTGTGTGTGCATGGTCATGTCAACCTTTTTCCTTGCTTGCATACCACACTAGCAGCCCTCTGACATATATATGACTGTTTGATGGCAGAAGTTTTGCTGCTGGTTTGGACGTGCTGGTGGGCACGGTCCTTTGTTGACGCAAAGGTGTCATGTGATACTGATAGAGAATACTGGTGATATTTTATAATACCTCCTGAGTCTGCCTAGATCGAGTCTTGCTCTATACACCTAGCTGTGCACCGTGCTGCCACGGGTCCCTCCGAAAGGAGGGTATGGCCTAGTAAGTTGATAACCCCTGTACGGGTGCACTCCACCCAGATAACTACGATGAAGGTTGTAGCCTGTCATCGGGTCAGGGGCATGGGTGTTTCCGGTTGTAGCCGAGAGGGGGGCACCCCTTGTAATCCGCGCGTGTAATAGTGATCCCATGCTTTTCGGAGGTTGTAGCCTCCCTGACTTAAGGTTTCTGGAGCGATGCTTTGGGTGAGTCCTGGCATCCGGTCGGTGTGTACGCGTCGGGCGTGTTTTCAACCCAAAGTCCGTATTGGGTATTAGCCAGTGCACGGTACTGACTAAGGAAACCCCATACGCGTGGGTAAAGAGTACACCCTCTCCAGAGTTATATCTATTCGAATAGCCGCGTCCACGGTCAAGGACTTGGTTGGGTGGGTCAAGTATCGGTCCCGGTGTCAGTCTCTGGAGGAAAATAATAAACTTGAGCACGTTTAGGTTTGCATGAAATTCTTGTCACAGTTAGTATTATTATTATGAATTTATTTATGATAAGAATTATACTTATGAACTAATCATATGATTTTACTTTTACTTCCAGAGTGTCTCAGGGGCTGGCTAGACTACCCCGGACACTCGCATTTATTTATTTTTTAGTCCTTTTGTGGCGTCCCTCGAGTGCCAGGCGGTTTATCACGCCACTACTCTTGCGGATACCCGTCTGGCATTTCTTTTAAAGTCCTTTTGTGGCGTCCCTCGAGTGTCAGGCGGTTTATCACGCCACTACTCTTGCGGATACCCGACTGGCATTCCTCTTCAAGCCCTACCATGGTGTCACTTGACATCCGACCGGCATTCCTCTTATTTATCTATATTATTGAAACTAATATTTATTTGTGTACTAACCATGTGTCATCAGGCCAAGTTTTTGATAATTGTTGCATGCATGTAGTTTATCTACCATGGCTTTCGCATTCGGTATATTTCATGTTCATAATGTTTGCGAGTACATTCAAAGTACTCACTGGCTTGTCCCTGGCTATTTACTTGGCCAGACTTGGAGGAGGACGAGCTTTTGGAGGAGAATTGCGCTAGCGAGGCCGACGCTTAGAACGTTCCCAGTCAGCACACCTGTGTCATGGAGTTTACCACTTGTATCATCCGTCAAGCTTCCGCCACACCAATAAAACAGTCAAGCCTCACACTGACGCCTGACTCTATGCTATTGTACCAGTGTTGAGTTCCACCACCCACTGTCTTATTCCGCCACCTTAGTGCGTTGAGTTGTTGTAATAAAATTTGTTGAGTCACCCTGACTCAACCCTGTGTAATATTATTGTATTGTACTGGTTATCTATATCAAGGTTGTCCACTGGTTGTTCTTGGGAGCCAGTGTGACTTCAGGCTATTCTGTGATTTATTTCCCAGAAATGGGCCTGACAGACCTTGGTATCAGAGCCAGGCTGACTGTAGGAACTTTAGGCGCAATCGCTAGTCACCAAGTCAGTGCTGACATTTTTTTTTTCCAGCATGCATCTCATGCATCATAGCAAATTTTCCTTAGTCATCATATATTTATGACATGGCTACTTGGACTTTTGTCTACTGTTGTAGATGGCTGGC
>LR738716.1:138855925-138877925 GCA_902687465.1 Secale cereale
TGTAATAGTGATCCCATGCTTTTCGGAGGTTGTAGCCTCCCTGACTTAAGGTTTCTGGAGCGATGCTTTGGGTGAGTCCTGGCATCCGGTCGGTGTGTACGCGTCGGGCGTGTTTTCAACCCAAAGTCCGTATTGGGTATTAGCCAGTGCACGGTACTGACTAAGGAAACCCCATACGCGTGGGTAAAGAGTACACCCTCTCCAGAGTTATATCTATTCGAATAGCCGCGTCCACGGTCAAGGACTTGGTTGGGTGGGTCAAGTATCGGTCCCGGTGTCAGTCTCTGGAGGAAAATAATAAACTTGAGCACGTTTAGGTTTGCATGAAATTCTTGTCACAGTTAGTATTATTATTATGAATTTATTTATGATAAGAATTATACTTATGAACTAATCATATGATTTTACTTTTACTTCCAGAGTGTCTCAGGGGCTGGCTAGACTACCCCGGACACTCGCATTTAATTTTTTTTTAGTCCTTTTGTGGCGTCCCTCGAGTGTCAGGCGGTTTATCACGCCACTACTCTTGCGGATACCCGTCTGGCCTTTCTTTTAAAGTCCTTTTGTGGCGTCCCTCGAGTGTCAGGCGGTTTATCACGCCACTACTCTTGCGGATACCCGACTGGCATTCCTCTTCAAGCCCTACCATGGTGTCACTTGACATCCGACCGGCATTCCTCTTATTTATCTATATTATTGAAACTAATATTTATTTGTGTACTAACCATGTGTCATCAGGCCAAGTTTTTGATAATTGTTGCATGCATGTAGTTTATCTACCATGGCTTTCGCATTCGGTATATTTCATGTTCATAATGTTTGCGAGTACATTCAAAGTACTCACTGGCTTGTCCCTGGCTATTTACTTGGCCAGACTTGGAGGAGGACGAGCTTTTGGAGGAGAATTGCGCTAGCGAGGCCGACGCTTAGAAGGTTCCCAGTCAGCACACCTGTGTCATGGAGTTTACCACTTGTATCATCCGTCAAGCTTCCGCCACACCAATAAAACAGTCAAGCCTCACACTGACGCCTGACTCTATGCTATTGTACCAGTGTTGAGTTCCACCACCCACTGTCTTATTCCGCCACCTTAGTGCGTTGAGTTGTTGTAATAAAATTTGTTGAGTCACCCTGACTCAACCCTGTGTAATATTATTGTATTGTACTGGTTATCTATATCAAGGTTGTCCACTGGTTGTTCTTGGGAGCCAGTGTGACTTCAGGCTATTCTGTGATTTATTTCCCAGAAATGGGCCTGACATAGACCCCATGAAGCAGGCCATAATAGACCAAAACGGCGAGTGTTGATGAACGACATGTAAGGGCATCCTGGGTTCAGCAACCATGAAAATAGTTCCGGGACCCCAAAACGTTGAGTAATAGTCCACGATACGGGCCAGAATCGGCCAAAACTGCGAGTGTTGATGACCAACACGTAAACGCACCTCGGGGATCATTAATTGTGGAAATCGCTCCGGGAGCCAAAACGGTGAGTAATAGCCCATGAAACGTGCCAAACTCGGCCAAAACTACGAGTGTTGATGAGCGACACGTAAGCGCACCTTGGTGTTCAACAACAATGGAAATCACTTTGGGAACCCAAAACAGTGAGTAATAGTCCAAGAAACGGGCCAGAATCGTCCAAAACTACGATTCTTGATGACTGTCGATGACCATGAAACGGGCCAGAATCGGCCAAAACTACAAGTGTTGATGACCGACACGTAAGCGCACCTTGGGGTTCAACAACTATGGAAATCACTTTGGGAACCCAAAACAGTGAGTAATAGTCCAAGAAACGGGCCAGAATCGCCCAAAACTACGATTCTTGATGACCGACATGTAATCGCACCTTGGGGATCGACAACCATCGAAATCGCTTTGGGGCCCCATAACGGTGCATAATAGTCCACGAAATGGGTTAGAATCGACAAAAACCGCTAGTATTGGTGACCGACACGTAAACGCTCCGCGGGGTTCGTCAATCATGGAAATAACTTCGGGACCCCAAAACTGAGTAATAGTCCAAGAAACGAGCCAGAATCGACCCAAACTGCGAGTCTTGACGACCAACACGTAAGCACACCTTGGGGTTCGACAATTACGTAAACATGAGTTTTGATGACCGACACGTAAACGTACCCCGGCGTTCTTCAATCATGGAAATCACTCCGGGACCACCAAACAATGATTAATAGTCCCAGAAACGGGCCAGAATCGGCCCACACTACGACTGTTGATGACCGACACGTAAGCGCACCTTGGGTTTCAACAACCATGGAAATCGTTTTGGAACCCCAAAACTGTGAGTAAACGCACCTTGGGGATCGTTAATCGTGGAAATCATTCCGGGACTCCAAAGCGGTGAGCCCACGAAACAGTCCAGAATCGGCCGAAACTGCGAGTTTTGATGACGAACATGTCAACACACCTCGGGGATTGTTAATCGTGGAAATCTCTCCAGGCCCCCAAAACGGTGAGTTAAACGGGCCACAATCGGCGAAAACGGCAATTGGTGATGAATGACACGTAAGCGCACCTTGTGGTTCAGCAACCTTGAAAATCACTCCGAGACCCCCAAACGCAGAGTAATTGTCGACGAAATGGGCCAGAATCGGCCAAAACGGTAAGTAATAGCCCATGAAACAGGCCAAAATCGCCCAAAACGGCGAGTGATGATGAACCACACGTAAGGGCACCTTGTGGTTCAACAACAATGAAAATCACTCCGGGGCCCAAAAATGGTTAGTAATAGTCCACGAAATGGGCCAGAATCGGCCAAAACTATGAGTATTGATGACTGATGCGAAAACGCACCCTAGGGTTCATCAGCCATGAAAATCGCTTTGAGACACCAAAACGGTGAGTAATAGTCCATGATACGGGCCAAATCGGCCAAAACCGGGAGTGTTGATGACTGACACATAAACGCACCCCCAGTGTTCGTCAATCGTGGAAATCGCTCCTAGACCCCATGAAACGGGCCAGAATAGACCAAAACGGCGAGTGTTGATGAACGACATGTAAGGGCATCCTGGGTTCAGCAACCATGAAAATAGTTCCGGGACCCCAAAACGTTGAGTAATAGTCCACGATACGGGCCAGAATCGGCCAAAACTGCGAGTGTTGATGACCGACACGTAAACGCACCTCGGGGATCGTTAATTGTGGAAATCGCTCAGGGAGCCAAAACGGTGAGTAATAGCTCATGAAACGTGCCAAACTCGGCCAAAACTACGAGTGTTGATGAGCGACACGTAAGCGCACCTTGGCGTTCAACAACAATGGAAATCACTTTGGGAACCCAAAACAGTGAGTAATAGTCCAAGAAACGGGCCAGAATCGTCCAAAACTACGATTCTTGATGACTGTCGATGACCATGAAACGGGCCAGAATCGTCCAAAACTACAAGTGTTGATGACCGACACGTAAGCGCACCTTGGGGTTCAACAACTATGGAAATCACTTTGGGAACCCAAAATAGTGAGTAATAGTCCACGAAACGGGTCAGAATCGACAAAAAACATGAGTTTTGATGACCGACACGTAAACGTACCCCGGCGTTCTTCAATCATGGAAATCACTCCGGGACCACAAAACAATGAGTAATAGTCCAAGAATCGGGCCAGAATCGGCCCAAACTGCGACTGTTGATGACCGACACGTAAGCGCACCTTGGGTTTCAACAACCATGGAAATCGTTTTGGAACCCCAAAACAGTGAGTAAACGCACCTTGGGGATCGTTAATCGTGGAAATCACTCCGGGCTCCAAAGCGGTGAGCCCACGAAACAGTACAGAATCGGCCGAAACTGCAAGTTTTGATGACGAACATTTAAACGCACCTCGGGGATTGTTAATCGTGGAAATCGCTCCAGGCCCCCAAAACTGTGAGTTAAACGGGACACAATCGGCCAAAACGGCAATTGCTGATGAATGACACGTAAGCGCACCTTGTGGTTCAGCAACCTTGAAAATCACTCGGAGACCCCCAAACGCTGAGTAATTGTCGACGAAACGGGGCGGAATCGGCCAAAACGGTAAGTAATAGCCCATGAAACAGGCCAGAATCGCCCAAAACGTCGAGTGATGATGAACCACACATAAGCGGACCTTGTGGTTCAACAACCATGAAAATCACTCCGGGACCCAAAAATGGTGAGTAAAAGTCTACGAAATGGGCCAGAATCGGCCAAAACTGTGAGTGTTGATGACCGATGCGAAAACGCACCATAGGGTTCATCAGCCAAGAAAATCGCGCTGAGACACCAAAACGGTGAGTAATAATCCATGATATGGGCCAAATCTGCCAAAACTGCGAGTGTTGATGACCGACACGTAAATGCACCCCCAGTGTTTGTCAATCGTGGAAATCGCTCCTAGACCCCATGAAACGGGCTAGAATAGGCCAAAACGGCGAGTGTTGATGAACGACACGTAAGGGCACCGTAGGGTTCAGCAACCATGAAAATCATTTCGGGACCCCAAAACGTTGAGTAATAGTCCACGATACGGGCCAGAATCGGACAAAACTACGAGTGTTGATGACCGCCACGTAAACGGACCTTGGGGATCGTTAATTGTGGAAATCGCTCCGGAAGCCAAAACGGTGAGTAATAGCCCATGAAACGTGCCAAAATCGGCCAAAACTACAAGTGTTGATGACCGACACGTAAGCGCACCTTGGGGTTCAACAACTATGGAAATCACTTTGGGAACCCAAAATAGTGAGTGATAGTCCAAGAAACGGGCCGGAATCGCCCAAAACTACTATTTTTGATGACCGATGCATAATCGCACCTTGGGGATCGACAACCATCGAAATCGCTTTGGGGCCCCAAAACGGTGAGTAATCGCCCACGAAATGGGTTAGAATCGACAAAAACCGTGAGTGTTGGTGACCGACACGTAAACGCACCCCGGGGTTCGTCAATCATGGAAATCACTTCGGGACCCCAAAACTGAGTAATAGTCCAAGAAACGTGCCAGAATCGACCCAAACCGCGAGTTTTTACGACCAACACGTAAGCACACCTTGGGGTTCGACAACCATGGAAATTGCTTTGGGACCCCAAAACAGTGAGTAATAGTCCACGAAACGGGTCAGAATCGACAAAAAACGTGAGTTTTGATGACCGACACGTAAACGTACCCCTGCGATCTTCAATCATGGATATCACTCCGTGACCACAAAACAATGAGTAATAGTCCAAGAAACGGGCCAGAATCTGCCCAAACTGTGACTGTTGATGACCGACACGTAAGCGCACCATGGGTTTCAACAACCATGGAAATCGTTTTGGAACCCCAAAACGGTGAGTAAACGCACCTTGGGGATCGTTAATCGTGGAAATCACTCCGAGACTCCAAAGCGGTGAGCCCACGAAACAGTCCAGAATCTGCCGAAACTGCGAGTTTTGATGACGAACATGTAAACGCACATCGGGGATTGTTAATCGTGGAAATCGCTCCAGGCCCCCAAAACGTTGAGTTAAACGGGCCACAATCGGCCAAAACGGCAATTGCTGATGAATGACACGTAAGCGCACCTTGTGGTTCAGCAACCTTGAAAATCACTCCGAGACCCCCAAACATGAGTAATTGTCGACGAAACAGGCCATAATAGGCCAAAACGGTAAGTAATAGCCCATGAAACAGGCCAGAATCGCCCAAAACGGCGAGTGATGATGAACCACACGTAAGCACACCTTGTTGTTCAACAACCATGAAAATCACTCCGGGGCCCAAAAATGGTGAGTAATAGTCCACGAAATGGGCCAGAATCGGCCAAAACTGTGAGTATTGATGACCGATTCGAAAACGCACCCTAGGGTTCATCAGCCATGAAAATCGCTTTGAGACACTAAAACGTTGAGTAATAGTCCATGATACGGGCCAAATCGGCCAAAACTGCGAGTGTTGATGACTGACACGTAAACGCACCCCCAGTGTTCGTCAATCGTGGAAATCGCTCCTAGACCCCATGAAACGGGCCAGAATAGGCCAAAACGGCGAGTGTTGGTGAACGACATGTAAGGGCATCCTGGGGTTCAGCAACCATGAAAATCGTTCCGGGACCCCAAAACGTTGAGTAATAGTCCACGATACGGGCCAGAATCGGCCAAAACTGCGGGTGTTGATGACCGACACGTAAACGCACCTCGGGGATCGTTAATTGTCGAAATCGCTCCGGGAGCCAAAACGGTGATTAATAGCCCATGAAACGTTCCAAAATCGGCCAAAACTACGAGTGTTGATGACCGACATGTAAGCGCACCTTGGCATTCAACAACAATGGAAATTACTTTGGGAACCCAAAACAGTGAGTAATAGTCAAGAAACGGGCCAGAATCGTCCAAAACTACGATTCTTGATGACTGTTGATGACCATGAAACGGGCCAGAATCGGCCAAAACTACAAGTGTTGATGACCGACACGTAAGCGCACCTTGGGGTTCAACAACTATGGAAATCACTTTGGGAACCCAAAATAGTGAGTGATAGTCCAAGAAACGGGCCAGAATCGCCCAAAACTACAATTCTTGATGACCGACGCGTAATCGCACATTGGGGATCGACCACCATCGAAATCGCTTTGGGGCCCCAAAACGGTGAGTAATCGTCCAAGAAATGGGTTAGAATCGACAAAAACCGTGAGTGTTGGTGACCGACACGTAAACGCACCCCGGGGTTCGTCAATCATGGAAATCACTTCGGGACCCCAAAACTGAGTAATAGTCCAAGAAACGTGCCAGAATCGACCCAAACCGCGAGTTTTTACGACCAACACGTAAGCACACCTTGGGGTTCGACAACCATGGAAATCGCTTTGGGACCCCAAAACAGTGAGTAATAGTCCACGAAACGGGTCAGAATCGACAAAAAAAGTGAGTTTTGATGACCGACACGTAAACGTACCCCTGCGATCTTCAATCATGGAAATCACTCCGTGACCACAAAACAATGAGTAGTAGTCCAAGAAACGGGCCAGAATCTGCCCAAACTGTGACTGTTGATGACCGACACGTAAGCGCACCTTGGGTTTCAACAACCATGGAAATCGTTTTGGAACCCCAAAACGGTGAGTAAACGCACCTTGGGGATCGTTAATCGTGGAAATCACTCCGGGACTCCAAAGCGGTGAGCCCACGAAACAGTCCAGAATCTGCCGAAACTGCGAGTTTTGATGACGAACATGTAAACGCACATCGGGGATTGTTAATCGTGGAAATCGCTCCAGGCCCCCAAAACGGTGAGTTAAACGGGCCACAATCGGCCAAAACGGCAATTGCTGATGAATGACACGTAAGCGCACCTTGTGGTTCAGCAACCTTGAAAATCACTCCGAGACCCCCAAACATGAGTAATTGTCGACGAAACAGGCCATAATAGGCCAAAACGGTAAGTAATAGCCCATGAAACAGGCCAGAATCGCCCAAAACGGCGAGTGATGATGAACCACACGTAAGCGCACCTTGTTGTTCAACAACAATGAAAATCACTCCGGGGCCCAAAAATGGTGAGTAATAGTCCACGAAATGGGCCAGAATCGGCCAAAACTGTGAGTATTGATGACCGATTCGAAAACGCACCCTAGGGTTCATCAGCCATGAAAATCGCTTTGAGACACCAAAACATTGAGTAATAGTCCATGATACGGGCCAAATCGGCCAAAACTGCGAGTGTTGATGACTGACACGTAAACGCACCCCCAGTGTTCGTCAATCGTGGAAATCGCTCCTAGACCCCATGAAACGGGCCAGAATAGGCCAAAACGGCGAGTGTTGGTGAACAACATGTAAGGGCATCCTGGGGTTCAGCAACCATGAAAATCGTTCCGGGACCCCAAAACGTTGAGTAATAGTCCACGATACGGGCCAGAATCGGACAAAACTGCGGGTGTTGATGACCGACACGTAAACGCACCTCGGGGATCGTTAATTGTGGAAATCGCTCCGGGAGCCAAAACGGTGAGTAATAGCCCATGAAACGTTCCAAAATCGGCCAAAACTACGAGTGTTGATGACCGACACGTAAGCGCACCTTGGCATTCAACAACAGTGGAAATTACTTTGGGAACCCAAAACAGTGAGTAATAGTCCAAGAAACGGGCCAGAATCGTCCAAAACTACGATTCTTGATGACTTTTGATGACCAAGAAATGGGCCAGAATCGGCCAAAACTACAAGTGTTGATGACCGACAAGTAAGCGCACCTTGGGGTTCAACAACTATGGAAATCACTTTGGGAACCCAAAATAGTGAGTGATAGTCCAAGAAACGGGCCAGAATCGACCAAAACTACAATTCTTGATGACCGACGCGTAATCGCACATTGGGGATCGACCACCATCGAAATCGCTTTGGGGCCCCAAAACGGTGAGTAATCGTCCACGAAATGGGTTAGAATCGACAAAAACCGTGAGTGTTGGTGACCGACCCGTAAACGCACCCCGGGGTTCGTCAATCATGGAAATCACTTCGGGACCCCAAAACTGAGTAATAGTCCAAGAAACGTGCCAGAATCGACCCAAACCGCGAGTTTTTACGACCAACACGTAAGCACACCTTGGGGTTCGACAACCATGGAAATCGCTTTGGGACCCCAAAACAGTGAGTAATAGTCCACGAAACGGGTCAGAATCGACAAAAAAAGTGAGTTTTGATGACCGACACGTAAACGTACCCCTGCGATCTTCAATCATGGAAATCACTCCGTGACCACAAAACAATGAGTAGTAGTCCAAGAAACGGGCCAGAATCTGCCCAAACTGTGACTGTTGATGACCGACACGTAAGCGCACCTTGGGTTTCAACAACCATGGAAATCGTTTTGGAACCCCAAAACGGTGAGTAAACGCACCTTGGGGATCGTTAATCGTGGAAATCACTCCGGGACT
Source organism: Secale cereale (assembly GCA_902687465.1). NCBI lineage: Eukaryota > Viridiplantae > Streptophyta > Magnoliopsida > Poales > Poaceae > Secale > Secale cereale. The sequence continues at coordinate 138,864,825 of LR738716.1, forward strand.
CCAAAGCGGTGAGCCCACGAAACAGTCCAGAATCTGCCGAAACTGCGAGTTTTGATGACGAACATGTAAACGCACATCGGGGAATGTTAATCGTGGAAATCGCTCCAGGCCCCCAAAACGGTGAGTTAAACGGGCCACAATCGGCCAAAATGGCAATTGCTGATGAATGACACGTAAGCGCACCTTGTGGTTCAGCAACCTTGAAAATCACTCCGAGACCCCCAAACATGAGTAATTGTCGACGAAACAGGCCATAATAGGCCAAAACGGTAAGTAATAGCCCATGAAACAGGCCAGAATCGCCCAAAACTGCGAGTGATGATGAACCACACGTAAGCGCACCTTGTTGTTCAACAACCATGAAAATCACTCCGGGGCCCAAAAATGGTGAGTAATAGTCCACGAAATGGGCCAGAATCGGCCAAAACTGTGAGTATTGATGACCGATTCGAAAACGCACCCTAGGGTTCATCAGCCATGAAAATCGCTTTGAGACACCAAAACGTTGAGTAATAGTCCATGATACGGGCCAAATCGGCCAAAACTGCGAGTGTTGATGACTGACGCGTAAACGCACCCCCAGTGTTCGTCAATCATGGAAATCGCTCCTAGACCCCATGAAACGGGCCAGAATAGGCCAAAACGGCGATTGTTGGTGAACGACATGTAAGGGCATCCTGGGGTTCAGCAACCATGAAAATCGTTCCGGGACCCCAAAACGTTGAGTAATAGTCCACGATACGGGCCAGAATCGGCCAAAACTGCGGGTGTTGATGACCGACACGTAAACGCACCTCGGGGATCGTTAATTGTGGAAATCGCTCCGGGAGCCAAAACGGTGATTAATAGCCCGTGAAACGTTCCAAAATCGGCCAAAACTACGAGTGTTGATGACCGACACGTAAGCGCACCTTGGCATTCAACAACAATGGAAATTACTTTGGGAACCCAAAACAGTGAGTAATAGTCAAGAAACGGGCCAGAATCGTCCAAAACTACGATTCTTGATGACTGTTGATGACCATGAAACGGGCCAGAATCGGCCAAAACTACAAGTGTTGATGACCGACACGTAAGCGCACCTTGGGGTTCAACAACTATGGAAATCACTTTGGGAACCCAAAATAGTGAGTGATAGTCCAAGAAACGGGCCAGAATCGCCGAAAACTAGAATTCTTGATGACCGACGCGTAATCGCACATTGGGGATCGACCACCATCGAAATCGCTTTGGGGCCCCAAAACGGTGAGTAATCGTCCACGAAATGGGTTAGAATCGACAAAAACCGTGAGTGTTGGTGACCGACACGTAAACGCACCCCGGGGTTCGTCAATCATGGAAATCACTTCGGGACCCCAAAACTGAGTAATAGTCCAAGAAACGTGCCAGAATCGACCCAAACCGCGAGTTTTTACGACCAACACGTAAGCACACCTTGGGGTTCGACAACCATGGAAATCGCTTTGGGACCCCAAAACAGTGAGTAATAGTCCACGAAACGGGTCAGAATCGACAAAAAACGTGAGTTTTGATGACCGACACGTAAACGTACCCCTGCGATCTTCAATCATGGAAATCACTCCGTGACCACAAAACAATGAGTAATAGTCCAAGAAACGGGCCAGAATCTGCCCAAACTGTGACTGTTGATGACCGACACGTAAGCGCACCTTGGGTTTCAACAACCATGGAAATCGTTTTGGAACCCCAAAACGGTGAGTAAACGCACCTTGGGGATCGTTATTCGTGGAAATCACTCCGGGACTCCAAAGCGGTGAGCCCACGAAACAGTCCAGAATCTGCCGAAACTGCGAGTTTTGATGACGAACATGTAAACGCACATCGGGGAATGTTAATCGTGGAAATCGCTCCAGGCCCCCAAAACGGTGAGTTAAACGGGCCACAATCGGCCAAAATGGCAATTGCTGATGAATGACACGTAAGCGCACCTTGTGGTTCAGCAACCTTGAAAATCACTCCGAGACCCCCAAACATGAGTAATTGTCGACGAAACAGGCCATAATAGGCCAAAACGGTAAGTAATAGCCCATGAAACAGGCCAGAATCGCCCAAAACTGCGAGTGATGATGAACCACACGTAAGCGCACCTTGTTGTTCAACAACCATGAAAATCACTCCGGGGCCCAAAAATGGTGAGTAATAGTCCACGAAATGGGCCAGAATCGGCCAAAACTGTGAGTATTGATGACCGATTCGAAAACGCACCCTAGGGTTCATCAGCCATGAAAATCGCTTTGAGACACCAAAACGTTGAGTAATAGTCCATGATACGGGCCAAATCGGCCAAAACTGCGAGTGTTGATGACTGACGCGTAAACGCACCCCCAGTGTTCGTCAATCATGGAAATCGCTCCTAGACCCCATGAAACGGGCCAGAATAGGCCAAAACGGCGATTGTTGGTGAACGACATGTAAGGGCATCCTGGGGTTGAGCAACCATGAAAATCGTTCCGGGACCCCAAAACGTTGAGTAATAGTCCACGATACGGGCCAGAATCGGCCAAAACTGCGGGTGTTGATGACCGACACGTAAACGCACCTCGGGGATCGCTAATTGTGGAAATCGCTCCGGGAGCCAAAACGGTGAGTAATAGCCCATGAAACGTTCCAAAATCGGCCAAAACTACGAGTGTTGATGACCGACACGTAAGCGCACCTTGGCATTCAACAACAATGGAAATTACTTTGGGAACCCAAAACAGTGAGTAATAGTCAAGAAACGGGCCAGAATCGTCCAAAACTACGATTCTTGATGACTGTTGATGACCATGAAACGGGCCAGAATCGGCCAAAACTACAAGTGTTGATGACCGACACGTAAGCGCACCTTGGGGTTCAACAACTATGGAAATCACTTTGGGAACCCAAAATAGTGAGTGATAGTCCAAGAAACGGGCCAGAATCGCCGAAAACTAGAATTCTTGATGACCGACGCGTAATCGCACATTGGGGATCGACCACCATCGAAATCGCTTTGGGGCCCCAAAACGGTGAGTAATCGTCCACGAAATGGGTTAGAATCGACAAAAACCGTGAGTGTTGGTGACCGACACGTAAATGCACCCCGGGGTTCGTCAATCATGGAAATCACTTCGGGACCCCAAAACTGAGTAATAGTCCAAGAAACGTGCCAGAATCGACCCAAACCGCGAGTTTTTACGACCAACACGTAAGCACACCTTGGGGTTCGACAACCATGGAAATCGCTTTGGGACCCCAAAACAGTGAGTAATAGTCCACGAAACGGGTCAGAATCGACAAAAAACGTGAGTTTTGATGACCGACACGTAAACGTACCCCTGCGATCTTCAATCATGGAAATCACTCCGTGACCACAAAACAATGAGTAATAGTCCAAGAAACGGGCCAGAATCTGCCCAAACTATGACTGTTGATGACCGACACGTAAGCGCACCTTGGGTTTCAACAGCCATGGAAATCGTTTTGGAACCCCAAAACGGTGTGTAAACGCACCTTGGGGATCGTTAATCGTGGAAATCACTCCGGGACTCCAAAGCGGTGAGCCCACAAAACAGTCCAGAATCTGCCGAAACTGCGAGTTTTGATGACGAACATGTAAACGCACATCGGGGATTGTTAATCGTGGAAATCGCTCCAGGCCCCCAAAACGGTGAGTTAAACGGGCCACAATCGGCCAAAACGGCAATTGCTGATGAATGACACGTAAGCGCACCTTGTGGTTCAGCAACCTTGAAAATCACTCCGAGACCCCCAAACATGAGTAATTGTCGACGAAACAGGCCATAATAGGCCAAAACGGTAAGTAATAGCCCATGAAACAGGCCAGAATCGCCCAAAACTGCGAGTGATGATGAACCACACGTAAGCGCACCTTGTTGTTCAACAACCATGAAAATCACTCCGGGGCCCAAAAATGGTGAGTAATAGTCCACGAAATGGGCCAGAATCGGCCAAAACTGTGAGTATTGATGACCGATTCGAAAACGCACCCTAGGGTTCATCAGCCATGAAAATCGCTTTGAGACACCAAAACGTTGAGTAATAGTCCATGATACGGGCCAAATCGGCCAAAACTGCGAGTGTTGATGACTGACGCGTAAACGCACCCCCAGTGTTCGTCAATCATGGAAATCGCTCCTAGACCCCATGAAACGGGCCAGAATAGGCCAAAACGGCGATTGTTGGTGAACGACATGTAAGGGCATCCTGGGGTTCAGCAACCATGAAAATCGTTCCGGGACCCCAAAACGTTGAGTAATAGTCCACGATACGGGCCAGAATCGGCCAAAACTGCGGGTGTTGATGACCGACACGTAAACGCACCTCGGGGATCGTTAATTGTGGAAATCGCTCCGGGAGCCAAAACGGTGATTAATAGCCCGTGAAACGTTCCAAAATCGGCCAAAACTACGAGTGTTGATGACCGACACGTAAGCGCACCTTGGCATTCAACAACAATGGAAATTACTTTGGGAACCCAAAACAGTGAGTAATAGTCAAGAAACGGGCCAGAATCGTCCAAAACTACGATTCTTGATGACTGTTGATGACCATGAAACGGGCCAGAATCGGCCAAAACTACAAGTGTTGATGACCGACACGTAAGCGCACCTTGGGGTTCAACAACTATGGAAATCACTTTGGGAACCCAAAATAGTGAGTGATAGTCCAAGAAACGGGCCAGAATCGCCGAAAACTAGAATTCTTGATGACCGACGCGTAATCGCACATTGGGGATCGACCACCATCGAAATCGCTTTGGGGCCCCAAAACGGTGAGTAATCGTCCACGAAATGGGTTAGAATCGACAAAAACCGTGAGTGTTGGTGACCGACACGTAAATGCACCCCGGGGTTCGTCAATCATGGAAATCACTTCGGGACCCCAAAACTGAGTAATAGTCCAAGAAACGTGCCAGAATCGACCCAAACCGCGAGTTTTTACGACCAACACGTAAGCACACCTTGGGGTTCGACAACCATGGAAATCGCTTTGGGACCCCAAAACAGTGAGTAATAGTCCACGAAACGGGTCAGAATCGACAAAAAACGTGAGTTTTGATGACCGACACGTAAACGTACCCCTGCGATCTTCAATCATGGAAATCACTCCGTGACCACAAAACAATGAGTAATAGTCCAAGAAACGGGCCAGAATCTGCCCAAACTATGACTGTTGATGACCGACACGTAAGCGCACCTTGGGTTTCAACAGCCATGGAAATCGTTTTGGAACCCCAAAACGGTGTGTAAACGCACCTTGGGGATCGTTAATCGTGGAAATCACTCCGGGACTCCAAAGCGGTGAGCCCACGAAACAGTCCAGAATCTGCCGAAACTGCGAGTTTTGATGACGAACATGTAAACGCACATCGGGGATTGTTAACGTGGAAATCGCTCCAGGCCCCCAAAACGGTGAGTTAAACGGGCCACAATCGGCCAAAACGGCAATTGCTGATGAATGACACGTAAGCGCACCTTGTGGTTCTGCAACCTTGAAAATCACTCCGAGACCCCCAAACATGAGTAATTGTCGACGAAACAGGCCATAATAGGCCAAAACGGTAAGTAATAGCCCATGAAACAGGCCAGAATCGCCCAAAACTGCGAGTGATGATGAACCACACGTAAGCGCACCTTGTTGTTCAACAACCATGAAAATCACTCCGGGGCCCAAAAATGGTGAGTAATAGTCCACGAAATGGGCCAGAATCGGCCAAAACTGTGAGTATTGATGACCGATTCGAAAACGCACCCTAGGGTTCATCAGCCATGAAAATCGCTTTGAGACACCAAAACGTTGAGTAATAGTCCATGATACGGGCCAAATCGGCCAAAACTGCGAGTGTTGATGACTGACACGTAAACGCACCCCCAGTGTTCGTCAATCGTGGAAATCGCTCCTAGACCCCATGAAACGGGCTAGAATAGGGCAAAACGGCGAGTGTTGGTGAACGACATGTAAGGGCATCCTGGGGTTCAGCAACCATGAAAATCTTTCCGGGACCCCAAAACGTTGAGTAATAGTCCACGATACGGGCCAGAATCGGCCAAAACTGCGGGTGTTGATGACCGACACGTAAACGCACCTCGGGGATCGTTAATTGTGGAAATCGCTCCGGGAGGCAAAACGGTGAGTAATAGCCCGTGAAACGTTCCAAAATCGGCCAAAACTACGAGTGTTGATGACCGACATGTAAGCGCACCTTGGCATTCAACAACAATGGAAATTACTTTTGGAACCCAAAACAGTGAGTAATAGTCCAAGAAACGGGCCAGAATCGTCCAAAACTACGATTCTTGATGACTGTTGATGACCATGAAACGGGCCAGAATCGGCCAAAACTACAAGTGTTGATGACCGACACGTAAGCGCACCTTGGGGTTCAACAACTATGGAAATCACTTTGGGAACCCAAAATAGTGAGTGATAGTCCAAGAAACGGGCCAGAATCGCCCAAAACTACAATTCTTGATGACCGCCGCGTAATCGCACATTGGGGATCGACCACCATCGAAATCGCTTTGGGGCCCCAAAACGGTGAGTAATCGTCCACGAAATGGGTTAGAATCGACAAAAACCGTTAGTATTGGTGACCGAGACGTAAACGCTCCCCGGGGTTCGTCAATCATGGAAATCACTTCGGGACCCCAAAACTGAGTAATAGTCCAAGAAACGTGCCAGAATCGACACAAACCGCGAGTTTTGACGACCAACACGTAAGCACACCTTGGGGTTCGACAACCATGGAAATCGCTTTGGGACCCCAAAACAGTGAGTAATAGTCCACGAAACGGGTCAGAATCGACAAAAAACGTGAGTTTTGATGACCGACACGTAAACGTACCCCTGCGATCTTCAATCATGGAAATCACTCCGTGACCACAAAACAATGAGTAATAGTCCAAGAAACGGGCCAGAATCTGCCCAAACTATGACTGTTGATGACCGACACGTAAGCGCACCTTGGGTTTCAACAGCCATGGAAATCGTTTTGGAACCCCAAAACGGTGAGTAAACGCACCTTGGGGATCGTTAATCGTGGAAATCACTCCGGGACTCCAAAGCGGTGAGCCCACGAAACAGTCCAGAATCTGCCGAAACTGCGAGTTTTGATGACGAACATGTAAACGCACATCGGGGATTGTTAATCGTGGAAATCGCTCCAGGCCCCCAAAACGGTGAGTTAAACGGGCCACAATCGGCCAAAACGGCAATTGCTGATGAATGACACGTAAGCGCACCTTGTGGTTCAGCAACCTTGAAAATCACTCCGAGACCCCCAAACATGAGTAATTGTCGACGAAACAGGCCATAATAGGCCAAAACGGTAAGTAATAGCCCATGAAACAGGCCAGAATCGCCCAAAACTGCGAGTGATGATGAACCACACGTAAGCGCACCTTGTTGTTCAACAACCATGAAAATCACTCCGGGGCCCAAAAATGGTGAGTAATAGTCCACGAAATGGGCCAGAATCGGCCAAAACTGTGAGTATTGATGACCGATTCGAAAACGCACCCTAGGGTTCATCAGCCATGAAAATCGCTTTGAGACACCAAAACGTTGAGTAATAGTCCATGATACGGGCCAAATCGGCCAAAACTGCGAGTGTTGATGACTGACGCGTAAACGCACCCCCAGTGTTCGTCAATCATGGAAATCGCTCCTAGACCCCATGAAACGGGCCAGAATAGGCCAAAACGGCGATTGTTGGTGAACGACATGTAAGGGCATCCTGGGGTTCAGCAACCATGAAAATCGTTCCGGGACCCCAAAACGTTGAGTAATAGTCCACGATACGGGCCAGAATCGGCCAAAACTGCGGGTGTTGATGACCGACACGTAAACGCACCTCGGGGATCGTTAATTGTGGAAATCGCTCCGGGAGCCAAAACGGTGATTAATAGCCCGTGAAACGTTCCAAAATCGGCCAAAACTACGAGTGTTGATGACCGACACGTAAGCGCACCTTGGCATTCAACAACAATGGAAATTACTTTGGGAACCCAAAACAGTGAGTAATAGTCAAGAAACGGGCCAGAATCGTCCAAAACTACGATTCTTGATGACTGTTGATGACCATGAAACGGGCCAGAATCGGCCAAAACTACAAGTGTTGATGACCGACACGTAAGCGCACCTTGGGGTTCAACAACTATGGAAATCACTTTGGGAACCCAAAATAGTGAGTGATAGTCCAAGAAACGGGCCAGAATCGCCGAAAACTAGAATTCTTGATGACCGACGCGTAATCGCACATTGGGGATCGACCACCATCGAAATCGCTTTGGGGCCCCAAAACGGTGAGTAATCGTCCACGAAATGGGTTAGAATCGACAAAAACCGTGAGTGTTGGTGACCGACACGTAAACGCACCCCGGGGTTCGTCAATCATGGAAATCACTTCGGGACCCCAAAACTGAGTAATAGTCCAAGAAACGTGCCAGAATCGACCCAAACCGCGAGTTTTTACGACCAACACGTAAGCACACCTTGGGGTTCGACAACCATGGAAATCGCTTTGGGACCCCAAAACAGTGAGTAATAGTCCACGAAACGGGTCAGAATCGACAAAAAACGTGAGTTTTGATGACCGACACGTAAACGTACCCCTGCGATCTTCAATCATGGAAATCACTCCGTGACCACAAAACAATGAGTAATAGTCCAAGAAACGGGCCAGAATCTGCCCAAACTATGACTGTTGATGACCGACACGTAAGCGCACCTTGGGTTTCAACAGCCATGGAAATCGTTTTGGAACCCCAAAACGGTGAGTAAACGCACCTTGGGGATCGTTAATCGTGGAAATCACTCCGGGACTCCAAAGCGGTGAGCCCACGAAACAGTCCAGAATCTGCCGAAACTGCGAGTTTTGATGACGAACATGTAAACGCACATCGGGGATTGTTAATCGTGGAAATCGCTCCAGGCCCCCAAAACGGTGAGTTAAACGGGCCACAATCGGCCAAAACGGCAATTGCTGATGAATGACACGTAAGCGCACCTTGTGGTTCAGCAACCTTGAAAATCACTCCGAGACCCCCAAACATGAGTAATTGTCGACGAAACAGGCCATAATAGGCCAAAACGGTAAGTAATAGCCCATGAAACAGGCCAGAATCGCCCAAAACTGCGAGTGATGATGAACCACACGTAAGCGCACCTTGTTGTTCAACAACCATGAAAATCACTCCGGGGCCCAAAAATGGTGTGTAATAGTCCACGAAATGGGCCAGAATCGGCCAAAACTGTGAGTATTGATGACCGATTCGAAAACGCACCCTAGGGTTCATCAGCCATGAAAATCGCTTTGAGACACCAAAACGTTGAGTAATAGTCCATGATACGGGCCAAATCGGCCAAAACTGCGAGTGTTGATGACTGACACGTAAACGCACCCCCAGTGTTCGTCAATCGTGGAAATCGCTCCTTGACCCCATGAAACGGGCCAGAATAGGCCAAAACGGCGAGTGTTGGTGAACGACATGTAAGGGCATCCTGGGGTTCAGCAACCATGAAAATCTTTCCGGGACCCCAAAACGTTGAGTAATAGTCCACGATACGGGCCAGAATCGGCCAAAACTGCGGGTGTTGATGACCGACACGTAAACGCACCTCGGGGATCGTTAATTGTGGAAATCGCTCCGGGAGCCAAAACGATGAGTAATAGCCCATGAAACGTTCCAAAATTGGCCCAAACTACGAGTGTTGATGACCGACACGTAAGCGCACCTTGGCATTCAACAACAATGGAAATTACTTTTGGAACCCAAAACAGTGAGTAATAGTCCAAGAAACGGGCCAGAATCGTCCAAAACTACGATTCTTAATGACTGTTGATGACCATGAAATGGGCCAGAATCGGCCAAAACTACAAGTGTTGATGACCGACACGTAAGCGCACCTTGGGGTTCAACAACTATGGAAATCACTTTGGGAACCAAAAATAGTGAGTGATAGTCCAAGAAACGGGCAAGAATCGCCCAAAACTACAATTCTTGATGACTGACGCGTAATCGCACATTGGGGATCGACCACCATCGAAATCGCTTTGGGGCCCCAAAACGGTGAGTAATCGTCCACGAAATGGGTTAGAATCGTCAAAAACCGTGAGTGTTGGTGACCGACACGTAAACGCACCCCGGGGTTCGTCAATCATGGAAATCACTTCGGGACCCCAAAACTGAGTAATAGTCCAAGAAACGTGCCAGAATCGACCCAAACCGCGAGTTTTTACGACCAACACGTAAGTACACCTTGGGGTTCGACAACCATGGAAATCGCTTTGGGACCCCAAAACAGTGAGTAATAGTCCACGAAACGGGTCAGAATCGACAAAAAACGTGAGTTTTGATGACCGACACGTAAACGTACCCCTGCGATCTTCAATCATGGAAATCACTCCGTGACCACAAAACAATGAGTAATAGTCCAAGAAACGGGCCAGAATCTGCCCAAACTGTGACTGTTGATGACCGACACGTAAGCGCACCTTAGGTTTCAACAACCATGGAAATCGTTTTGGAACCTCAAAACGGTGAGTAAACGCACCTTGGGGATCGTTAAACGTGGAAATCACTCCGGGACTCCAAAGCGGTGAGCCCACGAAACAGTCCAGAATCTGCCGAAACTGCGAGTTTTGATGACGAACATGTAAACACACATCGGGGATTGTTAATCGTGGAAATCGCTCCAGGCCCCCAAAACGGTGAGTTAAACGGGCCAGAATCAGCCAAAACGGCAATTGCTGATGAATGACACGTAAGCGCACCTTGTGGTTCAGCAACCTTGAAAATCACTCTGAGACCCCCAAACATGAGTAATTGTCGACGAAACAGGCCATAATAGGCCAAAACGGTAAGTAATAGCCCATGAAACAGGCCAGAATCGCCCAAAACTGCGAGAGATGATGAACCACACGTAAGCGCACCTTGTTGTTCAACAACCATGAAAATCACTCCGGGGCCCAAAAATGGTGAGTAATAGTCCACGAAATGGGCCAGAATCGGCCAAAACTGTGAGTATTGATGATCGATTCGAAAACGCACCCTATGGTTCATCAGCCATGAAAATTGCTATGAGACACCAAAACGTTGAGTAATAGTCCATGATACGGGCCAAATCGGCCAAAACTGCGAGTGTTGATGACTGACACGTAAACGCACCCCCAGTGTTCGTCAATCGTGGAAATCGCTCCTAGACCCCATGAAACGGGCCAGAATAGGCCAAAACGGCGAGTGTTGGTGAACGACATGTAAGGGCATCCTGGGGTTCAGCAACCATGAAAATCTTTCCGGGACCCCAAAACGTTGAGTAATAGTCCACGATACGGGCCAGAATCGGCCAAAACTGCGGGTGTTGATGACCGACACGTAAACGCACCTCGGGGATCGTTAATTGTGGAATTCGCTCCGGGAGCCAAAACGGTGAGTAATAGCCCATGAAACGATCCGAAATCGGCCAAAACTACGAGTGTTGATGACCGACACGTAAGCGCACCTTGGCAATCAACAACAATGGAAATTACTTTGGGAACCCAAAACAGTGAGTAATAGTCCAAGAAACGAGCCAGAATCGTCCAAAACTACGATTCTTGATGACTGTTGATGACCATGAAACGGGCCAGAATCGGCCAAAACTACAAGTGTTGATGACCGACACGTAAGCGCACCTTGGGGTTCAAAAACTATGGAAATCACTTTGGGAACCCAAAATAGTGAGTGATAGTCCAAGAAACGGGCTAGAATCGCCCAAAACTACAATTCTTGATGACCGACGCGTAATCGCACATTGGGGATCGACCACCATCGAAATCGCTTTGGGGCCCCAAAACGGTGAGTAATCGTCCACGAAATGGGTTAGAATCGACAAAAACCGTGAGTGTTGGTGACCGACACGTAAACGCACCCCGGGGTTCGTCAATCATGGAAATCACTTCGGGACCCCAAAACTGAGTAATAGTCCAAGAAACGTGCCAGAATCGACACAAACCGCGAGTTTTGACGACCAACACGTAAGCACACCTTGGGGTTCGACAACCATGGAAATCGCTTTGGGACCCCAAAACAGTGAGTAATAGTCCACGAAACGGGTCAGAATCGACAAAAAACGTGAGTTTTGATGACCGACACGTAAACGTACCCCTGTGATCTTCAATCATGTAAATCACTCCGTGACCACAAAACAATGAGTAATAGTCCAAGAAACGGGCCAGAATCTGCCCAAACTGTGACTGTTGATGACCGACACGTAAGCGCACCTTGGGTTTCAACAACCATGGAAATCGTTTTGGAACCTCAAAACGGTGAGTAAACGCACCTTGGGGATCGTTAATCGTGGAAATCACTCCGGGACTCCAAAAGCGGTGAGCCCACGAAACAGTCCAGAATCTGCCGAAACTACGAGTTTTGATGACGAACATGAAAACGCACATCGGGGATTGTTAATCGTGGAATTCGCTCCAGGCCCCCAAAACGGTGATTTAAACGGGCCACAATCGGCCAAAACGGCAATTGCTGATGAATGACACGTAAGCGCACCTTGTGGTTCAGCAACCTTGAAAATCACTCCGAGACCCCCAAACATGAGTAATTGTCGACGAAACAGGCCATAATAGGCCAAAACGGTAAGTAATAGCCCATGAAACAGGCCAGAATTGCCCAAAACGGCGAGTGATGATGAACCACACGTAAGCGCACCTTGTTGTTCAACAACCATGAAAATCACTCCGGGGCCCAAAAATGGTGAGTAATAGTCCACGAAATGGGCCAGAATCGGCCAAAACTGTGAGTATTGATGACCGATTCGAAAACGCACCCTAGGGTTCATCAGCCATGAAAATCGCTTTGAGACACCAAAACGTTGAGTAATAGTCCATGATACGGGCCAAATCGGCCAAAACTGCGAGTGTTGATGATTGACACGTAAACGCACCCCCGGTGTTCGTCAATCGTGTAAATCGCTCCTAGACCCCATGAAACGGGCCAGAATAGGCCAAAACGACGAGTGTTGGTGAACGACATGTAAGGGCATCCTGGGGTTCAGCAACCATGAAAATTGTTCTGGGACCCCAAAACGTTTAGTAATAGTCCA